>VDFB02344033.1:45268-399486 GCA_007258455.2 Sequoia sempervirens
TATGCAAATTGGTGGAGGTAGACAGGTAGTGGCGGGCTAAATCCCACAAGATTAGAGGTGAATGAGAGATGCATTTGGAGGAGGTGGTTGGGATCTAGTGGAGTTGATTCCACATCTAGAAGGTTGATTCACAAAGAAATTAGTGACACTACTAGGTGGTTGCAGCGGTAGCAAAGAATAAAGGTAATGTATGATCATTATTCTTTTGAAGAAGAAGAAATTGATGATTATGAATTTTTAGAATTTTATAAATGAATACTAGTGGGAGATGAATTTTTTGAAAAGAGGAAGAAAGAGAGGAAGGATAAAGGATGGAAGAGATGTTAAGTTACAAGGATAGTTGAGAAAGAAGGTGTAGGTGAACATGGCAGCAAGATGTCCATATTGAATGAGCATTGGATCCACAAATGTTTAAGAAACATTTCTTTCCTACCCTAGGTGTTTGATGTAGGAGCATCTAGGGCCAGAGAGTGATCTTGCATCAAGTTGAGTTATTCCACTCAATACGGGCTGAGTTCAAGCTTGTAGAGCAATCAGTGTGCAGAAGGAGCTATTTCATTTTTTGGCATACAATCTATTGGCTTATCGACATGACTAATGGTCATTGGCAAGACCTTTTTTGTTGTCCCATTGACATACCAATGGTGGGAAGTAGTGATAAGGATGCGGTGGAGTTACATCAACAGGCAACTAACATATCGACAAGATGACATTTGATGTCCCATCAACAGACTGATGTTGTTGGTAGTGATAGCAAATGGAGTTCACTAGCATGAGACTTGGATTTTAGAGGGACCATGTTCTATGTCCCAATGATGACTCGATGCTAGATAGTGTAATGGGGTTGCATTCATTAGAGAGAGGCAGGTTATTCGGTGAGACAATCATGGATGTATCTTTGACATTCCGACAGACTATGCGATCATTTCTTTGGGGTGGCTTCGTGTGTTCAATGGCATACATTTGGAAGTCCCTCCAATGGGCTGACAAGTGATGGAAAAAAAATTCATTTGTGACGAAGAGAAGTTTGGAGGTCTCTTCGACAAAACGGTGGACAGGAAAAAATACGACAATGAAGATGACCATGGTGGGACCACCAGGGAAGTGACAGAGATGGAATTCAATAATGTGTATGAACAACTAGAAAATGGTGATAGGATGATTGGTAATTCACATCCTTGTTGCAAATTACAAATGGTGACAAGGATAGCGATCGATGGCAGTGGCAATTTTAGGGAGACACACATAGTTTGGTGTGCGATCCTTCGATGTTTGTTCGATATTTTGACAAGGCTATATCATTGTGACTTTATGGTTTTGAAGGAAGATGATCCAGAGTCTTGGCGAAATTCTGGTAGGATGATGAGATCAATAATATGGGGATAGCTTGAGATGAATGGTCAATGATAGTGGATAAAAAATGCAGTCACAACACTTGGTGAGGCAAGATTTGATGCCATTCCACATCATTTTTGTGGAATACATGTTCATTGGTCAACAATTGGAAGCTACTAATAATGAGGTAATTGCATGGTGATGCTATGACATAGGAGTGAAGAACGAAAAGGGTGACATGGAGAAGGAATACAATATATAGATATAGGGAGATAAGAGAAGGGGTAGGTGGTGGCAGAGTAGCCCATAGTATGAGAGATTGGTAAGAAGAGAGAGTCGACCAGAACAAGAGAGAGGAGTTAGTGAAGTTAGACTAGTGAGAGTCTAAGGTGAATCTGGTTTAGATTATCAGATGATGCAATGAAAGCCCATTCAATGGCATGTGTTGATGTAATGTTATTTTAGTAATAAAAGAACACTTTGCTTTACTATTGCATTTTCTATAGACAAACCTATGTTGTTGTGAGTTTGAGCTTGTAAGTGGTAGAGCCAAGCGTGCTCCTTCATCAAATAGTATATAGCAATGGTGACTTACCTCTTCCTTCCACCAAGACCAAATTCTGATTTTTTGGTGAACTAATTTTCTCTGGTTTATTCAATCTTTCCCTCCATGCTTCTCCTCTTTTACAAATTATTTTCATTGAGTGCATATCTAAATTTATTTCTTTTAACCCAAATGCTTCTACAAATTGCTTTCGCATGAAATCTCAAATTTGTAACTTCAATAAATATAATTATGTCATGATATGACATCATGTATCAAAAGAGGGGTTATTAAATGTTCTGATTATTGCTCCCCCTTAGCCACTTCCTGAATTAATTTTTTACGAGAGTATTTGCAATGGAGGATGACACAAAAAATACTGATGATTCTGATTCACCTTGCTTAGGTTTTCCTTCCTTTCTCCAAATTCTTTCCATTTCTTTCTTTCACTTTTGTTGGATCAAAGCAATAATTTGAGTTCACATCTGCAGATTATAAGCACTCTCATGTTTCTACTTCTATAGTCTCTGGCACAATGTTTTTGATTGCTACAATCATAACAAACAACATTCTTCCATCCAAATTTTCTTTTATTCAATCTATATTTGCACTGGTTAGCCTTGTGTCCAAATGAATTATAGTGATAACAATAGCCATTGAATGAATCAACTATCTTATTCAACTTTTGATTTTATACAATATTTAGTTTTTGGTTCAATTCTTTTGCACTCAAAACATTGACCAAAGAATGATAAGGTATTTATATCCATTCCATTATTCAGTTCTTCTTTCTTTTCACAATATTTTGTCCTATGTCCAAATTTATTGCAAGAATAATAGACACCATTAAAAGATAAATAAATTTGAGCATGAAGTTGTTTGATGGGAATCCTTCAAGTATTTCTCCTTGGATTCTTGAATTTTCCATCATTGCTTTGAATTTTCATGTCAGGAGATTGATTCACCTTTGAACTTTGTCCTTCAAACCCTAAACCACTTTTATCCATAGCAGGTCTCTGAGAGTTAATCAACTCATCAAGCATTCAGTTATTTCCTTGAATTTAACCTCATGTCTTTTTTCCTTTTCTAGATCTGATTTTAGAATAACCATTTGTTGCTGAAGCTTTGCACATTCATCCATCTTCCTTTGAATTTCAGCTTTCTAACAATCTTCAATCTTTCTCTTTTCTTCCACTTGTTCTTTTAGTCTGATGATGTCCTCATCTACTTTCTTTAATTGATCACTGAGTTCTCCATATCTTTCCCTCAAAATATTAATACATTCATTTTCTTCCTTCAGCTTATCCTTCAAATAGTTATGTTCATCTATATGTCTAGTAGAGATCACTTCCGGAGGAATAAGAAAATTTATATCTTCCATGTATTCAAAATTCAAGACATTCCCCAAGTTTTTAGGCTTCTCCAAAGGAACCAAGATCTAATACCAATTGTTGAACATATAGAATACTAAGAGGGGGGGATGAATCAATATCCCATAAAACCATTCACATAAAATCCATTTAAGCATTATCACAAATCTGACTGAATCAACAAGAGAAAACATCAACACACATGAACACTAGTATTTTTACATGGAAAAACCAAAATGGGAAAAACCACGGTGAGGGTTAGCTCAAAATATAATATATCTAGATATAGAATATTACAAGGGCTCACTACCAAGACTCATTGTCCTTGAAAGTCTCATAGCCTAAAGTAAAAACAAAATGATTTGGCTCACTACCAATATACAAAATGATATGGCTCACTACCAAAATATGAACTGATGAAATGCACCTTCCTTTTGCTAGGGTTCAGTTTCGGTGAAGCACAATACATAAGTAACACACTTATCTTCTCATCCATACAATTTTGTACATACACATTCTCATCTCTATCTTCATGTATCTTTCACACACTCTACTTCTTCTCTACTTCTTTCTCTACCAAAAATGTCTAAATATATATCCATGTTCGCTAATTAGGTCATCCTAATTAGAGAAAAATTAAATCACAATCAACATACTCATCTTCACATATAAGCAGTCAACATGGACCTAAGATAGATCCCTTTATCATTTGCAATACATATAAAAACTTCTAAATAGTAATACATAATTAGATCAGCCAGAGTTAGACCAAAAACTCCGAACATATATGCAATCCATCAAATGTGTAGCACAAAAACTTGTTCGCATATTGAATTCTCCCTTAGACAACATCAAGCTAATTATCTTCAACACCACATTGTAAGATAATCAAGTATGAGAAAATTCAGAATCTCCAACATTGGTGTATTGTATGAAAACTCATTGTAGACTATAGATTAGAATAATGTCACTCATATCTTCCAAATGCCTATGCATATCATTATGAAAATACAATGTACAATGCATCTTGTAGTCTCAAATCTATGTACAAAGTCCTATGATGATAATTTTTTTTGAGATAGAATTTGGACCAAAAATTGACATACAAAGCTAGTGTATAAGTATGACACTATTTTCAAGACTATTGGTAACTATACCTTTCCAAGCATAGAACCTAGTCTGCTAGAACAATGTCAGTAGATGCAACTGATAACAAGATAGATCATATTATAAGATTCTTTTTGGAAAAATGAAGAAGAACATCTCATTTTGTTACTTTTTGTTTTTCATTGATGTCACCATGATATATGAGTTGCAACTACAAGATCAAGACTAAATTTACTCTGGTATTCTAGTCTGGTATCTGAACTGGTATTTTGTTGAAATCCTTCAGTATTTTGGTTTGCATTGTTTTCTGGTGAGCATTGTTGCTTGTAGTTTTGGGAAATGGTTTATATAGATGTTTAGGGGTACACACTCTGAGACTTCCTTATCTGAATTTTCATTACACAAAATGTTTTTTCCTTTTAGTTTGAAATCTATTCTTGGCGACTTCCTTAATGAATTGTGCAAAAGGAGTGAAAAAATAGTTTTGTTATCACGGATATATGTCGCGACCTATTTTAAGTCTGTAACCGACTTGTTGAAGCACATCTTGGTTATCATTTTTGAAGCTTGTAGCCAATAGATTGTATTGTTTTTTGGTAAATATAGAGTGCATCTAATTAGGCCAACCTAATTGATGCTTGTGAAGAGAAAGATTAAGAATTTATATAGATATAGCAGGACAATTTTGAAGAAGGTGTATTTAGTGTCGAAGAAGAGAGAACAAACATAATGAAATCAATATTGGGAGATCCATTTTACTGAACTCTGATGGAACTGAATACCTTATTAGATTTTCACATGGGTCATTTTAAGTGAAAGCCATTCAATCATTAATAATTCTTTTAGGCAGTGAGCCTTTGTTTCTAGACAATGAGTCTTGGCAGTGAGCCACCCATTTTGTAATATCTTATAGCCGATTATACTATATTGTGAGATAACACTCACCGTGGTTTTTCCCATTTTTGGTTTTCCATGTAAAAATCTTGGCGTTCATGTCTGATTTCATTTACTGACCCAATGCTTTTATTTATTTATGCCATTGTTTACATTGGTGTAATTGGATGGTATCTGATCAAAAAATTTAAGAAGATACTAATTCACCCCCCCTCTCAGTATCTTCGATCTTTAACAATTCTATGTTGATCTTACAAAATAGGATAATCCATACCAAGATACTAGATTAATAGACTTCCAATATCGACTGACTGATCCAACAAAATTCCATTGTGACAATTATCCAAAACCCACTATCTATTGAAAGCAATGACAAGCTCTTAATTTATAACATAATCGTCAACGTCTAACGAATAATTTTTCAAGGCTCCAGACCATTTATTTCATTTTCTTGCTTGTAAAGGTGATTTTTCAGCTCGACGCCCCGACCTTCCTAGACATGTTTTTTTGGGCGACATTTTTTATACTCAATTTGATTTTTGAGCGGATTGTCTTGTTTCCTAGGCTTCAAGGATGGCATTAATTGCTCCCTTGATCTTCTATAGGTGGATTTCATGGGAACCCATGCCCATTTAATTCTCTTTATTGACTTTCTTGGTGGATATATGCCCTAATCGTGATTTTCACGGGATGAATCAAATCTTTCATGCACAGACTTCATTGCCTTTCAAGTTGCTTAACCCTATAAAGGAAAGAAATGTAGGTTCTCAAGGTTTCTCTTTTGTGTTTGACATCAATGGAATAAAGTTTAACTCTTTTAGTAAATTTATTACCTTGCATATCTGAGTGTTTTTGTATACTTTTCATGCATGTATGCTATGTTAAATTGTTTACAGTTGCGGTTGTGAAACCCTCTTTCCTTCCAACACCTTGTCAAACCCTAACCTTCTTGTATGCCTCTGAAAGTTGACCAAACAAAGGGTCGTGAAAGTCCCCTTTCCCCTCTTCAACAATGTACTGTGAAATATTGGTTAGGAAGAAACAATCTTTCCATCTTGGTGTATCACCTCCATTTTCCTTTTCATGCATTCCTTCTCCCCTTTTCCCCTATGGTTCTTAGAGTAGGATAGTCATAGGTTTTCATGTGTTTGGTTGGATCAACACATTGTACTTGGATTGAAAAAGGAAGTTGGCCTTCTCTAGAGATTTGACCTCATACACATAAAAGTCTCACACCTTGAGGTTATTTCCATTGTGTCATTGGAATGTTGAACTTTGAGTTTAGGAGGGTGCAATTTCATGTGACAATAGGTAGTTGAGTTGATAAATCAACAAGGGTGCATACTTGATTGATAAAAATTTATATTGATCTATGCAATGCTATAATAGAGCCCTATAATATAAACTATAGAACTAGAAAAATAGTTAACTTGACACCACTAGGCTTGAGAGTTTGGGTATCTAACATAGTTAGAACTTTGATCATGTTACAATCTGATCCACGTTATGTGATAATATCCTAATTAGTTTTATTTCATCCAAAATAGAGAATAATATTTGGTACCTACAAATAATGTACACTTTGATGATATCTATTTTAAGAGAACAAGATGGTTCTAAAGGGCACCATTGGGAACCTACTATGTGAGTATTGAAGAACAAAACTCCCTTAGCCCTAAGTGCATCCATATATTGATTCAACAAGAAAGAAAAGAGATAATGATTCTAATGATCATTAATGAGTTTATTAATGAATATGTTGAGGTCTAATACAAGAAAATATGTGATACCAATTGAGACTAATAGACAAATTTTCTATTATAACAACAAATGTCAATTTATTTATTATTGATTTCTAATGCCAACTTATGTTGGATATCATTTGATTCCAATGAGAGAATATTCCTCTGTGATCTCTCTAATGATTTATTCTTATGAAATAGTTTCCTAGGATGGTGTAATTAATTACACAACCTTAGCACAAAATTCAAGCATTTTAGCATGAAATATAATGGGTAATGACTATATCCTAATATTTTAAACCTTGGAAAGAGAATTAAAAAATTATAAATTAGGGGTGTGATTATGCCTATGATGCAATTGAGGGGACTAAAATTTTCCAACAATAGAACAATATTGCACTTACGATTCAATCTAAGGGACATGATCACACCCATAATCTAGTCAAATAAGTACATGGTGTTGGGAACTATGTTAGGAGTCTTTTGAACTAAAGGATTTGGTACATTTATATTTACATAGATGAATTGCAACTAATTTAACAATATATTAAAAGCACTTGACCAAAACTACCTCAAATCTCAAAATATTACCATTTTGTCTATTAGGAGAAACCTATAATAATTTGATCCTTATCACTCTCACTTTTTTATATATCATACTTCCAATATACCAGAACCACCCTATATATCAAAATTTGTAATATACCTATTGGTATGCAAAATTAGAATGGTATATAAGAGAAAATGGTATGAGGAAGTAAAGTGGTGTGGAAGTTAACTAGTAAGTGAAAAGGATTGAGCCTATCTAATGGTGTACTTGAATATTTTGTTGAACACACTAGAATACTAAGAGGGGGGTGAATAAGTATTTTATCAAATCTCAACCCATCCAAAATAAACAGATAGTTTAAGCTCTACCGCATAAGCAAGAACATGAAAGAAAAAGATTATGCACAACACAACACTAGATAAACATGGAAAACCTCATAGGGGAAACACCACAATGTGAAAATTTTCTAGGGTCTATTGTCCTAATCCAGCCTCACAATATGAAAAACATTTACAACTTAGTTTTAGGGCTACAACCCAAGGAAACTACAAATCCCTGAATATAGGTTTTAGGATCACTCTCAAGGAATGTACAACTCCCTGATTACACTTTTTTTAAGGCTACAATCCAAGGAAGCTACAACTCCCTGATCTAAGAACACACTCAGGAAAGATTACAAAATGATAGTCCTTCCACTATATAAAAATGACAATTAAGATCACTCCTTTTAATGATTGCAATTCTACTTTGTCACTTCTTTTTTCATGATTGCAATTCTACTTTGTCACTTAAAATTTCTTCTCAGTTGATTGCTAGATCAATGCTTTTAGAAATAAAAAATTATTTCCTTCAAATCATAGCCTCTAGCAAACAATTAAGCACACTTCTTCACTTCCCTTCTGTCACAAAGATATGATCAAAGATGAAATTGAAAATGATCTTTCACTTCTACTCTTTCTATTTCAATCACTTACACAATTTTCATATTGCATCACACATATCCATCACCCTAGATCAACTAGGTTTAAAATTTATACATGATATTACATTGATTACATTTCACATGTTGTCCTACAAAAAAATATTACATGTGCAAGTGGGCCAAGTATAAAACAATCAACATGAAACATGTAGAGGGAAAGACCCAAAAGACTACACACAACACCAAGAAGAAGAATATGCCTTGAGGATTCATACACATGCCTAACCTAGTCCCAAACTAGCTTCAAACCTTCGATCTTCTATGAACATCATCTGTATGCTTTGCAAATACAAATCAGGTCAGTCATAAATAGGGAATTATGAAACTTGTAGGATGTCGACCAAGATATCATTAGTAGCACACATGAATGATAAAGAATTACTTTCATCTCTTTTAGATGAGATGGTATGGCCCATACAACACCTTCAAACACTCCATAAGCTCCTCTCACACTTAAACTTTTAGAACACATCATCATGTTTTAGTCAGCCTTAGTAGGAGCATAACTTCACAAAATGACTTGAAACATTTGTTCGGTATTGGAAACAAGAGAGATATTCATGTGCTTCAACCCTTAGACACTATGAGACACATGCAATGTCCACACAAACTCATACAATTGAAATTCACAACCTTCTATTGGTGCAAGTAGATAGACATTAAAGCCAACCATCGAACAATGTAGTCCTACACTTTGTCACTTATAACTTTCTCTGTAGAAGGATTATCGACATGAAACTTGGGATATAACACCTTCACATCTCCATGAACTTAAATTTTGATCCACACAACCATTTATGCAAATGTAGAGATACACAGAGATAATATTTATACCCCTAAGAACATCTTCAAATAAATAAGACATTCTTAAGTCCGTCACTATCAAAAGCACCCTTCTAGTAACTCAAATGATTTAAAAATTTCATCACGCATGGATTGAAACAAATTGAATCTAACCTCCAAACCAAAGGAGGAAAACATTAGCAATAGATAAATGTAGAGAATTTCTCAAAGACTCTGGTGACCAAACAACCAGACTACAACATATGCTAATGAACTTTTGACATCAATTACAACCAAACTACAACAATATCACCCTTTTTCATTGATGGAAAAACCATCCTCACACCACTTTGGTGCACAACCTCTCCCTCTTTGACATCAAGGACAATGAGAAAAAGGACTCTCCCTTTTAACAATCTCTCCTTCTTGAAGCAACTTATAGGATACTCTAACTAGCAACAACCACTACCTACTCCCCTTGAGAGGTAGCTCCCATCAATCCAGGAATATCAATATGACTTCAATTAATCCCCTCGGAAAAATGCACCAACTATGCATCTAATAATAAGATGGAGAGGAAATTACCTCTAACTTGTTCTTGAGATATTTAAATGTATCCTTTGCAACTTCCTTTGTGAAAATGTCTACAACTTGATCCTTTGTAGATACATACTCTAACTTTACTTCTTTATCTACAACCTTCTCTCTCAGAAAGTGATACCTACTTGATATGTTCATGGTTCTAGAATGCATCACTAGATTCTTGGAAATATTGATGGCACTTGCATTATCACATAGAATAGGAATGAGCTTATCATATTTTATCTTGACATCCTTAAATGTTTGCTTCATCCAAAACACTTGAGTATAATGAGATGTTGCAATAATATACTTTGTTTCTATTGTTGACATACATACTAAATCTTGCTTCTTACTATTCCATGAAACCAACCTATTTCCTAAAAAGAAATCACCACCATTGGTACTTCTTCTATCATTAATAGAACTGGCCTAATCAACACCAGTGTATGCACTCAAATCAAATTCATTATCTTTTGGATACCATAATTAGTAATCCATAGTGCTCTTCAAATATATGAATATTCTCTTAACTGTTTTTACATGTGTTTCTTTACAATTATCTTGAAATATTGCAACCAAACATACCACATGCATTTAATAATAGGTCTTGAAGCAATTAAGTACAACAAGATTCCAATCATATATCTATATAGAGTTTGATTAGCTAGAGGAGACTCATCATCTTTGCTCAAATGACAACTAGTTACCATAGGAGTACTCATAGGTTTGTAATCTTCCATACCAAACTTCTTCAACATCTCCTTGACATAATTTTCTTGAGAAATAAAGATACCGTCATCTAACTGAACAATTTGAATACCAAGAAAGAAGGATAACTCACCAATAATAGACATTTCAAATTTTTTCTACATTTCTTTAGTAAACTTCTTGCACATTTCATCATCTCCACCAAATATTATATCATCAACATATACATCAAAAATAAAAAATGCATTCATCCTCAATATTTGTTTGTCTACAATACCTTTCTTGAAACCTTGTTGAAGTAAACACTTGTCCAACCTTGCAGAAAAATCCCTAGGAGCTTGTTTGAGGATATAGAATTCCTTTTTTATTCTGTACACCATGTTTGGGTCTTCTAATAACTGGAATCCATCAGGTTTCTCTATGTAGAATTATTCATCCAAATCTCCATTCAGGAAGGTTGATTTGACATCCATATGATATACTTTGAAGTCCTTGTGGGATGAAAAGGAAAGAAACATTTTGATTTCTTCCATTCATGCTACCACAGCAAAAGTCTCCTCAAAATAAATTCCTTCTACCTGATAATAATCTTTGAATACTAGGCTTTCTTTATTTCTTACAACTTCTCCATCTTCATTCAACTTATTCTTGAATACCCACTTTGTTCCTATCACATTTTTCTCTACAGGCCTTGGAACTAGTTCCCAAGTCTAATACTTCTCAATCTAATTCAATTCTTCTTCCATTTCTCGTATCCATCCTTCCTCCTTGCTAGCATCAATGAATTTTTTTCGTTCTCTCTTTGATAAAAAACAAAATTTTACTTGCTCATTCGTCTTTGCAAACCTTCTCCTAGTCAGCACTCCTTAATTCTTATCTCCAATAATCTGACCCGTTGAATGATTCCTTTGGACTATACTTTTTTACTATTTCTTCTTTCTCTTCAAATTATTCTAAGGAAGAGGAGGGAGGCATTTGATCCACAATCCTCAAGTTCATTCATATTTTGATGTAGATCTTCATCAACCTTAACATTTGTACTTCAAATATTCTTCCCAATCTTTTGTTGTAGCACCTGTATGCTTTACTTTGAGATGAATATCCCAAAAAAATACCTACATCAAATCTTGAATCAAACTTCCTCAAAGCATCTCCATCTCTTCTAATGTAATATTTTCTTGCAAAGACTCTAAAATAATTGACATCTATTGATCTTTTATACCATAACTCATATGGGGTCTTAGTGTTGTTAACCCTTAATAAACCTCTATTGATAATATAGACTACAATAATATGAACTACTTCTTTCCAATAAACATTTGGAATATTTTCTTCCATCAGCATGGTCCTTTCCATCTCTTGAAGAGTCCTATTCTTTCTTTCCACTACCTGATTTTATTGAGGAGTTCTAGCACCAGATAGATGCCTCCTTATTCCATGTTCTTCAAAAAAATCATTAAACTCATTTGATGTGAACTCACCTCTTTTATCACACCTTAAGCACTTTATTTTAGCATACATTTCATTCTCAACCATTAATTTGAAAATATTGAATCTACTAAAATCATGAAATTTATCTTTCAAGAAAGTAACCATGTCATCCTAGAGAAATCATCAATAAAAAGCATGAAATACCTTTCTCCTTTAAGAATTTTTCTTCTAGTGGGTTTGCAAAAATTATTATGAATCAAATCTAATGGTTTAGAGAAAAAATATGTTGAACACACCTGGATATTGAGAGGGAGGTTGAATCAGTATCTTCACAACTTAAACCCTTCAACAATATGTAGATTCAAACTTTTAACAGGATCAACAATTTATGAATAGATCGAGAACACATAATAAGTCAACAAAAATGAAAGATAAAGAAATAAACACACATGCACAAGATAACACCATATTTACATGGAAAACATGAGGGAAAATCCATAGAGAGAAATATCTCAATATAGGAAGCTCATTGCTTATGAATTACAATTTTTTTAAGGCTCGCTGCCTAAGGAAGCACACTGCTCTTGTGCAGACTTGCAAGATAAGGTAAACAAACTTAGGGAAAGATACAAATTACAAGGACCTACTAAAGAGACTCATTGTTTGATAGTAGGATACATGAAAATTTAGAATTAAAACATTTGTCAACACAACACTCTATTGAATGAGGCATTAAAGCTCATGTCTCTTCTATTTCAACAATTCACTACTTTATTCCATACTTTCACATCAACCCCACACTGTCACTTATCTTTCAACTAAATTTTTCTTGTATTTATATCCTCCGCAAGATCAAAAAACACCAATTAGGTCAACCAAAATAGAATACAAACAATGATCTCAACAAGTCAACCATAAGCAAGATAACAAGCCCTCTTGGCTAGATATCCATAAATTTCCAAGAAAATAAAATCAACATTATATGTGATACCAAAGAGATCAACCGTTGATGCGCAAACCACAAAGAGATGTTTCATCCAACAACACTTCTAGAAACCTCTTTCATACTATCATGCCACAAACGACCATTGAAAACCAAATAAAAGCATAACACTTCATTCTAGAAGCACAAAATACACAACTAAGAGATGGAACATTAATAGACCAAATTATGGTACATTTCATTACATGAAAACTAAACTAAGGCACTGCACAAAAATTGAGAGCCCATCCACCAAGCCATATGAGCAAAAACATCAATGTAGAGAAATGTGGAGAAATGTAGAGCATTTTTTGGGCCAGTCTAGAAAACCAACAAAATTGCTAGTACACTAAAAATACTAGAGGCCTCCTTGGAAAACATTGGCGTCCTAAAAATATAGGAATGCAATATCCATAGAACATAAACTTCGAATCCCAAAATGCAAGACCATATCTTCAACAATGGAGGAATGCAGAGCATTCTCCCAAATAGCCTTCAAGGAAACTGATGCAGAGCTAGGAGGATTCAAAACACATCACACAAACCTTCAACAATAATCCAAAACAATTTTTTTATAACACATGTTATTAAACATTGTATATCACATTGGAAACATAACTATGGCAGCCCACAATTTATTTCCATGAAAAATCATTAATAACTTCTACAAAAAAAATAATGAAGCCAATCCCTCTGGTGAGATTGAATAAAACATAGTTATATACTCTTCCTCAAATTATTATGAAGATCCAATGGTGGAAATGAAAGTTATTATATTTTTCCCAAAACTCCAAACCCTAGGTAGGGTTCAGACCTGCCCTCACAAAATTGTTCATAACTTATTCAATTCTTAATGAATTCTGATGAGAATTGAAGCAAATGAAAGTAGATTCACATGGAAACAAAATCCAATTGGTTTTAGATACAAAATATTGACTTTATATTCCGTACCATCACACATCTTTAGACTGTAAATTCTGCACAATATTGTTAGAATAGCCAGTCTCACCAAAATAATCATATCTTCCACAAAACTTGATAAAATTCAATGAGACAAAAGGAATTGGAAACTATAAATAGAGACCTTTCCATCCATATATGATACTCTATCATCTGAGTCCATACCAGGCCGTACGAATCACAACTTCAATCTGGTAACAATGTAAAAATCAGAAAATGCATACCAAACTTGAGGTTGCCATTCATTTAACTTCAAAAATAATGTCTCCAACCCCCAATTCGAGTTTTGGAGGGTTTATTTATACATTTTCAACCAAAAAAAACTATTTTCAACCACCTTTTGATTAGTTTGTTGACAAAACACCTTAATAACATTTCATCTACCTAATTTTGCACTTTTGACAATTTTTACAATATATGAGAAATGAACAACATCCTAGGACCTATAACACCACAAAGGTGGCCTCTTGGGCCTTATTACAATATCAAAACATAAAAATAGAAAAAATAACTCAATGTGGCCTCATAGAGGCATGTGATCAAATAGGCGCTCATGCACCAACCTCCCAAGGGCAAAAGAATTCAAGCCCCTTTGAATTGTCTTCTTTCGGGTCTTCCAATTACTTTGCACCTTTTTCTTTGTCTTCGCAACCATATTTGGTCCTTTCCTCATTTTCTTCTTCTTATGCCTTCTCCTATCAAGCATCCCTACAACTTGGAAGTCCCAAAACTCTATCATATCATCAAACACTTCACTTTGTCCTTCATAACCTACACATACATAATCCAAAGAAAAATTAGAAACAAAATATAGAGACCTTGAGGTCTCCTCCTTGTCTTCTTGTACTTCAAATTCCTCTTCACCCATAACCAACTTATCCAATCTGGAAACCAATTCACTTCAAACCTCAATGTCCTTGTTTTCTTCTACCTTGATGAGTTCTTCTTTCTCTTGTTTGACTTTTCCATCACCAACCTTACTATTCCATTCTTCTTCAATGGCTGCATATTGTGCCCATAAATCTTCTTCTTCATCTTTGACTGAATTTGCTGCCCTCTTTTGTTTTATTTGCTTCTTCATAATCTTCTTTATAGGCCAAACCATCTTCCTTTTCAATTTCAAATGCCAACTTGTATCTTGTTTCATCATTTGTTCCATCTTCATCATGGATTCTTGGAACTCTTCAATTCTTTTCAATTCTCCCTTCAACTCAGCAATCTCTTTGTCCATCTTCTCTTGCCTTATCCTCTTCTTTCTTTCCATCTTTCTCAACTCTTTTTCCTCTCTTTCCTTCTTCCTTCATGAATCCTCATCCTGCAAATATCTTTCCAATCTTCTCAACAAATCCATCTCCACAAGCAAGTCTCTCCTTGCTTCCACTTCACTTTGCCACACCTAGGCAATCAGGTTTCTTCCTCAACCTGCACAACACACAACCACAAACACCAACACAAAACCAACAAACTTCACCAGCCCATATCTTTTCTATGCTTTGATACCAATTTGATGCAGAGCTAGGAGGATTCAAAACACATCACACAAACCTTCAACAATAATCCAAAACAATTTTTTTATAACACATGTTATTAAACATTGTATATCACATTGGAAACATAACTATGGCAGCCCACAATTTATTGCCATGAACAATCATTAATAACTTCTACAAAAAAAATAATGAATCCAATCCCTCTGGTGAGATTGAATAAAACATAGTTATATACTCTTACTCAAATTCTTATGAAGATCCAACGGTAGAAATGAAAGTTATTATATTTTTCCCAAAACTCCAAACCCTAGGTAGGGTTCAGACCTGCCCTCACAAAATTGTTCATAACTTATTCAATTCTTAATGAATTATGATGAGAATTGAAGCAAATGAAAGTATATTCACATGGAAACAAAATCCAATTGGTTTTAGATACAAAATATTGACTTTATATTCCGTACCATCACACTTCTTTAGATTGTAAATTCTGCACAATATTGTTAGAATAGGAAGTCTCACCAAAATAATCATATCTTCCACAAAACTTGATAAAATTAAATGAGACAAAAAGAATTGGAAATTCGAAATAGATATCTTTCCATCCATATATGATACTCTATCATTTGAGTCCATACCAGGCCGTACAAATCACAACTTCAATCTGGTAACAATGTAAAAATCAGAAAATGCATACCAAACTTGAGGTTTCCATTCATTTAACTTCAAAAATAATGTCTCCAACCCCCAATTCGAGTTTTGGAGGGTTTATTTATACATTTTCAACCAAAAAACACTATTTTCAACCACCTTTTGATTAGTTTGTTGACAAAACACCTTAATGACATTTCATCTACCTAATTTTGCACTTTTGACAATTTTTACAATATATGAGAAATGAACAACATCCTAGGACCTATAACACCACAAAGGTGGCCTCTTGGGCCTTATTACAATATCAAAACATAAAAATAGAAAAAATAACTCAATGTGGCCTTATGGAGGCATGTGATCAAATAGGTGCTCATGCACCAGAAACTTCTTGTAGCAGAACCTTTCATCAACATGCAAAGACTAGAAACTTCCTTGCAACAAAATATACTTCCTTAGGAAGAACAAGAAAGAGAATACAATATGCTAGAGACCATCATCAACAACTCTCCAATATTAGCATTACTTCTAAACCTCATCTTAATGCATCTAATCCTTATCTTAATATATCATCATGATATCATCTCTTTTGACAACAACCATACTCAATACATCTTTACTAGTCATCAAACAAGGCATGACATCCAACCATGAACATCAACAACTCATCCTAAACAAGTCATGACTACATCCAACCATGAACATTAGCAACTCATCCAAACGAGGCATGACTACATCCAACCATGAAAATCAAAACATTATCAATGACATCCAATGCCAAAAACTTGTGCAACAATATTCTCAAGTGTTGAAATCAATGGTAACCACAATGACAACCAATACCAACACACACTTGCACATTCTCCCCCTTTGACATCAAGGAAAAAGAAAAAGAATATCTTCATTTGAATCATCAACACATTCTCCCCCTTTGACCAACAACACCTCTTATTCAAGCAGCTATACAAGCTCCCCTTGTCAGTAGCAACCATCCAAATACCTACTCCCCGTAAGTGGTAGCACACATCAATCAAGGAGAAAAGGATATGACATTTATTTCTCCCCCTAGATAGATGCACCTTCTATGCATCTAGTTAGAAAAATGAGGGGAAATAACCCCTAATTTCTATCAGGGATACTCAAAATTATGCTTTGAAAGCACCTTAGTGAAGATGTCTACAATTTGATCCTTAGTAGGCGTATACTCTAATCTAATTTCTTATTCTATAGCCTTCTCCCTTAGAAATTCATACCAGATATAAATGTTTTTAGTCCTTGAATACATCACTAGATTCTTGGAAATATGTAATTGCATTGGTATTATCACACAATATGGGAATGGGTTCATCATATACCACCTTTATATCCTTTAAGGCTTTCTTCATCCAAAGCACTTGGGTGCAACAAGATGTTGCAGCTATATACTCATCTTCTGTTGTGAATAAGGACACTGTGTCTTACTTCTTATTGAACCAAGAGATGTATTTGTCTCCTAAGAAAAGTGCACTTACACTAGTACTTTTCTAGTCATCCACACATCCTACCCAATTAGCATTAGTATAAGCACTCAAAGAAAAGTTATCATCCCTCTTATACCAAAAACCATTATCTGGAGTTTCCTTGAAATATATGAATAATTTTTAATACCTTCTCATGATTTTTCTTAGGATTAGCTTGATATTTGGTAACCAAACATATTGTATGCATAATATTAGGTCTAGAAGTAGTAAATTACAATAACCCTCCAATCATAGACCTATAAAAAATTTGATCAACCTCAAGTGACTCATCATTCTTGCTCAAGTGACAACCGATGACCATAGGAGTGCTTACTGGTTTAGAATCGTCCATGCCAAACTTCTTCAACATCTCTTTAACATAATTATCTTGATAATACCATCATTTAGTTTCACAATTTGAAGCCCAAGGAAGAAAGACAAAACACCAATCATAGGCATCTCAAACTCTTTTTGCATCTCTTTTCCAAAATTCTTACACATATTATCATTTCCACTTATGATGATGTCATCAACATATACAACCTCAACCAAAATCTTGTTTTCCTATACCTTAATATAAATATTACTATCGACAGTACCTTTCTTGAAACCTTTCGAAAGTAAGTACTTGTCCAACTGAGCATACCAAGCTCTAGGAGCTTGTTTGAGTCCATAAAAATATTTCTTGAGTCTATACACCATATGAAAATCTTCTGATAACTAGAAACCATATAGTTTCTCAATATATACATCTTCCTCTAAATCACCATTCAAGAAGGCTAACTTGAAATCGATGTAATAGAATTTCAAATTCTTGTGAGAAGTAAAGGCAAGAAACATCCCTATTGCGTCCATTTTGGCTACTGAAGAAAACGTATCCTCAAAATAAATAGCTTCAACCTATGAATAACCCTTACATACCAATTTGGATTTGTTCCTCAGAACTTCACCATCTCCATTTAGCTTGTTTTGAAAAACAACCTTTTCTCCTATCACATTCTTATCTATTGAATGGTTCTTCTACACATACTTTGATGGATTCTTAGGAACCTTTTCTTATTATTGTTTCTTCTCTTCTTTCTCTTCTTCTTCTTCTTCAATTTAGGAAGGTATATCAGATCCACAAACCCTTGGTTCTTGTGAGATCTAACACAAGTCTTCATCTACCTTAACATTTATTCTTTCAATAATCTTTCTCAATCTCTTGTTGTAGCATCTATAGGCCCTACTTCTAGTTGAGTAACCAAGAAAGATCCCTTAATCACATCTTGAATCAAACTTTCCATGGTCTTCTTCATCTCTTCTGATGTAGAATTTTCTACCAAAGATCTTGAAGTATGTAATAGTGGGAGGCCTTCCGTACCATAGCTAAGGGGTATTAGTGCTATTGACCCTCAACTACACTCTTTTAAGAAAGTAGACAACAATGTGAACTTCTTCCTTCCAATACATATTAGGCAGATCAACATATTTCAACATATCCCTACCCATCTCTTGGACAGTCCTATTCTTTCTTTCCACCACCCAATTATGTGTAGGGGTCCTAGGAGCATACAAATGTCTCTTAATACCATGATCTTCAAAAAAAAAATTCAAATTCGTTTGAAGTAAATTAACCTCCTCTATTTAACCTTAAGCGTTTGATCTTAGTATGAGTGTTAAATCTGCAATAGACTAACAAGGATCAACAAACAAGTGTCAAACATGTTAGAAACCAAATCAAACACTCCCTATGAGATTCTTTAACGAAATTCAAGAGAAAACATGAAAACAATAACAAACTAACAAAAGATAGCATGCAATCTAAATAGAACTAGCTAAACCTCCATCCCATAGAGGGAGTGGTGCTCCTTTGATGTGGAAAGAAGCTCTTTCCCAATCCCTTTGATATGCTTTGGTAGTTTTTCATGATCCAAGTGTGAAAATGACTCCAAATGGTGATAACTATGCTTGAAAATGATGAAGGTGATGGATTGCTATGAATTGAAATGCCTATAGTGATAATGCATGAAGTTGTGGATCCATATTGTGAAAAGGATGCTTCTATTTATAGAAGCCATGGGTTGAAGAATGAGAAGATTTGATGAATGTGGGATAAAATGGGAGCCAATGAGAATGTGCCAAGTGTCACAATTCTATTGGAGGAAGGTGGAGCATAGTTTAAGAAATGTGTGAGTGGAGGAGGATGAAAGAGAAGTAAATGAGAATGGTTGAGCATTTGAAAGGTTGTAAGAGGAATTGAATGAATTTGGTTGGAGATGTGAGAGGATGTAAGAGAGGTTATTGCATTTATAAGAGGAGTTATTGAAGATGTGAAAGGTTTTTGAAAACCTTTGGAGGGAAATTGAATGAGAGGTGGTTGATGGGAATATTCCTTCGTGAGGATAAATAGAGAAATTAGTTAATTAAAAGAAATGAATTTCATGTGCAACTTGGTTAGTTGACCATGGGTTGATTTAACTCTTGAGGAGTAAAAAGTTGGAGGATTTATTAATAATGATTAGAAAGTGATTTAGGATTAATTAATCTAGCATTAATTAATTGGAATGGATTAGGAGATTGTGACATTTGATTTGATTTATTTAATAAAATGAAAAGACGTAGGGGGATTTAATTAAATGAATTGATTTAAATGTGATAAAAAATAGTTTGAAGAAGGGTGAATTAAGCAATAAAATTTAATTATTTGATTAATAGATGAATTTGATGATTTTAACTAAATAATGTTGATTATTTAATTAATTGATGAATTTGATGATTTTAACTAAATAATGTTGATTATTTAATTAATTGATGAATTTGAAGTGATTTGGGAAGAAATGGTGTTAATTTATCAAAATCAGATGCATAGTATCAATCAAGACTTTTTTCGGTGTCTACATTTTTTTCGTCTTTGAAGCGAGGTACCTGCTGCGTCAGTTCAAATAATAACACTACTATGATCAAAATTCCAAAGTTTCCTAATTTTTTTGATGCCCCACTACTTCCCCAGTGAAAGAAATTACACTACTACACTACCCCTCGAGAGATTGGGCAAAAATTGCAAAATTAGGTTGAGCTAGTGAAAAAGGTTCAACAAGGATTCAGACACAAAAAATAGCCTACGAGATGTAAAAACAAGCTTATGGCAATGAAAATAGGTCAAAACAAACTTCGTTTGAACAAAAAAGGGATTAAATGGGTTCAAAACCCCAAAAAAAATATACTAAAAACCCTTAAAAAATGCATAAATAGGGTTAAGAGGGTTATTTTCAAATCATTTTGCACTCTTAGCATTTAGAAACCTTGACTTTTTGCTCTAAGGCACTGATGGAATGATGGCTTGTGTGCTCCCCACACATTGAAAAGATTGGGTTCGTGAGTTCCAGCGGCCTTAGGATGTAACCTGACCCACGATACGCCTTTTGAAATTTTTTCCGTTTTATGTGATTTTTATGCATTTATTAGGGTCCAATTAGGTCGATCAAAAGAAATCCTCTAGGGAATCACAATCGTTATGGTAAGCTTCACCTTTTTGCATGTCGACCTGCGTTTGCAACATAGCATCATATGATGCTAGAGGGTTTTAGAGTCGTGGAAAAAATCCTGACTCGCCTTTGCAAGATTGTGTCGCCCTGCCCCAAAAGATTTTGACGTCACCCCGAAATGTCGACTCACCTTTTCCATATAGCACCGCTATTGATTTGAGCACAACCTTTGCAAAATGATAGAGTGTCACTTTTGCAAAAGCCGACTCACTTTTACTTTTTGGGGATTTTTTATTTTTGAAAACATGTCATGTTGATGAATTTTGATGTCATGGGAATTTTGGATGCAAGATGTCCTACCAATGCTCCACTTGAAGGAGCACAGGAGCTAGATTTTGCACAAAGAGAGACATTTGATAGATGAGGCATTGTTCTTCCTTGGTTCGATCGGATTCAGACATGTAGCTCAGATGCTCGAGGTGAGGACACACCTTGCGATGATGACAACTTTAGTGGAGAGATGGTGAAGTGAGACCTCCTCATTCCATTTACTAACTAATGAGGCCACCATGACCCTAGAGGACATATGGCAGATCCTGCAGATCCCCATACACGGTGATCACATTATATACGATGTGGAGTCTGAAGGTGATGCCATTTCTTTGCTATTTAGTGTTGACCAGCATGTGACTGACAATGGCTTGATTGACCTTGCTCATTATGAGGGGATTGCCCCTGATTTGACCTTGTTTGTCAGAGCACTGATCTCAGGATTCCTCATTCCTAACAGGAGAGCTAGAGGATGCAACATTGAATGGGAGATCGTTTGGTCTCACATGATGGAGGAGATGACTATCTATGTCTGGGGGCCAATCATCCTAGCCTCATTACATCATGATATGCACCAGCTCGTGTACTATGGGTCTTGTTGCATTGGCATGGAAGTTAGAATTCTTCATGTGTAGGCATATGAGCATATACCCATTTTGAGGCCCACCATTGCAAATGTCCAGACAGACCGTGATGATCCTACAGTTTACAGGTATGGGGGGATGACCACACTTCATTATACAGGGATTATAGGCATCCCACACTGGAGGCAGGTTATTGATGATATGACAATGTTTCGTTGGAGACCATGGCTCCACTTTCATAGATGGCATGATGACGATGCCCAACTTTTCTACTATCAGTTGTCCAAATACCTGGAAGGATGGGATAATCACATGATAGAGCGGTACCTCCCAGATAGGGTTTCTCACTAGTTTAAAGAGGTACAAAATGCATCTGATGATGACTAGAGAGCCATATTTTCTTGAAGGACATGAGAGATAGTGTGGGGGTAGTAGATTCCTCACCAGCAAGCCATCAACAATTTTAGACAGCTAGTGATGATGTCATGGGTTTATTTTGACAGTCTCATAGATGCAGGAACTAGACATGCATATGATGCATATTTCCAAACTCACACCCCAATTTGATTGACATTACTGGTGGTGCCAACAATGGACAAAGGATGGGTTAGAGGACCCTAGATTGGATATATAGGTCCCCCAACAGCCAGGTCATCAGGCACAAGACAGACAGGTCAGAGGCCACCAATACAACTACCTCAACAACCACACTAGTAGGCACCATGGCCACCACCACTAGGTCCCGATCCCAGGGACAAACAAATAATGGAACTACAGGAACATACTCAGGCCTTGAAAGGGCAACTATTGTAGGCCTAGGATTAGATTCAGACCTTGACCCAGGAGAGGGATCAAGCACGAAAGGAGGTGGTGCAAGAGTGCCAAATGAGAGAAGATGCAAACCTTGGGTTGTCCTTGGAGTAGGGATGGAGACAATAGTGCAGTAGGCATAGGGGCAGGCCACAATCCTAACTAAGATGTATGGGCGAGTGATGCAGGAGGCATCATACTATAGGAATTTATATTAGAGGGATGTGGCATAGGAGTGACGAGAGTTGGATTTCTCCCATATCAGTCAGGTTGCTCCTAGTAGAACTCCTCGCACAGGGGCATCAGGGAGACCATCAAGGTCTCATCACTAGAGCTAAAACAGCCATCATGGGGACATACAAAGCGAGGGTAGCGAGGGTCACTGATAGTACACTAGACACATTTTTTTTATTTTATAGCCTGATTTATGATGTATATACATTCATTAGCTGAGTTTTCATTAGCCTCTTGTATATTCAATGATGATACTATATATCTTATTTTGATTGTATCATGGAATTCAACTTTTTTGATATATATACATGAGATGACTTCAATGTGCTTATATGATGTGATGGTTATTTTATTTTTTGCTATGGATGGATATGATATGTATGGATTCATCTAATGTTCATGCTTTATGTTATGATTTTTAATGTTTATGATGCGATGTGATATTATTGATGTATGGTATGAATGCACATGGATCTATATGGATGCACTTTTATGTGATGAATGTAATGCAATGCTATTTTTAACTTCCTTTTATAGATGTGATGTATGTATGCATGATGCAAAAAATGTGATGATTATGATAATTCTTATATGGCTATGCAATGGATGCTTATGCAAGTGCATGGTTTATGAGATCTTAGAATAGCCAATCTATATTATGATGGATAATGTTTTATATTATGATGATATGTGTAGTATGTTGACGGTTTGTGGATGTAGGAAGGATGCAGATATAGATATATTTATTTTTGAATGTCATGATACCATGTTACTATTAATATATGGAAAATATAGAAGAAAGAGGAATAAACCCTTGAGTTCGAGATTATGCAAAAATATATAGTGATGATAATGATGATGATGTGATTGCTTATCAGAGATTTGGGGACGTAAAGAGCTTACTTTCCATATTTTTGATAACACACATAGATACAATGCATCAAGGTATAGAAAACTAGGATGGCATTGTACCTAGTGTGATGGACTTTGACTCAACAATCAAATAGTTGTATCCCTATTCACACCTGGCATACAAAACCTTATTAGGATGTATCTTAGACATTTGAAACATCTCAGACCAAAACACAAAAAAGGTAGAACCTCCCAATGCAATAGTCAACAAGACATCTAAAACACCCTCCCTACAAACCAAACAAAGTAAGCATGACCAAGGTTATTTTACAAGAATATCCAACAAGCACAATAGAAAAAAGATAATAATCAATGATCCTTTCCTTTCTCTCTCAATCATTTTTGATCAGACATCATCAAGAGGTCATTGGAATGAGTGCAATGAGATAAATCAACAAGACAAAGATCAAGTAAGCAAACAAGCTAATGTTCTTCAAACCTCTAGCCAAGACTAAACTATGGTGATGACTGTTGTTGATGTCGATTGTAGGAAGGATGCATCCTAGGACATGATGTTATCAAATGATTTTGAGACTAATGAGATGGTGGGCTATTGATATCAAGAGTTAACCAACTTGTTTATATACTGACCTAGACTTGAGATCTTGATGTTTGAGTTTTCACTTTCAATTTGCTAAACTTGCTTCCGATTGTTTTACCAAAGGTTGGGGGTGATGATCATTTATTATGAGTGGATGTTTATTGTGGGTGAACATTGAAACAGGATGGATGATTTTTTGGGTTTTTTGAATTTTTTTGATATTTTTTGGTATTTTCGAGATTTTTTTCAAATGTTTTTATTTTCAAAATTTTTAATGTTTTTTTGTTTTCTGAGACTTTGACCTAGAACCTAACCTAAAGACCTATCCTAGGGGCCTCGGGGGCTGATCAAAGATTAGCCTTTCCTACATTATACATGCAGAGACCACATAGTTTGACTGACATAGACTCATCTATTGATGAGAAATGAACAAATGAATTGTTAGTTTATTATGATGGACTCCTAAAGGACCAAACTAATGTGTCTCAGGGGAACATCGTTGATGGCCTTTCCTGCATTCAAGCTCAGAGACCCATAGTTCAACGTGATGACTCTATTTTTTAACTTTTTCTATTTTTTAACCTATTTTGGGGTTTTTTAACATGTTTTGGATATTTTTGGTTTTTCTAATTTTATGAATGTTTTTGGATTTTTTGATTTTCAGAATGTTTTTGGATTTTCTTATTTTAAGGAATTTTTTTGGATGTTCTAATTTTCTGAATGTTTTTCGATTTTCTAATTTTAAGGAAGATTTCAAGAATATACACGAATCTGATCTAATGCAGGTATAAGAACATACCGCTAGCATGATGCAATAGACTACTTCAATATAGGCAGGACAAACTAACCTTAGGAATGTGCCAAGTAGTTCTAGGATGGAGCATGATACAAACACAAGATCAAGCTATGATGCACACGTGGATGGGTGATGGAAGGATTAGTGGAATGTGATGGGTGAATGATGAATAACAAGCTGAAGAGATCATGGTTGATGGAAAGTGCTTTATTTACATAAGACACATGATTGCTAGGTTTTCACCAAGGTATTTTCCCAAAGCACCACCAAAGTGGTTTTCACTAGAGGACAATTTTTTTCTTTACTGTTTTGAATCCGTTTTTTCTTTTTTTTGGATTTTTGTATTTTTTTAATTTTTTGTCTTTTTAGTTTATACCTTGCAAGCTTAGGCATAATTTTTTTTGAGATGGGAGCTATTGATGGGTTCCTGCAAAGGCTCACCTTTGGGTTTAGATAACTGATATGCTCCTAATTTATAACTTGTGATGATGAAGGGTCCAAACCAGTTGGGCTCAAATTTTCCATTGCTATCTGGATTTAGTACATTCTTCTAATTTTCTTTCAACACGAGCTCTCCAACTTGAAATGACCAACTCTTGATCTTCTTATTATAGCTTCACTTGAGACAGTTCTAGTACATTTGTAGATGGTTCAAAGCATCTGTGTCACTCATCCAGTAGTTCTAGCTCGTTCAACTATGACATCCAATATTCTTCATCAGTAATGAGATTCTGCAATGATATTCTTAAGGATGGGAGCTCGATCTCAATGGGAAGGATGGATTATGATTTGTAGACCAAGGAGAAAGGGGTTGCACCTATAGGAATGTAGATACTCATTCGGTGGGCCCATAAGGTGGGATTCAATTGTAAGTGCTAGTCATGACCAACTTCATTGACTATTTTATTTAGGATTTTCAAGATGGTTTTATTCATAGCCTCATCTTTTTTGTTACCCTAGGGGTAGTATGGGGTGGAGAAGCGATGTTGGATATTGAATTTTGGCATAGCTCTCGAACATCTTGGTTCTTGAAAGGTGTCATGTTATCTGATATAAGGGCTTGTGGGACACCGTAGTGAAAAATGAGGTAGTTTAGGATGAATTTGGATATCTGCTTCCCTATGATATAGGTCATGGGATGGCCTCTACCCACTTTGTGAAGTACTCTATGGCAGTGATAATGAATTTGTGTCCATTGGATGAGGTGGCTATGATTTCTCCTATGAGACCGAGCCCCCATTGTGAAAAGGGTCGGGGTGTTATAATCAGTTGGAGCTCCTGAGTTGGTGCATGGATTAGGTCCCCATGCTATTGACATTCTAAACATTTTTAGACATACCAATGAGCTTCCTTCTCCATTGTAGGCCAGTAGTACCTAGTCCTTAGCAGTTTCTTAGCCAAGGTCATACCACTAGAATGTGAACCACAAATACCATCATGTACCTCAATTAAAATAGTCAAAGCCTCCTCAAGGTTAAGGCATCATAAGAGAGCTACCTCGATACTTCTATGGTAAAGGGTGTCACCTAAGATAGCGAAACATGATGACTCCTTAATAAAGGTTCTCTTAAGGTTTGGGGTGATGTCAGCGGGGAGGACTCCTATTTTCAAGTAGGTGTATATGTCATGGTACCAAGGATCACCTGGACCAATGATTTCACACACGAACTCAGAATCTGGTACATCGAAAGCTGGTACCAGAAGCTGCTCTACTAGGAATTCATGTTTATGGACATTGCATGGGATATCCAGTAATGATCTAAATGTTGCCATATCATCCATTGCTCTATTGTTTTCCCTTGGTATGTTCTCAAATGTGATGTTGATGAAGAATTCCTTGAGAATCTCTACCAGTTTCTTATATGGGGTAAGCTTGTCATCCTTTGTTTAGTATTCATCATTAACGTGGTTGATAATTAGCTGTGAGTCCCCATAGACCTTAAGTGCCATAATTTTCCACTGTATCACTATTCTGAGTCTTATGACAAGGGCCTCATACTCTGCAATATTGTTGGTGCATGGAAAAGATATCTTATATGACTTCGAGATGCAATCTCCTTGTGGTGTGATTGTTAGTGTAGTTAATATCTAATTACACTTGCATAAGTTTACTTAGGTAATATTTTAATTCCTATGTTAATTATTCTCATCCTTATCTTGTTGAGTTATCTTGTTGCTCAAGATAATATTAGGGTTATGTATACTTTTCTTGTATAAAGAAAATCATCTCATGTAATTATGAATTCCTGAATAATAATATTTTGTACATCTTTTTTGCAATAGCTTTTATTTTTTTGTTTTTCTCTTCTGTGGAAGGTTTTTTGGTTTGCATGTCTAATCTTGGTTTCTAACATGGTATCAGAGTCTCGATTTGCAGCCCCTTCTCAGCTTTTTTGGAGAAATACATTGTAGAGCATGTTCGGGGTTCCTCGAGGGTTTCATTCCTTGAGCATATTCATGCAACATCTTGGATTAGATCAGGGTTTTCAATTGGATTTAGAGTGTTGGAAAAGGTCAGAAATGGCTTTTATTTCATTGATTTTGGTCATCGTTGAAGAAATCTGTGAGGGTTTCAAGTTCGATGATTTTTTTGAGAGATCTGGGGATCGCCTAATTTTCTAGCCATTTTGGGCCAAAATGGACCTTGCCGTTGGATTCGCAGCACCCAAAAACCCCTATTTACATATAAAATTTGTCCATTTTGGACACAGTCGACTCGGGAGGCAAAACTTTTTTGTCTAAGAGCCATATGGCCCCAAGGCACATTTTTCGAGGCTCGAATATTGAAAAAAATTCAAAAAAAATTTTAAAAAATCAAAAATTTTGATTAAAGTCTAGTGCTTCCAGTTTAAATGGCTTCCTCCACCCAGCAGCCACTGTCGGTCCATAGCCACCGGCGAAAACTGTCGGTCTGTTGTTCCCTATACTTAGCCCCTGTGGCCTCTAGCGGAGATCACATGGAGAACTGGGGGCCCAAGCTCTTGCCCCCGGCCATTCGCAGCACCCACCCTGGTCACGTGGGTGACTAGGGGCTCTGCACCTAGGAGCTTGCTGCTAGCCCCCCGGTCCACCCAGGCGACCAGGGGCTTTATTTTTTAGCCCCTAAGGGCTATAAAAAAGGTTATTGGGTAGAATCAGAGTACTTTCACGGAATTGGCCATAACTTTTGCATACGACGTTATTTTTCTACAAACAAGATATCGTCAGAAATCTAGTTCCAAGCTCTTTGCAATGGTGTAGGTGTGGTTTTCTGTGTTTTCTTTTTTAATGTCTTTTTCTTCCTAGGAAGTTAGATGTTTATGTTTTCACTCTAGGAGACATATCTTATGACTCGCTTATCCGTTTTTCACCATTCTTGTGGTGTTGGAAAGCTGGTTCAGTCCTCTACAAAGATCTAAGGTCTATTTTTATTTTTTGTTTATGCATGTTTTCATTCTCTCCTTTTACAATCATTAGGTTATTGTAATAAATGAACTGATATAAAGTTCCATCAGGGGGTTTCTTGCATAATAATCTAATTAGAGTGTGCCTGCACTTTGATCTCCATCTTGTTATTGATGATAGCTCACATGGGTTATATCTGGTTTCTTAGTTTCTTCTGGTCACATCTTTCTCTAGCTTCACACATATCAGATTCACATCAGTTCACACTTCAGATTGGGAGTTTATGGTTGTTGATCCACATTGGTTCAAATCCTTCTCAATTTGAGGGCCATGCTTTTATGGTTAATGTTCCATAGTCTTTATGGTACTTGTTCCTATGGAATATTTTTAGTCTCAGTTTGGCATCAGCATTGAGATACATGGTTTCTAGATTCTGTCATCATATCATCTACTATTGCTTCACAGATTCTAAGGTTGTTCCAGTTTGTGAGTTTTCTAGTGTTTCGTGGCATCGGGTCTGTTGTCGCATTACTATAATTCCGCTTTGGTTTCTTGTAGACAAAAATATCTTTCCTTTCTTGTTGAATTGTGGTTCTAGTGTTACTCCACAGTGTTCTTCCAGTGCTTCTTTGCAACAGTCATCTCATTGTAGGGGGGTTTTGTCCCACTGGGTTTTCCTTCTCTACCTCATTATTGCATTTGTACATGGGTACCTAATCAGGCCTTGTTGTCGAGACCCATTCATGCTTTCTTGCATTCATCTTAGTTTTAGGTGCATGCTTTTTTTTAGTCTCCCTAAGTTGCACTTATGGGGGGTGTTAGTGTAATTAATATTTAATTACACTTGCATAAGTTTACTTAGGTAATATTTTAATTCCTAGGTTAATTATTCTCATCCTTATCTTGTTGAGCTATCTTGTTGCTCATGATAAGATTAGGGTTATGCATAATTTTCTTTTATAAAGCAAATCATCTCATGTAATTGTGAATTCCTGAATAATAATATTTTGTATACCTTTTTGCAATAGCTTTGTTTTTTCTTTTTTTCTCTTATGTGGAAGTTTTTTGGTTTGCATGTCTGATCTTGGTTTCTAACAGTGATGAAGAAGACTCTCTCTCCTTATCCATGCTGAGTATATGGCCTATCTAAGTAAACCTTCCAATGTTCTGCTATATTGAGATTGAAAATGGACTCATCAAAAAAATTTGATACTAATTGGTTCTCTAAATATATAGGTGCCTCTGCTAGTTGATCCATAATTACCTATACTTTGATGGCTTTCCATTCTACATATTCAATGTCATATTTTGTTAGGATCATGACCCACTTAGCCATTCACCCTATGAGAGTTTCTTTAGAAAGTAGATACTTGAGAGGATCTATTTTGGTGATGAGCTCTATCTAATGTGCCAACATGCAGTCCCTGAATTTTTGTGCAACAAACACTACCACTAAGCAAGCCTTCTTAATGAACATGTAGTTTGGCTCATGGCCTACCATGGTTCTACTGATATATTAAATGGATCTTTCCTTCTCTGTTTCATCATGTTGAGCTAGGAGGGCTGCAAGTGCTACCGTTGTGGCTGATATGTAGAGTATCAATGGTTTGTTTTGGATAGGTGGCATGAGGACCAACGAATTTAGCAAGTATTCCTTGATTTTATTCAATGTTTGATTGCATTTCTCATCCCACTTGTATGCTACCCCCTTGTGGAGTAGATGAGAATACATGATGCTTTTGTCTACTAACTGTGCTATAAATTTGTGAATGGATTAGAGCCTTCCTTGCAAGCCACTTAGTTGTTTCAGTGTTCTTGGTGCTTCCATTTCAAGAATTACTTTGACTTTTGTAGGTCTATCTCAATTCCCCACATTGATACAGTATACCCTAGAAGTTTTCCTTATTGTTCACCGAAGATACATTTCTTAGGATTGAATCATACCTTATATTCTTCTAGTTTGTCAAAGATAGAGCCTAGTGTTGCTATGTGGTCTCGACACTTCCTTGATTTGGCTAGTATGTCATCCACATAGTCTTCTATAGATTTTTGGATCATGTCATGAAAAATAAAAGTCATAGCCCTTTGGTATGTAGCTCCAACATTCTTTAACCCAGATGGCATCATGTTCCAGCAATAAGTCCCACATGGATAGGTGAAAGTTGTCTTATGTTGATCATCCTTGGCTATCATAATTTGATTGTACCCAAAAAATCCATCCATCAATGATAGCATTTTGTGCCTTGTTGTTACATCTACAATCATTTCTATGTTGGGAAGAGGAAAATCATCTTTAGGGCATGCTTTGTTTAGGTCCCTGAAGTTTGTGTAGATGTGAATTCCCCAAGTGGGCTTAGAAACATGTACTAGGTTGGAAACCCATTCAGGATAGTCAATGGGTCCTATGAAGCTAGTGTCAAGGAGATTCTATAGTTCAAATTTGACTAATAATGTGATCTGTGGATGCACATTCTCAGTTTCTATCTTACTAGCTTTGCTTCTAGATAGATTGCTAGGTGATGGACTACTACCTCTAGAAGGCATGTCAGCATAGTTCAATGCAAAATTTACCTTTTTTTCTCTCAGTAATATAGCTAGAATTTGTTGTTCCTTGGTCAAAAGTGATTCTGCATAGAAAGTGATGTGTGGTATCTCTTTGGTTCCCAAATTGACTGGGTTTTCACCATCATATACATCCTATATTTTTACTATTTTCAGGTCAGAAAGTGGCATAGTGTGGGTTTCACTTAGAGACCTAGATATTACTCTTAGATTTTCTATTTTGCAACTGAGAGATTCAATCATTTCCCCATAGTATGCGTGTTTGTCTAGTTCAATATCAAACCATGCTTTATGATCTCCATATGGTAGAGTATCCCATAGTCCCATGAATTTTGAGAGAGATGTTGTCACCTAGAAATGCACCCTATGCGAAGTTATGAGAACTAAGCTTTCTAGTGAAACATGGGATCATTTCAAGGCTGTGGGTCACCTAAAACTGAAATGAACCTCCGGAGAAGGCCGGCTTCCTTTGGGTATCACCTAAGCTACTGATTTTTTAAAGGAAAAGGGAGAGAGATAATGCATAAAAATGAAAATTAAACTCTAAGGTGATGCACTGAAATGACAGGAACAACGAGATACTCAAGCTACACTTGAATACTGGTGACAGCCATGAGACTGCACAACAAGATCCTGTAGATCACACATTCAAACAGGTTTGACATGCACATGCCTCCAAGAAGGAAAGGTAGATTTTCACAAACTAGAAGCTCATGTGCAGGATTAAGTAAACACAGTTTGTAACCTACCTCATACTACTTCTGCAAAGAAAGGCACGCCATGAAACAAAAGCTATAAGGAAAGAGAATATTTCACTAAGTAGCTCAATGAATCACTTAAAAAGAATGCACTATACTTGACAAGAATCAAAAGGCAGAATGATGGACCATCAATAGTATCCAAGTTAGATTTTGTATATTATGTTCCAAATTGAGTTACAGAATCCTGCTAGTTTGAGAGAGGACTGCAAAAAGGGTCACAAACTTAAGAGGAGCATACATCAGAACTCCTTACAAAAAGGCCAAAAAAATGCCTTATATACAAAAAAGATCTCAGCCCCTTAGGGCTTACAAAATATCTATCAGAAAGATCAGCCTTTATATTTTTCATGTAGTTAATGCTGCACCCTACGTGTCCCTATCGGTGAGAGAGTCATCCCTGGAGAAGCCTCTTGATCTTTCTGCAACCACCATATTCATTTCTGATCTTGTGTCAATCTTTGAATTCCCCCCAGTCGAGCTGCTTTGAATGCTCCTGAGCTCACGTTGCTTTTCCTTTGGCGAGACACCTTCTCCTTGGTCAGATCACCATGGCTTGCCTCAGCTCCCCCTGGTTGGTTGAGTGCATTCCACACAGATTTTGTAGGCAGTCAAAACTCTTTTGAAAAGAACCGCATCTCAGCAAGACACTAAAAGTGTCTCACCGATGCAATTATGTCCTCCGAATCTGTTGGCATAGCTTGAAACCGTCGATGGCAGCTCTTGTCGAGCCTGAAGAGTCATACTGATATCCTTTAAACCATCGGCAAGACACAAATCCTTCATTGAGACATCATGCCGACTTCCTCGCTTTACTGAGTGCTACATTTCTTTCGGTGAGACACCTAGACTTCGCCTAGACTTATGGCGAGGTTGATTAGTCATATCGATGTTTCCTTTGTGGTCACCAAGATAATTGTTATTGGAAAGACCTTTTGCCGAGCTCCTTCTCTCTCGCCGAGATCTCCTTGTCTTCGCCGAGACTTTGGCCTGTTGGCCAGACTTCATACTGAGCTTCTCGTATTCCACCATAGGCGCGAGGCACGTCAATGTGACCTTTTCTTCTTTGAAGAGACCTCCTGGCGAGCTCTCTTTTCTTTAGTAACACTGCTTTCCTTCGGTGAGACACCTTGACCTCGCCCAACCTCACACCGAGGTCCTTTCATTCTGCCAAGCTGCTCATTTGTTGGAAAGTCAACATTAAGTCGAGAAAACCTTCTGGAAAAACCAATCGCTTTGTCTCAGGCCCTAAGATCCCATTCGGCAAGATATTTGAGTTTTGGTGAGAGATCTTATCGAAAGCAAGAGGCTACCCTGAGACCCCTCATCTTCTATCGGCGTGACATTTTTGATGTCACCCTAAGACGTTCATTCTTTTGAGCTCCAGATCTCCTTCGGCATGACTCCCATCGATCAGGAAGACATCGTGGCAAACTCCACCGGTCATATGAATTCTTGTTTCTGTCACTGGGGTCACCCATGTCAGCAAGACATTTGAGCGATGGCTAGAAACTGTGTCGACTTTATACATGTCAGGGAGACCTGCATTCGGCGAGACCTTGTGTCAAAATGAATTTCTCTCGGCAAGGTCCTTGGCAGTCGCCAAGACATCCCTCGATCGCTAGGACCTTACATTGACCTTTGTTCCTTATATCGAAGCCTCATCCCTTCGGCAAGAGTCATAGTGAGTGCATCAAATTTTCCAAGACCTTGGCCTTTGGGCCAGACCTCATGGTGAACTCCTTTTGTCTGCCCGAGCACATTTCATTTTTCTAAGAGCCACCCTTCCCTGTTAGTGAGACATAATGCCCTCACCAAGACATTCTGGTGAAGGCATCAACCTTGTCCAAAACTACGAGCAAGTCAGGGAGACTTTTGGCGATAACATTCCTTTTCGCTGAGACTTCACCAAATTGGTGAGACCTTGTGCTGATAGACATCTCACGCCGAACCTAATTTTTGTCGGAGAGACATCACTAGTCACCGAGACCTTCTCCGAATGCATCGTTATGCCAAAGGCTTTTTAAGTCGAGGAGACTTCGATTGTTTGCTGGGACCTTTCACCGAGCACTAGGACTTACCCCGAAGGACTTTAGTCAGTGTGACCTTTTGATGTTGGTAAGACTTCTCATCGACAGTCTTTCTTCTGGTGAGAGCTTCCCTAATGGATTTTAAACTGGCTGCTATCGACGAGACATAAACTCTTTTCTGAGACTTTTCACTGAGCCGCTTTGTTATCCCAAAGCCCGTGGTCACCATGAGTCTCGCCGACTGACGATTGAATGTCCGATCCACTAGAGAAATTGACACAATAAGAGGTCATACCGAACTCTCAATGTTATAGCGATAGGCTCTGTAGCTTCATTCAGAAAGATACAAACTAGGTCACAGTGACCTTTTCAAAACAGAAAGTATCAAGCAGCCAGTCGGCCAAATAGTGAAGATGTCATGCCGACCTGACTCTAATGGAGGCTGAGCATAGAATATTGAGGCATGTTTCAAACATAGCAGGTCTCTTAACTGAACTCCTTGTGAAATGTCATCAGATGCATGAAATAAACCTCAATGGAGATATCCCATCTGGCCCTTATGAACACCTGCAACATAGATGCTTTGCCTGATTGAGCCTGAGGGTGAAAATTGGGTAACATTTCTAGTGACCTTTGCTGGATGTTTGCCTGCTAAACATAAAACCAGTATCCTAGGCCTATCCATTGCGCATGGAGTCATTAGGACAACTTAGAAAAGATCAACAGTAGCTTTGTACATGGTTGTAACTCATCTTGAGACTCACTAGATCACTTGGAGACTTATTAAATACAGGAAAAACTAAAATAAACTATTTACATGTGTTGAAACAACACTTAGGGAAAGAAATAGCAACTAAACCTACCCTACACTAACCAGTAAGAAATTGATCAAACAAACCCATTGACAGGTTGGGTAAAATAACTGCCCCTTCTAACAAATTTACAATATTTACCATGTTGGAGAACAACTAAAGAGAAATGAAGCATGCATGAAAATTCAACTGATGGCTGCAAGATCTCTTGTATAACATATTTAGGCTTACTAACCTTTCCATATGGAATGTAAACATTCCCATTCTGAGGTGGAAAGGTAACTTGAGTGCACTCCTCCTGAGCAGTACCCTCATGCTTGGGTGTAGGATTTGTCCTTGGTGTTGTATTGAACTCCATCTAAGCTAAGTACTTGATTGGACAGCCCTTGGTAAGGGTAAAGCTTAAACTCTCCTTGTCGGCCTCTCGTTGATCTCTAAAGACTTCATATTTTCCTTGAAAAGATGTTGATTGAAGGTAAAGTGTAGGTTGTTCATTGGCTACTATAGTCTGATCCTCTTGACTAAGGAGCTGATATCCCTGTTGGATAACTGAAAACAAATCTTCAAACTATGGCTCATTATGATCTTTGTCCATGACAGAATACACCTCCTCCTCAACAAGGTGGGGAAGCTCATTTAACAAGTTCACAGGCTGCAAGGCATTATCTTCAACAACTTCTTCAATAGTCTCACCATCTTGAATGGGCTGATCACATGCTTCCCCTTCATATGATACTAGTTCATCATCAGGCATAGATGTTGTCCCGCATGTGAGATCTTCATCTCCATCAACGAATTGAGGAAGTTCATCGAACAAGTCAGCAGTACTCTCTGGGTGTTCCAAAGCAACTAGTAAAACAGGAACCTGCATGTTCTCTTCAGCTTGCTCAACATAACCAGGTAGTTGATCAAATAAAGAAGTGAATTGTTCCTCTTCATGTAGCTCCCTTTGTAGTGAACCTTGGGTATCCTCTGGCTGTGAGTGAAGATCTTCAACTTTCTGCTGTCCTACTTCCCGCCTCTCCTCCTGTTTGAGCTTTTCTTGCTATAGTCGATAACATGCTACAGCTAAATGCATTGGATTTACTTTTCTAATTTTCTCCTTGAGGAGTAAGTCATTTGGATCAATGGGCTGGTCTTGAGGGATGATGGACTGATCTAGTTCAGGTACTACCTTCTCTTGCATCGAATTGAATCCCTTAAATCTTGGAATTTCAAACTGAGAAGACTTACTAGGGGAGTCAAGAGGCTGGCTTTTCCTTAAGCTGGCAAACTTGTATTTGGGAACCTCCTGTTCAGAAAATTTTAGCCTCCTTTTTGCCTCTTTTGTAGCCTGCTGCTGGGCAAGGTTCTCTTCCAATTGCTTATTTTGCAACTCCTCCATTAATTGGTGTTGATAATCTGAATAAGCTTGAGTGTTCTACACCTTAGCAAAGAGTAGCTTCATTTGTTCTTCCTTAGCAGCTATTTCCTGTTCAAGGCCTTCCTCGAACCGGATTCTTTTTGCCACTCTTTCTTGATCATAAAAGCCAACTTGGTCAGCCACTTCTTGTTGTCACATAATGGTACCCTCCTACATCTTGATCTTAACCAACATCTTAGATAGGCATACAAGCACCTTACTAATATCATTAATCTTCATATTGTGAAGACCTTGACTGAGATCCCACAACGTATGGTGAATCTGTTGGAGTAGGTCCAATACACTATGATATGGATGTGCACAAGCAACATACTCATGATATGGAGGGTAGTAGTAAGCATCTTCATAATTATTTGACATCTTTTCAGTTAAAGAGTTGGAAACTCAGAATTAACAGATTATTTTGAGACATACCAAGACTTGTGCCTATGAAACCAGAAGATTTGAGCTTGGAGCCACCAAGTATGTAAAGAAAGTGCCTCCAAAAGGCTGAAACTAGCACTGCACATACCAAACAGCAACAATAAAATGCATAAACATGAACTGCGAAGCAACTCACAGTCCCACCGGGCGTGCCAGAAACTGTTGTCACCTAGAAATGCACCCTATGCGAAGCTATGAGAACTAAGCTTTTTGGTGAAACATGGGATCATTTCAAGGCTGTGGGTCACCTAAAACTGAAATGAACCTCTAGAGAAGGCTGGCTTCCTTTGGGTATCACCTAAGCTACTGATTTTTTGAAGGAAAAGGGAGAGAGATAATGCATAAAAATGAAAATTAAACTCTAAGGTGATGCACCGAAATGATAGGAACAACGAGATACTTGAGCTACACTTGAATACTGGTGACAGACATGAGACTGCACAACAAGATCCTATAGATCGCACATTCAAACAGGTTTGACATGCACATTCCTCTAAGAAGGAAAGGCAGATTTTCACAAACTAGAAGCTCATGTGCAGGATTAAGTAAACACAGTTTGTAACCTACCTCATACTACTTCTACAAAGAAAGGCACAACATGAAACAAAAGCTATAAGCAAAGAGAATATTTCACTAAGTAGCTCAATGAATCACTTAAAAAGAATGCACTATACTTGACAAGAATCAGAAGGCAGAATGATGGACCACCAATATTAACCAAGTTAGATTTTGTATATTATGTTCCAAATTGACTTACAGAATCCTGCTAGTCTGAGAGAGGACTGCAAAAAGGGTCATAGACTTCAGAGGAGCATACATCGGAACTCCTTGAAAAAAGGCCAAAAAAATGCCTTATATATAGAAAATATCTCAGCCCCTTAGGGCTTACAAAATATCTATCAGAAAGATAGCCTTAGATTTTTCATGTAGTTAATGTTGCACCCTCCGTGTCCCTGTCGGTGAGAGAGTCATCCCTGGAGAAGCCTCTTGATCTTTCTGCAACCACCGTATTCACTTCTGATCTTGTGTCAATCTTTGAATTCCCCCCAGTTGAGCTACTTTGGATGCTCCTGAGCTCACATTGCTTTTCCTTCGGTGAGACACCTTCTCCCTGGTCAAACCACCACGGCTCGCCTCAGCTCCCCCTGGTTGGTTGAGCGTATTCCATGCAGATTCTGTAGGCGGTCAAAAATCTTTTGAAAAGAATCACATCTTGGCGAGACACTAAAAGTGTCTCACCGATGTGATTATGTCCTTTGAATCCATCGACATAGCTTGAAACCATAGGTGGGAGCTCTTGTTGAGCCTAAAGAGTCATACCGATATCCTTTAAACCATCGGCAAGACACAAATCCTTCGTTGAGACATCATGCTGACTTCCTCGCTTTACCGAGCACTACATTTCTTTCAGCAAGACACCTAGACTTCACCCAGACTTATGGAAAGGTTGATTATTCATACCGATGTTTCCTTTGTGGTCGCCAAGACAATCGTTATCAAAAAGACCTTTTGCTGAGCTCCTTCTCTCTCACCAAGATCTCCTTGTCTTCGCCAAGACTTTGGCTTGTCGGCCAGACTTCATACCGAGCTTCTCATATTCCACCGTAGGCGCCAGGCACATCGGTGTGACCTTTTCTTCTTCGAAGAGACCTCTTGGCAAGCTCTCTTTTCTTTAGTAATGTTGCTTTCCTTCGGCGAGACACCTTGACCTCGCCCAGACCTCACACCGAGGTCCTTTCATTCCGCCGAACTGCTTATTTGTCAGCAAGTCAACATTGAGTCAAGAAAACCTTCTGGTGAAACCAATCACTTTGTCTCGGGCCCCAAGATCTCATTCGGCAAGACATTTGAGTTTCGGTGAGAGATCTTACTGAAAGCAAGAGGCTACCCCGAGACCCCTCATCTTCTATCGGGGTGACATTTTTGATGTCACCCTAAGACGTTCATTCTTCTGAGCTCCAGATCTCCTTTAGCATGACTCCCATCGGTCGAGAAGACATCGTGGTGAAGTCCACTGGTCATACTGATTCTTGTTTCTGTCGTTAGGGTCACCCCTATCGGCAAGACATTTGAGCGATGGCTAGAAACTATGCTGACGTTATACGTGTTGGGGAGACCTTCTGCATTCGGCGGGACCCTGTGGAGAAATGAATTTATCTCAACGAGGTCCTTGACAGTCGCCAAGACATCCCTTGGTCACTAGGACCTTACATTGACCTTTGTTCCTTATATCGAAGCCTCATCCCTTCAGCAGGAGTCATAGCGAGTGCGTCAAATTCGCCGAGACCTTGGCTTGTTGGCCAGACCTCATGGCAAACTCCTTTTGTCTACCCGAGCTCACTTCATTTTTTTGAGAGCCACCCTTCCCTATCGACGAGACATAATGCCCTCGCCAAGACATTCTAGCGAAGGCACCAACCTTGGCCGAAACTACGAGCAAGATGGGGAGACTTTTGGCAATAAAATTCCTTTTCGCTAAGACTTCACCAAATCGGTGAGACCTTGTGCCGATAGACATCTCACACCAAACCTAATTGTTGTCAGGGAGACATCACTAGTCACTGAGACCTTCTCTGAATGCATCATTATGCCGAAGGCTTTTTAAGTCAGGGAGACTTCGACTATTCGCTGGGACCTTTCACCAAGCGCTAGGGCTTACCCGAAGGAATGCAATCTGTGTGACCTTTTGATGTCGGTAAGACTTCTTACCGATAGTCTTTCTTCTAGTGAGAGCTTCCTCAATGGCTTTTAAACCAGTTGCTATCGGTGACACATAAACTCTTCGCTGGGACTTCTCATCGAGCCACTTTGTTATCCTGAAGTCCGTGGTCGCCATGAGTCTCGCCACTGACGATTGAATGGCCTATCGGCCAGAGAAATCCACATGATAAGAGCTCATACTGAACTCTCAATGTTATAGCAATAGGCTCTATAGCTTTGTTCGGTAGGAAAAAAACTAGGTCATAGCGACCTGTTCAAAACAAAAGTATCAAGCAGCCAGTCAACTGGATAGTGAAGATATCATGCCAACCTGACTCTAATGGAGGCTGAGCATAGAATATTGAGGCATGTTTCCAATAGAGCAGGTCTCTTAACTGAACTCCTTGTGAAATTTCATCAGATGCATGAAATAACCCTCAATGGAGATATCCCATTTGGCCCTTATGAACACTTGCAACATAGATGCTTTGCCTGATTGAGCTTGAGGGTGAAAATTGGGTAACAAGAGCCTCATCATTTTTTAATGTGTCTAAGATCGGTGGTCCTCATTGGTCACAGTCTATCAGTTGGGGGTAGACAAGCTTAAATTCAGTGGTTTGGTTACTCGACTCAAAAGACATGGTCATGATCATAGAAATGGAGGAATCCTCAAATAACCTGGGTAGGTCAGTGATGGGATCCTTGTCACACACATCGGTTATATCAAAGGTATAGTTATCTAGAGGTAGACCTATGGATACTAGTAATTGAGGAGGAGCTTTGACTTTTTTAACAAGGGTACCTTTACAAAAAATGGTTATCTTCATAGGGGTACATCCAAGGCCAGGATTCTTCATGTGCTTCTCAGAAAGAATAGGTTATAATAGGCCATTTTCATTTTTCCCGAGCTTCTCATTTTTGTTGTAGCCCCATCCACGCATTAATTGAAGACCTTTGTTTCTTTCCTCCATGGGGAGATCTGGTATAGGTCTTTTATCTTGATATATCAATTTTGATACATCTTTCTCTTCTACCACCTCTTTACTTAGGTTTCCCCATTTTTTGAAGGTGGTAGATTCTGCTTTGAAGGTCTAAGATGTTGTGTCCATTGGTTGTGGCTTCCTATAGGATCTAGGAGACTAAGATAACCCTCCTATCACAAAGGAACTCTTCTTCATTTTATAGTCTCAACCATTGTCTTGGATAATAACCTTAATATTAGGGATGTTCAGAATGGAGGGTGTCTTTGTCTCATAAGTGGAGGCTAGGGTGGATGGGTCTATATACAAATATGTGGGTCCCTCATCATTTTTTGGGACTTGGGGAATTTATAATACTTGGCCTCCAAATTCTTGCAATAATAGAACGGTTTGGGGTCACCATGGACTGTGACTTCTTGGTTCTTATAAGGGAACTTAACACATTGAAGGAATGTGGATGTGATAGCTTGCATCCCATGGATGCATGGGGGCCCCAAGAGGATATTGTAAGGGAGTTCAAGGTCAAGGACTTGGCAAGTAGTCTCCATGATGGCTAGCCCTACTTGAATAGGGAGTTGAAGGTGCCTTGAGACACCATTTCTTGATCACCATAAGCCCTGATAGTGATACCTTTACCTTTCCCAATGGAATCTTCAAAGAATCCCATATTCTTTATTAGCTTGAGAGTACAAATATTGAAACATGCACCTCCATCCACTAAGACTTTAAGATGGAGTGCACGGTTGTGAGATGGTTGGGTTGGTAGATCCTACTCAGAAAACATGAGGACATGTGGTGTGGTGATATGTCTGACCATAGCTTTGAACTAGTCTACATAAAAATCCATTGGGATGGAGGATGTGGCTAGTGCCTTTTCTAGGATTTCCCTATGTGTGGGCGAGATTTTTAGCAACTCCATGATGGAAATCTGGGTGGGGGTCTTTTTCAATTGATCTAAGACATTATAACCGTTAGGGATTGACTTTGAATTGGCAACAAGTGCTTTGGGCAGTGGTGAAGGTCCTAGAATGGTAATTTTTCTACCACATGTGGTGACTCCACACTTGGCTCTAAATCCTTTGATATTGACAATTGTTACCCACTCGTCTAAGGAGGCAACAACAATGTCATAAATGTGGTTCACATTATTGTACTTTACCTTACCATTGTTGCTTCCTTTATTGTGATTAGGCTTTGGATTCGTGTATATTTTAAGATCTTGATTCCTTGCAGGTTCTTCAATGGTTGTGGCCTTGACATCAATGAGATCTTGAATCATATTTTTAAGTCACATGCAGTTGGTTGTCATGTGTCCCTTTATTTTTTGAAAATCATAGAGATGTTTCTTGTTACCATGGTGGTTTAACCTAAGGCTCTTGATAATTTTCGTAAATAAGGATTTTGATGAGTTTTTCTTGTACCAATTGTTGCATAACAAATTTGATTGGCTCCCAAGTGGTGTGTATTTTTGTTTAGGGGGATATGTGTTCTTTGCGGGTGGTACCCCTTGAGCATTTACCATTTGATTGGTGGGTTGTTGTTGTGATGATGGGTTGGCTTGTGTGTTGTTTTTGGTATTGATTTGTGGTTGTTGGTACATTTGTTATTTTGTATTCTGCCTTGGGGTACTAATAATAATTTTGGCATCAATGACACCATTGTTAGTGACATTTTTGTTCTTTGCCCATGTGCAAGGTTTTTCATTGTAACTTGTTGATCGTTGATTATCTTGATATGTGGGTGTGCCCCCTTTTTCTATAAGGGCTCTTTCGATGTTGAGCACTTTGGGGATCAATTGGTCATAGGTTGTTATGCATTGCATTTTCAAATGAAAAGATAAGGTCCCTTCAAGGTTAGAGATGATAGTCCTTATTTGTTTCTCTTCTTGCATAGCCCATTTTCTTCTGTTGGACTTGGATTTCCATTATTGCAAGAAGGATGTGAATGTTTTTCCCTTGGCTTGTGTTAGGTCAAAAAAATCCAAGCTCACGTCCATGCCTATGTTAAATGAGTAATTTTTTATGAATAAGTCCACAATTTCTAGAAACTTTTTTATTCCGAGGGGAAGGTGGGAGAACCATTCCATTGCTGGACTAGCCAAACTTCAAGGGAAGACATGCATGAGATAAGAATCATCATATGCAGCTTCCATACAATATACATGGATTTCCCTAATGTGATCTTCAAGATTACCGATCCCACGATATTTGTTAAATTTTGGTATCTCTAATCCTTGTGGGAATGGAACCATCGCAATGCTTCTATAAAATGGATAGGGGCACAAATTCCCTAGTGATTTTGTTGTCTTTCCTGATTGTATTTCCAACACTTGTTGTGAGAGTAGTTTAATTTGTGCAGAAAAATAATTTTGTGGATCTAGTGGTGGAATGAATGTGTTTTGGGGTGGTATTGTTGCTAGAGTGAGTGGTGGGTTGATTTGTGTGTTTGTGTTCAAGGCAATTGGTTGCATGTTCATGGAAAGTTGTACGTTTTTCTGTGCAAACAATGCTTGTTGGTATGCATGTAGTTGTTATTGTGCCAACAATGCTTGTTGTTGGTCTTGTTGTTGTTCCAACAATGCTTGCTATTGGGATTTTAGCTGAGCTACTTGTTGTTGTGCTCGGTATTGTTGCAAAGCTTTTTGATAAGCTTGTTGTTGTAACAAGGCTTGTGCTTGGGCTTGTTGCGCTTGATATTAGGCTCGTGCTTGAGCTTGAGCTTGTTGAATGGCTTGTGCATCTTGTGCAACTTGTGTAGCCTATGAGGCTTGTGTAGCTTGTGTAGCTTGTGTGGCTTGTGCAGCTTGTTGTTGTTGCAATAAATCTTGGGCATCCTATTTTGTTTGTTGTACCTATGCTTGTTGTGTAGCTTTTTTTGTAGCTTGTGTAGATTGTTGAACTTGGAATTGTTGAAGTGCCTTTTGATATGCTTGTTGGGATGCTTGCAATGTGATACTATATTGATTTTCCATATTTGGATTTGGTGGTGGAGGTGGAGGATTTGGTGGAATGGTGTGAGATGGTGTGATGAGAGATTGTTTGGTTGGTTGTGGAGGTGCTTTTTGAGTGATGACAAGGGGTTGAGTGGTAGATGGTATTGTTGATGTGTTAGGCCCTTCAGAGACCACATTTTGGAGAGTTTGGAGTGTTGTAGATTGAGTGATGATTGGTTGAGATGTTTGGATTGGTGCCACTTGGTATTGCAATGTAAGTGGCATGCTTGGAGTATTTGTTATGATTGACGTGCTAATTTGACTTGTGATTGGTGCATTGATTTGATTTGATTGGTTTTTGATTGTTATGTTGGTAAAGGGGGTTGCCCTATACCGTAGATTGGTGTGAATGTTGATGTCAAAAGAGGAAATGATGGAAAGATTGGAGGTGTGTTCCCTTGAAAAGTGATGATGATGCATCAAAAGTTCCCCCTTGTCCAAATAAACCCACTTGTCCTTGTGATATCATGGAGAGAGAGACTTGTGTATCAAGAGAATATGTCGGCGATGTGGCGAAGGTAGATGAATTTTTAGTGTCATGGAAAATAAGTGGGACATACAGATGTTGTGTCTTGCGGGATGGTGTTAGGCATACCCAAGATTGTGTTTGCATTCAATTATTGGTTGTTTAAAAGGGGATGTGTTTGAAGAGCTTGGAGTAATGAACTCCCCTTGGTAATCATGGGTTGACTTGGAGCATGAGATGATGTTGGTTGTATGATGGGTTGGATGATGTTTGGGACTGAAGGTGTGAATGATATCGGTGGCATATTACCAAGAGGTTGTTCCACAATAGTGCTCACATAAAAATTGGAAGGGAGTTTATCCCCTTCCTTTGCTAATGCTAACATGTATTGTGTGGGATTGAGTCTCATAACTGTGTTGACAATCTTGATATTTTGGACTAGCTCAATTATCTCATCTTGGGATATTCCTTGGTAGTTGTTGGTGACATCATCCACTTGACAACCTCCCTCTTGAAGATATTGTGGTAGTTGAGGGGGGTTAAGTGGGGGTTCACTAGATCCCATGGGGTTGAATTCACATGTAGTTTGACTCAAGTCGCTGAAAGTGGATGTTTCTTTGTTTTGCTCCATGTTTTTCTTGTGTTGAGATCTTGTTTAGACCATAAAATAAGGATCAAATTTTAGGAATATGGGAGGTAAACCTCTAACTCCTTAGGTTTTTTGTGAGATGGGATTTGATTGATGTTTGGGATGGATGAAGGTTTTGATTTGATCCTAAATGAACCCAAAGAAATTTTTTTTACAAGGCCAAGATATTGAAGAACATGCTATGCCTCTAAAAGTTTCAACCTTATAATGTGAGATACTCAAAACATTGGAAGAGACCTAGATTTTGATAATAATAGAATGAATACATGTTTGGATTATCCTTTGAAGCACATTTGTAAAAGTTGTAAACCAATCTATCTAACTTTATAAAGTGTTGAAAGATGTTTCTTAAGATCCTTTGGACTAAGATGCTTATGACGATTGATAGACTTTGGTTTTGGGATTTTGATCTTGTAGGAAATCATTTGAATAAACACATATGTGGGCTTCAATTTTCTTTTATCTTGATTAAATGGATTATTTTTACCACAGTGGCAGTTCTTGTTTGGTTTTCAAACTAAATGTCTATGTCTCAATTCCTTTTCATTCCACAAGATCCATTATGTGAAAATCAAAGAATCAAAGGCATAGCTTTCCTAGGTTGACTTTAGAGAGAGAAAATTGAGATATGGGCCCAAATATTTAGAAGCCTCTAAGGATAGAATCCCTAGGTTCAAGCAATAATATATGGACTCTTCAAGGATATTTTCTCTTTCCAAAGGGTTTGAAATCTTGATGACTTGATGAATGTTTTTTTCAAAGTTTTAGATCCAAGAAAAGTATTTAACTGACTCAAAAATTGCAAAAACCTAGGACAGATGATGCAGGAGCATCCCTGGTTCTTGGCAATCTTGCATCAACCAAAAATATTTTCATTTTAGTTTTTTCTAGTCTCAGTTCTTGATTAGTTCATTTTGGAAAATTTAGTGTTTCGTCATATTTCCTCACCAAACCCTGCGGTTCTATGGTAACATCATGAACATGTTCATTTGCCTTGTTCCAAGATTTGAGCATGATTGGATCATTTTCTGGAAAGTTATCACTTCTTGATTATGTGGCAATTTATTGAACCAACACTAGAATAATTTCAAAACCTAACATCTAGTTTGATCACTTTTGGATCTTTCTCGTACCTTGCAGGTCTTGACAATGTGATTCAAATTGTCCTTTGGGGTTTCATCAACCTTAATTTAGGTCCACACTTCATCTTATGCATTCACCAAGGATTAATTCAAATTTGAGGCTAACATATTCACGCACCCATTAAATTATCTTTCATTGGAGATTTTATTGATCTTTGGCCAACGCAGACGATTCTAGATCTCAAGATGTGATATAAATCATTGTAATCGATCATTTGAAAAGCAGTTGAGTTATAAGATAGGGCTTGATATGTAAGATTTCAGCTCACATTAAGGAGCATATAGGAATGTTGTATGTCAAACATGTTATATCAGGCCTGTGAGCCGAATCTATAAGCCCAGATGTTGCCAACTATTTGTAATCAAATTTTTTGATAATAAGAATGTTTGAATTTGCATTTGCCTCCATATTTTGTGTTTCTTCCATTGCATGACTCTTGTTGCACGATTTGGATTGTTCTCTTTGAGGACCCTCCTACTGTGGCTGCACCAAATTGGTATCAGAGTGAGACTCGTTCCTTGTGAGATCCTCAGAGTTTGTGGAGTCCTATTGAAGATTTGTTGTGGGGTGATGGACTAAGGATCTGACCTGCAACTATAGAGGACTTGTGTAAAGATGGTGGGAAGAAGGAATTTTAGAGGAAATGGAGCATGTGGAAATGTAAACCCAACTTTAATGGAGTTTTGAGAGGAATTGTTGCCAGATTAGATGCAATCGAAATGGCCCAGAGGAGAGGTCGACCAGTTGATGATGTGAGTGATGAAGAGGTATAATTTCAGGATGAAATGGGAAGAGAAAATCAACCTTGCTTGGATTAGGGAGAAGAGAGGTTCATAAGAGCCCTAACTAGAGAAAATACCAAACCACAATTCAATCCACTAGATTATAATGGTAAGTTGGATTTGAATGAATTGCTTGATTGGATAACAGAGATGGAAAATTATTTTGATTTTGAAGGTACCACTAAAGATAAGAAGGTGAAATTCGCCTATACAAAGTTGAAAGGACATGCATCCCTTTGGTGGGAACATTTACAGACAGAAAGGCAAAGAAGAGCAAAGGAGAAGATAAATTTATGGGATCGGATGGTGAATAAGTTGAAGACATAGTTTATACCTACAGATTATCAGATCAATTTGTTCTGAAAGTTGTTGAATTTGAAGCATGATTTAAGTGTGATAGAGTATACTGAGGAGTTCTACAAGTTTAATATTAGATCCATACATTCATAGGATGAGGTTAAACAAGTAGCTAGATATGTGAATGGTTTGAAGCCATTTATACAAGATGAGATTAGTTTGATCAAGTTGTTGAGTGTGAAAGAAGCATATCAATGTGCCCTAAAAGTAGAAAAGAAGTTGAATAGAAGACAAGAGAAAAGACAAAGAGGAAGAGGTGGAAGATTTCAAAGAGGAAGAACTTTTATTGGAGGAGGAAGAGGAACTTTTGTAGATTAGAATAAAGAAAAGTTAGTAAGAATGATAATTCATATCATACAAATGATGGAAACTCTTATTGAAGGGGAGGATATGGTGGTTACCAGAATCAAGGTTATAGAAAAGATGATAAAGGCTAGGAGAAAAGTGTGTTCAGAGGAATGCGTTTTAAATGTGGTGGAGAAGGACATAGAGCATTTGAATGTAATAAAGGAGAGACAAGTAGAAAGATAGAGAATAGTAGAAGAACAACCTTTGTTGAGGAAGATCATGTTAGATCAACTAATAAACTAGAAGGAGAAGTGTTGGTGAATAGAAGAGTATTATGTCAAAGTGAGTTGGAGCAGGAAATGTTGCAAAGAAAGAATTTGTTTCAGACCAGATGCAAGGTAGCTGGTCAATGTTGCAATGTGATTGTTGATAGTGGAAGCTCAAAGAACCTATTTTATGAAGAAATGGTGACCAAATTGAAGCTGGAAAGAATGAAACACATGAAGCCCTATCAGATAGCATGGATACAAGATGAGCATAAGGTACTAGTAAGTGAACAATGTTTGGTGAAATTGAAGATAGGAAATTATCATGATGAAGTTTTGTGTGATATCATGCCTATGGATGTATGCCATATTTTGTTGGGAATACCTTGGCATTATGATAGATAGGCTATTCATGATGAAAAGAAGAGTGCAAATACTATTGTTGCTAATAGGATGAAGCAAACTTTGTTACCATTGGAGGATGTCCCTAAAGTTGAGGTTTGTACGAATGCTAGAATTTTTCATGTTGATAGAAAGAGATTTCTGGATGGAATGAGACATGAGAATATGTGTTATGCCTTGGTTCCTAAGAAGACTGGAGACTTCAAGCATGTAGAAGAACAATTGGAAGAGATAAAAGAGTTGTTCACAGAATATGAGGACATCATTTTAGATAATGTACCTAATGGATTACCACTTGTGAGGAGTGTTATTCATTGCATGGATCTGATTCCTGGAGCTAGTTTTCCTAATAAAGCAACACACCAGATGACACCTACAGAGAATGAGGATTTGAATAGACAAGTGCAAGAATTGTTGAGGAAAGGTTTGATAAGAGAAAGCTTAAGTCCTTGTGCAATACCTATTGTGTTGGCACCTAAGAAGGATGGAGAATAGAGGATATGTACAAACTCTAGAGCCATAAACAAGATCACAGTAAAGTATAGATTTCCTTTAACCTGAATGGATTATATTATGGATTGTTTGAGTGGAGCTAGATACTCTACAAAGATAGACTTGAAGAGTACATATCATCATATTAGAATCAGAGAATGGGATGAGTGGAAGGAAACATTCAAGACAAATGAAGGATTATATGAATGGTTGGTGATGCCTTTTGGATTGACAAATGCACCGAGTACTTTCATGAGGTTGATAAATGAGGTATTAAAGAAATTCTTGGGTAAGTTTGTGATTGTTTATTTGGATGACATCTTGATTTTGAGTAAGACAAGGGAAGAACATTTGTTGCATATAGGACAATTTTTGCAAAGGTTAAAAGAAGAGTAGCTATTGATAAACATTAAGAAGTGTAGTTTCATGAAGGAAGAATTGGTATATCTGGGATTTGTGATATCTATGGATGGATTGAAGATGGGCCCTAAGAAGGTAAGAGAAATTGTTGAATGGCCTACACCAGAAAGTATTGGAGAGGTAAGATCATTTCATGGATTGGCTAGTTTCTACTAAAATTTAATTAGGAATTTTAGTTCTATTTGTAGTCTTATGATACAAACAACGAGCGGAGACAAGAAGGATTTTAGATGGAAATTTGGAGAAAATTGGAGTTTTGAGTTGTTGAAATAGAAGGTGACTGAGCAGCCTGTGTTGGTTTTATCGGACTCTAGTAAGGTATTTCAAGTAGACTGTGATGCAAGTGGAAACATAATTGGAGTAGCATTAAGTCAAGAAGGAAAACCAGTAGCCTATTTCAGTGAGAAATTAAATGATGCTAGGAGAATATATTCAGTGTATGATCAAGAGTTTTATGCCATAGTTCAATCCTTGAAGAAGTGGAGACATTACTTGTTTCCTAAGGAGTTTGTGTTGTATACGGCTCATCAGGGTTTGCAATATTTCAATAGTCAAGGTAAGTTCAATCAAAGACACATGAGATGGGTAGAATTCTTACAGAGTTATACTTTTGTTTTGAAACATAGGAGTGGAAAATCAAATAGAGTTGTTGATTCTTTGAGTAGAAGAAGGAATTTACTAACAAAGATGAAAGTGGAGGTATTAGGATTTGATGAATTGAAGAACTTGTATGAGGAAGACCTAGATTTTGTAGAACCTTGGAGAGCTTGTAAAGAACTAGTCTTGGAGGATAGGATTCAGTGGTTGGATTATTTCATTCAAGAGGATATTTTGTTCAAAGGAAATCAATTGTGTATACCTCAGAGTTCAATGAGAGATAGCTTGGTGAAAGAAAAATATAGTGGAGGATTGGCAGGACACTTTGGAGTTGATAAGGCAGTAGCATTGGTAAGTGAGAATTAATTTTGGCCATAGATTCATAAGGATGTTAGAAAATTTGTGCAAAGTTGTAGAGTTTGTCAAGTTGCAAAAGGGAGTAGTCAGAATGTTGGGTTTTATAAGCCTTTGACAGTTATGAAGAGACCTTGGGAGGATATCAGCATGGATTTCATACTTGGATTGCCAAAGACATGGAGATGTAATGATTCTATATTTGTGGTAGTGGATAGATTTTATAAAATGGCACATTTCATACCTTGTAAGAAGACAACAGATGTAGTACATGTAGCAAAAAAAATTTCCAAGGAGGTGATGAGATTACATGAATTACCTAGGAGTATTGTTTCAGATAGAGATACAAAGTTTGTTGGTTACTTTTGGAGGACACTTTGGAAGAAGTTAAAGACAAATTTGAAGTTTAGTTCTACATTTCACCCACAGACTGATGGACAGATAGAGGTAGTAAATAGGAGTTTGGGGAATTTGTTGAGATGTTTGGTTGGAGAGAAAACCAAAAGTTGGGATTTAGTTCTTGCATAAGCAAAGTTTGCATACAATAATTCAATAAACAAGAGTACCAGAAAGACACCTTTTGAGATTGTTACTGGACTTCATCCTAGAGGTATATCAGAATTGAGAGATATTAGTAAGGAAGATAAAAGGAGCACAAAAGTAGAGGAATTTGCAAAACATATGAAGAAAGTGCATACTCAAGTGAAACAACAATTTGAAGATATGAACTAGAAGTATAAGGAGCGAGCAAATGAAAAGAGGAGACATAAGAAGTTTGAAGTTGTAGATGAAATGATGGTATATTTGAGGAAGGAGAGATTTCTAGTTGGTACATACAATAAGCTAAAGATGAGAAAGTTTGGATCCTATAAGATTTTGAAGAAGTTTGATTCAGGAAATGCATATGAAGTGGAGTTATCGGATGACATGGGCATATCACCTACATGTAACATTGCAAACCTACATCAATACCATGAAGCAGAATTCAGTGAAGACGGTAAAGTAGAAATGGAGAATCAGTTTCCTAAACAATAGTTAGATGAGATAGAAGACATTTTGGATACCAAAGATGGAAGGAAAACATGTGGAAGATAGTACAAAGAATATCTTATGAAGTGGAAAGGTAGACCAGTGGAGGATTCTTCTTGGATTTCTTAGGTTGAGGTAGACTGTATTGGTTTTCCTTTGGCCCCAACAAAGTGAGGGACTCACTTTTCAATCTACCCCAAATGTCTGATGTAGGAGCATCCCTGGTTCTTTGCAATCTTGCATCAACCAAAAATATTTTTATTTCAGTTTGTTCTAGTTTCAGTTCTTGATCAATTCATTTTGGTAGATTCAGTGTTTCGTCATATTTTCTCACTAGACCCTGTGGATCTATGGTTACATTGTGGACATGCTCATTTTCCTTGTTCCAAGATTTGAGCATAATTGGATCATTTTCCAGAAATTTATCACTTCTAGATTATCTGGTAATTTCTTGAACCAACACCAGAATAATTTCAAAACCTAATGGCTAGTTCGATCGCTTGTGGATCTTTCTTGTACCATGTGGATCTTGACAGTGTGATTCAAATTATTCTTTGGAGTTTTTCCAACCTTAATTTAGGTCCACACTTCATCTTATGCATTCACCAAGGAGTAATTCAAATTTGAGTCTGACATATTCCTACACCCATTACATTCTCTTCCATTGGAGATTTTATTGATCTTTGGCCGACGTGGGTGATTCTAGACCTCAAGATGTGATATAAATCATTGTAATCGATCATTTGAAAGGTAGTTGAGTTAGAATATAGGACTTGATATGTAATATTTCATCTGAAATTAAGGATCATATAGGAATGTTGTATGTAAAACATGTTATATCAAGCCTATGAGCCGAATCTGTAAGCTCAGATGTTGTTAGCTGTTTGTAATCAAAATTTCTAATAATAAGAATGTTTGAATCTACATTTGCCTCCATATTTTGTGTTTCTTCCATTGTGTCACTCTTTCTGCATGGCATGGATTGTTCTCTTTGAGGGCCTCCTACTGTTGCTACACCAATAGAAAGGACAATATTTGTTGAGTCCCCACTTGGATTTCTCCAAATAATGAGACAAAGCAAACAACTAGAGATTTGGCGACACTAGATACCCTCCACGACACACACTTCCTGGGACCACCAAATCTCAAAATCCTTAAAATTTGAAGATCAAAAGGATTTATTCTATTTCTACTTTGAATAGTACGAATGTGGGGCAGCTTAGAAATGACCATTCTTGTACCAACAAATAGCAAGGATTTTGGCTTCTAAAAAAATTGGTTCTTAGTTCGAGTAATCGAGGACATTACACCTTGCAAGCATCCAACAAACCACTAAAGTCATTAATCAATCCTACTAGGGGCTCTTATACTTCTTACAGTAGTACCCCATTCTGAAAGGCACTGTAGGCTAAGGCCTACATACCATGAGGACTTGACAGTTTAGTCTTATCAATTTATATACCAACCCGAGTGAAAAACCCATTGGAGTAACCTTTAAGTTGTTCTTAGACAAGCCCCTCTAAAGGTAATAAAAGTGATGGATTACACTTGTAGTTCGATCGCCCAACTCACGTAAAGCATAAGGAGGGAACACACACAATGTCTCTCTATTGTGCACTAGCATGATTGTTCAATTTTAAACCCAAATTTCAAATGTGTAGGTAATTTTTTAGACAACCAATGCCACTAGAATGATTTTGATTTTTAAGATCGTTGTGAAGTGTGAGAGAAGTGCATACACATTCGAATGACATAAATTGCAAAGAAAAAATTACAAGACAATGAAAGCACAAGTTCGTTTTAAGCCCCAAAGCAATAATGAGTCCTTTTTAGAGCAACAAAAACCAAGTATGAAGTTGTTTGTTCAATTTTAACCCAAAATCAAATTCTAGTAAGTTCTTAATGTTCAATTTTAACCAACTTTGACAAAGTTTGAGTTGTTAGTAAATTTTATAACCAAAATAACTCTAGTTGGTCCTAGAACAAAAAATAAAATACAAAATTGGAAGGCCTAAGCTATTACAATGAGCATTAAGAAATGCTTTTAAGTCTCCAACTCAGTTTTCCCCCTATCCTGCAAAGGCAATGTTGTGCAAAAAATGTGATGCTCTGCTATTGTGTGAAAGCGATGTTGTAAGAAAATGTTGTACTCTGGTGAAAGTGAAGGTGGTGCTCTATAGAGGATAGAGATAGTGAATGCAGTGCAATTTTAAAGGCGACACTCTGCATAACCAAAAAATAAGATGGAAAACAAAAAGTTCAAATACAACTCTTTAGCAAAAGCAATGTGACAGTAATGTACAAATGTGGTGTAACATGGCGAATGCAGCTCTAGAAGCAAAAGCAATGCTCTACAAACAAGAAAAGGTGACGTATGTGGCAAGGGCAGCATCACTCCCCTGTAGTTGCACAAAAATGAAAATTTTGGCCAAAAAGAACAAGATAAATTGGTTAGCCCTCCCTCTAGCACCAAAATGTGAGTGCCAAATCTATAATCAACTAACAAGGATTAAAAAAAAAGTGTCAAACATGTTAGAAACCAAATCAAATAGTCCCTGAGATTATTTAGCCAAATTGAAGAGAAAACATGAAAATAATAACAAACTAACAAAAGATAGCATGTAATTTAAATTGAACTAACTAGACCTCCATCCCATAGGGGGAGTGGTGCTCCTTTTATGTGGAAAGAAGCCCTTTTCCCAATCCCTTTCATATGCTTTGGTAGTTTTTGATGATCCAAGTGTGAAAATGACTCCAAATGGTGATAACTATGCTTGAAAATGATGAAAGTGATGGATTGCTATGAATTGAAATGCCTATAGCGATAATGCATGAAGTTGTGGATCCATATTCTGAAAAGGACGCTTCTATTTAAAGAAGCCAAGGGTTGAAGAATGAGAGTATTTGATGAATGTGGGATAAAATGGGAGCCAATGAGAATGTGCCAAGTGTCACAATTCTATTGGAGGAAGGTAGAGCACATTTTGGAAAATGAATGAGTGGAGGAGGATGGAAGAGAAGTAAATGAGAATGGTTGAGGATTTGAAAGGTTGTAAGAGGAATTGAATGAATGTGGTTGGAGATTTTGAGAGGATGTAAGAGAAATCATTGCGTTTGTAAGAGGAGTTATTGAGGATGTCAAAGATTTTTGAAAACCTTTGGAGGGAAATTGAATGAGAGGTGGTTGAGGGGAATATTCCTTGGAATATGCCTTTGTGAGGATAAATAGAGGAATTAGTTCATTAAAAGAAATGAATTTCATGTGCAACCCGGTTAGTTGATTATGGGTTGATTTAACTCTTGGGGAGTTAAAAACTGGAGGATTTATTAATGATGATTACAAAGTGGTTTAAGATTAATTAATCCAACATTAATTAATTGGAATAGATTAGGAGATTGTGACATTTGATTTGATTTATTTAATAAAATGAGAAGACTTAGGGGAATTTAATTAAATTTTTAGTTAGAAGGGTGAATTAATCAATAAAATTTAATTATTTGATTAATAGTTGAATTTGTTGATTTTACCTAAATAATGTTGATTATTTAATTAATTGGTGAATTTGAAGTGATTTGGGAAGAAATAGTGTTAATTTATCATAATTAGATGCATAGTATCAAGCAAGACTTTTTTGGTGTCTACACTTAGCATCCATTTCATTTTCATTTTTTTCTTTGAAAATTTTTAACTTATTTAAAGCTTTTGATTTCTCTCTTAAAAATATAACCCAAGTCATTCTAGAATAGTCATCAATAAGAAACATGAAATACCTTTCACCTTGTTGAATCCTTGCTCTTGTAGGTCTAAATAGGTTAGTATGAATTAGCTTAGATGGATTTGTAGCAGAGCACTTCTTTCTCTTGAAACTTATCTTGTTTTTCTTTCCCATTTGATATTTCTTGCATAATGTGTTTGCAGACTTAGTTATCCTAGGAATATCTCTCACTACATGAGTAGAGATGATCTTTACCATATTGTCAAAATTGATATGTTCCATTATCTTGTGCCACAACGAAAACTCACTGGAGTAAGCAGATTCTTCTATTTTCCCTAGCTCCTTTTGTAGCTATTCTTTTGGATCCTTCCTTCCTAATCTCACATCTAGTGGCATGAAATGTAAGGTTATATCATTTTCTACACATCTAACTAACACTAAGAAAATTATGCTTCAGCTCTTTGACATAGAGGACGTCCTCACTCCTATTCTTTCCATCAATTTTTATAGAACCGTTTCCACAAATTTGTGTTGACTCATCAAAACCAAACTTGGAAGCTCCACCATTATGCTTCAAAACACTGATGAACCTTCCCTTGTCACCAATCATGTGGATAGAGTAACCACTCTCAATCACCTAAGCATTTGTTTTTTTCCTTTGCATGAAAGGCAGTCCACACAACCATAGATCTTTCAGTACTTTTATCAGCCTACAAGGTACCAAACTTTTTACATCCTTCAATATCAACCTTTTTTTCTTTCGAAGCCATGAATAAGGTTTCATCATTTGAATCATTATCCTCATCTTCTACAGAAAAATTGCTTTCCTTGGAATAGAAACCCCTTTTGAACTTCTCTTTTTTTACTATCATCTAATTCTTTATAAGGACACTTAGATGAAAAATGAGCAATCCTCCAACAATTGAAACACTTGAAAGGTAACTTACCTTTGTATTTCTTGGTACCTTTTTCAATATTCTCACAAATTTTTCTTCCACCTCATCAAAATCAGAATTTTGATATAATGTTTCATCTTCCACCTTTTAACTAGTTTTCAATGCAACTTCCTTATTTGGAACATCTTTTTAAAATTCTCTCATTTCAAAGGTTTTTAGAGTACCAAACATTTCATCTACTAAATACTTATCCAAGTCCTTAGACTCTTCAATAGTAGACACTTTATGACTATAATATTTAGGGAGAGATCTCAAAACCTTCTTAACTATCTCATCTTCTTTCACTTCTCCACCAAGACCTTTGATGCCAATAACTAATTCATCCACCTGAAGCATATTACTAGCAATTTCTTCATCCTTTGCCATCCTCAGTGTCTCAAATCTAGTCTTTAAGATTTGCATATTGGCTTTCTTTACTTTATTATCTCCATAAAATTTGCTCAACTTTTCCCATACATCCTTAGCAGAATTGCAACTCATTGCCTTTAGAAGTTCTAAATTAGCTAACCCACACAAGATAGCATTATTTTCCTTGGAATTATTCTCATACAAACTAATCTTGGTTGGATCTCTTGGAGGAGCAAAAAGAGTAGTATAACCATTCTTGATAGATTGTCAAACACTAAACCTTGGAGAGTTTAGATGGCCTTCCATTCTCAACTTCCAAAAGGTGTAATTTGATCCATCAAACCTAGGACCCTTGTAAGATCCATCCTATGCTATCTTTGACCTTTCCTCAAGTGTTTAGGATTCTTTAGAGGAACTTGGCTCTAATACCAGTTATTGAACACACCCAGATACTAAGAGGGGGGTGAGTCAAAATCTTCAAAACTTAAACCCTTTAGATCTTAAACCCTTCAATGATATGCAAATTTGGACTTTTAATAGGATCATCAACTTATGAATAGATCATAAACACTTAAACAAGTTAGCAAAAAAGAAAGATAAATAAATAAAAAATACATGAACAAGATAACACTTGATTTACATGGAAAACCCAAGGAGGGAAAAACCATAGATAGAAATCTCTCAAATTAGGAAGCTCACTACTTACAGAATTATAATTTGTTTTAAGGCTGACTACCTAAGGAAGCACACTGATCCCAAAAGGATTTGCAATCTAAGGTGAACAACCTTAGGGAAAGATACAAATAACTTGCAGTACTGAGGTGCGCAACCCTAGGTCAAGATAAAAATTACAAGGACCTGTTGAAGAGACTCATTGTTTAAGTAGGATACATGAAAATTTAGAATTACATTTGTCAAAACAACACTCTACTGACTAAAACATTAAAGATCATTTCTCTTTTCTTTCCACAATTCACAACTTTATTCCATACTCACACATCACCCCACACTCTCACTTATCTTGCAACTAATTTTTTCTTGCATTTATATCCTCTGCAAGATCTCAAAACACCAATTAGGTCAGCCAAAACAAAATACAAATAATGATCTCAACAAGTCGGCCACAAAAACATAATGTGATCCTATCCAAAAGATAGAGAGACCAAAAAAAATCTTATTACATCTTCCAATGTGATCCCAAATAACACACACCATGGCACACATCAACCCAAATCAGCAAGGAAACGTGTAGATGAAACGTGTAGCACAATATTAGTCAGCCCAAAAACACACATACAACTAAATTTACTCAATGTGGTTCCCAAATAACACACACCATGGCACACATCAACCCAAATCAGCAAGGAAACGTGTAGATGAAACATGTAGCACAATATTAGTCAGCCCAAAAATACACATACAACTAAATTTACTCAATGTGGTTCACAACAAGATGGGCCAGGACCCAAAAGCATCTTAATATGACTTCATATGTTGGTGTAGACCCCCAAACACATGGTGCAAGCAAGATAACAACCCCTATTGGCTAGATATCCACAAAATTCTTAAGAAGTCAACTCAATGTGATATGTGATACCAAAGAGATAAACCATTAACATGCATACCACAAAGAGATGTTTCATCCAACAACACTTCTAGAAAATTCTTTCACATTGTCATGCCACAAACCAAAAAAATGTATAACACTTCATCTCAATACACCATCATGATATAATCTCTTTTGATAACAACCATACTCAATACATATTTGCTTGTCATCAAACAAGGTATGAAATCCAACCATGAACATAAACAACTCATCCTAAACAAGTCATGACTACATCCAACCATGAACATTATCAACTCATTCAAATAAGGCATGACTATATCCAACCATGAACATCAACACAACATCAATGATAGATAATGCCAAACACTTGTGCAACAATCTCATAAACATTTGTGCTATAATATTTTCAATTGTTGACATTAATGACAATCAATGCTTATAGAATACTCTTTGGACTTGAAACTTATCCTCGTCTTCTTTCCAAACTAACATTCCTTACACACAGTACTTATAGGCTTGACTATATGAGGCATATCTATTACCGCATGTGATGAGTTGATCTTCACAAGATTGTCAAAATTGGTGTGTCCCATTCTCCTTTACCAAAGCTTGCATTCACTTTCTTGTCCCAGAATACAACTTTTTCCCATTGACATCCTTTAGACTATATCTGTCACCATTTGTCCTAGATCCTTCTACAACCAATTTTCCACTCCCATTTTTTGATTTCACATCCTCTTTCATTGAATATAAGACTGTATCCATTTTTGCACATCTGACTCACACTAAGAAGATTGTGCTTGAGACCTTTAACATAAAGAATTTATTTTGTCATATTCTTTACAACAATGCTTATTGTACCTTTTTCACTAATTTTTACTGAAGTTTCATCTCCAAGCTTCACTATGCCTCCATTCCACTTCATAAGCTTAAAAAAATTGCTCCTATCCCCTTTCATGTGGTTGGAACAACCCTTGTCCATCAAACCTAGGCACCTTGTGAGACCCTTCTTATCTCATCTCGAATATTCCTCAAGTTGTTAGACTTATTTTAAGGAACCAAGCTTTGATACCAATTTTTGAACACATCGAAATACTAAGAGGAGGGATGAATCAGTATTTTATCAAATCTCAACCCCTCCAAAATAAAAAATACTTTAAACTCTACTACATAAGAAAGAACATGAAAGAATAAGACAATGCACAATTCAACACAACAAATATATTTGGAAAACCCCACAGGGAAAAAACCATTATGAGAAAATTTGCTAGGAGCTATTGTCCTAATCCAACCTCACAATATGAACAACATTTACAACTTTATTTTAGGGCTACAACCCAAGGAGGCTACAACTCCATAATTATAGGTTTTAGGGTCACTCCCAAGGAACCTACAACTTCTTGATTATACTTTATATTAGGGCTACAACCCAAGGAAGCTACAACTCCCTAATCTGGGCACACACTCATGAAAGATTATAGAAAAGTAGTCCTTCTACTATCTAAAGCTGGAAATTAATCTCACTCCTTTTGATGATTGGAATTATGCTTTGTCACTTCTCTTTTGATGATAATAGTTTTACTTTGTCACTTCTTCAAATATCTTCTTGGTTTCTTACTAGCTCACTACTTTTAGGAATCAAGAATTCTTTCCTTTGGCTCACTGCCTCCAAGAAACAATTAAGTACACTTCTTCACTTCCATTATGTCATAGAGATATGATCAAGATGAAACTAGATAGGATCTACCACTTCCACTCTTTCTCTTTCAGTTGGTTACATAATTGTCATAATGTATCACACACATCCATCACCCTAGATCAACTAGGTTTATAATTTATACATGATATTAAATTGATTATATTTCACATGTCAACCTACAACAAAAATAATTCATGTCCAAGTCAACTAAGGATAAAACAATCAACATGAAACATGTAGAGGGCAAGACCAAAATACTACACTCAACACTAGGAAGAGTAAAACACCTTGCATATTCCAACACATGCTTAACTTGATCCCAAACTATCTTCACAATGTCTATCTTCTACGAACATCATCCTTGTGCTTTGCAAATACAAATTAGGTCGGCCATAAATAGGGAATTATAAAAATTGTATCATGTCATCCAACACATCATTGACGATACACATGAATGATAAATAATTACTTGCATCTCTTCCAAATGAGTCAGTATGACCCATACAACACCTTCAAACACTCCATAAGCTCCTCTAACACTTAAACGTGTGGCGCACATCATTAACTTACCTTAGTCAGCCTCAATAGGAGCATAACTTTAGAAAATGACTTGAAACATTTGTGTGATACTAGAAACAAGAAATATATTCATGTGCTTCAACCCTTAGAGAACATGAGACATGTGGAATTTATCCACACAAACTCATACAACTGAAATTCACAACCTTCGGCTAACGCAAGTAAATAAACATTAAAGCCAGTCAATAGACAACACAATCCTGCACTTTGTCACTTATACCTTTCTCTACAAAAGGATTATTGAAATGAAACTTGGGATATGATACCTGTACATCTCCATGAACTTAACTTATGATCCACACAACCATATCTACAAATGTGGAGATATGTAGAACCAATATTTTTACCTTTGAGAACATCTTCACAAAAATGACACATTCTTAAGTTTTTCATTGTCAAAAGCACCTTTCAAGTAACTCAAATGATTTGAAACTTGGATCACACATGCCTTGACACAAACTAAATCTAACCTCCAAACTATAGGAATAAAACATCATTAGCAAAGAAATGTTGAGCATTTCTCAAAGACTCTAGCAACCAAACAACCAGAATGCAACATACTCCAATGAAATTTTATCATCAATGACCACCAAACTAAAACATTATTATGGTCTAACAAAATATCACTACCAAGAGAGAGATGAATATAGAGAGAATATACTTGTATGGAAAGGCTTCTATAGTCTCCTTTTCACACCAAACTCTATATCACTAAACATAACTTTGGTCCATGACTTCCCAAGATATGAGAGCATGATATTGTAAAATTCTATACTTAATGAGTCATAGATGGGCTTAAAATTTAATTATATGAATAAAAATAGAACTATAAAATGTCAACTTCATACCTTAAAATATAGGTCAGGCTAATATCTTATAAAGGATGGTTAGGAGGATCTATATGCCTTAAAAAGTATGTGAGAGCATGACAACTAGTCACCTCCTTAAAATTGCAATTCCTCGTATATGATAAATTAATGACTTATTGAAAGGTCATCAATGAGAAAGTGGGGGGATTGGCGAAGACTTATGTAGTATTTTGTTCACTCCAAAAATAATAGCCCTAACATATACCTTTGTTTCATGACTTCCCAATATATGAGAGGGTAATCATTTTAAATTTTATTTTTGGTGAACTAAAAGGGGCTTAAAAAGAAAAATTATAGAAAAAATAAAGTAAAATAATAGATATATGCTACGTATCTAAAAATAACACTTTGAATATGGTGAAGGATAGTATTTATAAACCTAACTAAAGGCTATCAAATTAAAAAAATAAAAATCATACAAATTCACAACAAACAAACATAGGATGAAATGGAAGATCCAATATTTAGATTATTGAAAGATCAATAGTACAATATGGGAACACAAATGAATTATTCATAAAGTATATTGATCTCAACTATCTAATTTATAACTTGATTATCATAGAAGTAGGAATGGGTTACTGGGTATGGATTATTCTGAGTGTTCCGGAGTGGGTGTAGACAATGAGATGATTGCATTGGATAAAATTCACACATGGGACTTAGTACCTTTTCCTAATGGTAGTAAATGGGTGTTCAAAAGGAATATTATATTTTATGTTAATATCAAGAAGTATAAGGCTAAACTAGTTTTAAAAGGATATTCCTAAGATGATGGAAGTGATTACAGTGTTATCTTGTCTCTAGTTTTTAAGGTGACATCTATTTGGTACTTATTATCTATATTGTAGTATCCTTTAATTTTGAGGTTCAAAAAATAGATGTGAAGACAACATTCCTTCATGGTTATTTAGATTAAGAGATATACATGAAGAAATTAGAGCACTATACTAAAGAAGGTAAATAATATTTGATTTGTAAGTTAAAAACATTTATGCATGCTATCAAATAGTCTCTTAATATGTATAAAATTTTTGATTCCTTTGTGTTGGATTTGGAATTTAGAAAATCCAAATAGGATCACTACATATATTATTATATGATACATTGATAATATTTTATTTTCTAATAATACTAAGCATGTGGCTAGTGATTTTAAATATCAAGTTTCAATATAGTTTGAGATGGACTTAGAGGCACCTAGATATATTTCGGTATGGAGATCAAAAGTGATAGAGTGAACATAAATATTTGGTTAGGAAAAATAAATTAAGTGAACTCAATGTTAGAGAGATTCAACATAATAACTTGTAGACCATTAAGTGTTCCTATCTTAGTGGGAACCAAATTATCTATAGAGTAGTGTCTAAATTTCATCTAGTGAAATGGAGGACATGGATAAAGTACCTTATGTTAATTTTTTTCAGATCTTGATGTATTTTACAATCTATACTATACCAAAAATTACCAAAGAAATGTGATTCTTTCACCATATCCTGACTAATCCTAGATGATCTCATTAGGATATAATTAAAAGGATATTTAGATATTTTTAGGGTACCCCCAAGTACTACATTTATTATCATGGTAACTCTATAGGGGACTAAAAAAATTCTTGAAGAGTGACTTACACATGTTCAAACTATGGCACATGATAAGACATCTTTGAATGGAGATAATCGATTAAAAATGGAGTTCCCAATCTATTGGGTGGATTATGATAAAATTATGGTAGGTGGAAGGAATACACTATATTTAGTTTTTAGACTCATTTTGGGATTTCAATGTTGTATTTTTAACTAAATATTTGGGTGCCACATTTTAGGTGGTTTCAAACTATTGTTTCCTAATTATCATTTAATGTTTTATATATTTCTTCTTGTATTTATTAGGTGCTTGAGTTAGATATTTTGATAGTGATTTTATAGGTACTATTATGCTACTATAATTAATTCACATCTCATTAGTGATACTTGTGTAAAGGATGACTTTATAAGTGTATTGTAACCTATTGAGAGAAATAAAATGGTGAAAGATAAGAAAATAAAGCACTATCTTATTCCTTTTACCTCCTCACTCCTTTGATTGATCTTGAAGTAGAGGAACACTTCTCCACTTGATATGCTCTTCAATGCTTTATTAATGCTATTGTGACATAATGTGGATTACACTAGTGTAAACCACTATTATCATGGTATGTATGTTTAAAAATAAATAGATAGAATAAATTTAGCACAAGTGAATTTATGGAGAATGAATGAAAATTTATAGAGTTTTTATGGCGAGAATGGAGGGTTGAGATTGCATGGAATTATGGAGGTTTATCCTTGTGACAAGTTATACAAGGTGGAGTATAGAAAATGATATATGGAACGAGGAAGAGGGTTAGGTGTTCTCACACATGTGTGAGAACACATTAGGAAGAACATGAGGTTTAAAAGTGAAGCATTTTTTTGTAAAATGTAAGATTAGAAAATTCAAGGACTGTGATATGCGGATGGATGAGGAAAGAATAGGGTGGCTACACCTTTGGGAGTATCTTGCACATGTGTGAAAAACCAATGGAAGGATTGGTCAAAGGATGAGGTGGAGGGTGATAGTGACCTATGAATGTTCACACATGTGTGAGAATTGAAGAGGATTAGGGGCACTTGTCATATGATGGAAAGTTTGGGCATTTGTAGAAATTTTTAATTGAAGAAAATATTAATGATGATTAGTGGGGACTAATCAATTAACAAATTTTAGAAAATTAATGGTTCAGGCCTATAGTTGATTAAATTAAATTACTCAACCTTTAGAGGAAGGGGAAAACTAATAAATTTAATATAAATTTAATTAATTATGGATATGGATAATAATTAATTAAATAATAAGTTAATTAATTAGGAGATGGTGAATTTGTGGGAAAAATAATTAAATATTTATTTAATTAATTATGTGTTATGAGGTTGATTTCAAGGTGTCCACATTTTTCCCCTCTTTGATATGATGTTGTGACTAATAAAAGTGGCATCATGTCAAACAAAGAAAAATTATGCCCCAATTGAGTGATAAAAATGATGGAAGAAAGGTGGTGGAATGATGCCACCTAGAAAAAATAAATGTTTTGGGGTGAGCTCTTAAAAAAGAAGAAAAGGAGGTTAGGAAGGTATAGAGGATGGGAAATGAGGGTTATTAGAAGAAAATAGAGGAAAACGCATGAAGAATGGAGAAATAGGAGAATAAATGGGGAAAGCAATGGAAAAATTATGACCTAAGATTTTAAAAGTGTTTCATGAGTCCTATAAACAAACCAAGTGGGACCATTTGAGATCTTTTGACTTCACCCCTCCTATCTATCAGAGTGACCTATGCTTATTAGAGTTGTAAACATGATGACATAACTCATCATCACACACAATGTGCAAAGTGAGTATGATAGTTCCAACATTTAGAGTGCTCATTAATAATGATACATATCTAATTTTGGATTCTTAGGGGTAGTTTAGGAAGTCATAAATGTGGGTAGAAGGAGGAAAAAATATAAGCATGATTTTGCAGAACTATCACTTGGGCATTGCTATTCGTACTTTTACCTCAAGGATCAATGCTTCCATGACAAAAGCATTATCATAGAGTGAAGTGACACTTGCAAAGCACAATATTGTTTATGCTTTGGAAATATGTGTTTTTTTGGATTAGATCTTGTAAAAATATTAAGGTTGCTTATATGGAATCATGCTTATGTAGGAAAGGGGCTCACATGTAGAGAGTAGTGCTTGTGTGGTGTATAATAACACTTGTGCATAATCTTCCTTGCATTGGTCAAATGATCTCTTGCAAAAAAATATGCTTGCGAAGGTTATGATTGTGCTTACACTAAATGTGATAGCACTTATATGGGTCAAAGTGGCACTTTCGCTAGGTAACACATGTGCAAAGTAGCACTTGTGTAGTTCTAGGAAAGGTAGACCTAGGTTTAATTTTGAAAGAGGCTAACAATGTGGTTTAATGAGTATAGGAGAATCTACCTCCTCTAAAATTTAGGGAGAGATGACTATCTATGATGAGTCTATGAGAATAAATGACTAAGATGGGCATGGATGTTTTGGAGGAATTGGGTCTCTACGAGATAGAACGCATGCCTAATCTCAAGGCACATCATAGATGATGAAATTTTTTTGGAGAGGTGGTAAAGTGAGAGGAGCTCTTTCCTAATACCAATGGGTGAGATGGAAATCACCCTAAATCTAGTGTGGTAGATTCTATAAATTCTAATAGATGGGGAGCTCATAGAGTATGACTTGATGATTGGTAAGATATACCTATAGAGGGTATTTGTAATAGAAGACCTATTAGTACAAGTGATAAAGATGGATTTATTGTAGGGATGAAAAAAATACCACCCTTTCCCCTATTTGTGGTTGGATTGATAGTTGGACTACCCATGCTAGATAGGAAATTATGAGGGTTCCCACTTGGATGGGCCTAAGTGCTACAAAGGATGATTTTCAAAGTAGGGAGTTTATGCCTAATGGTCTTATGTGTTGGTATAATTCTATATGAACAAACACATGGTTGTGTATGAATATGAGTGGAGTTTAGGATGTGGTGCGACTCTACTACATATCTATGCATGGGAGCACATATTAGTGTTGAGACCAGTGGCATACAAGATGAGGGACCAAGGGTGACCATTTGTGGAAATATATAGAGGCACCATTAAACACATGAGGATGGGTGACATGGCCTACTAGCAGTGTGTCATGGATGATATTAATATCATGATATGGTGGCCATGGTGAGATTGTGAGGTATGTCCTTTTGATGATGAGCAACTTCCCTATGCATAGTAGAGATGCTACATGATAGAGTAGACTATTCATGTGATTGAGCACTATCTTTTAGAGAGTGATGCATTAATTTGGATTAGAAAATACCCTACCCACATATGAGGTAGTATCTATAAGAGTGACCAAGGATATCAAGTCTATGGGGATGCTCGAGGATGGTTGTGAGGGATGAGTAATGATAAGTGCACATAGATCATTGGTACAGAGGTTAGGGGTAGTGGATGTAAGCATGATAGTAGAGTATGATGCATGGTGGGTGGCACACAAGCTAGTGTTTCTTACTATTATAGACGGGTAAATGATAGTTGTGGTAGGTGGAGGTGATGGTTGAGATGGGGAGGAGGAGGAGGAGGAGGAGGAGGATGGAGATAGGTATGGTAGAAGGTAGAGAGGAGATAGGATGATATTATGGATGTTGATATGGTAGGAAATGGTGAGGAGGTAGGAGGAGATTATGATGATGATATTCAAATTCATCTAGGTATAGTGATGTTCGAGTTACAATATTTCTTGCAGGAGAGATGAGGCACAGGTAGAGAGAGATACATGTATTAGTGAGTGCAATAGTTTATAGGTTGAGCTAGATATAGTACAAGCCTTGTTGGTGATAGTGAAAGCTAAGTGATACAAATTGTAGGAACAATTGGATGTGTAAGGAGGGGATAGAGATGATAGGGTGAATATAGGGAGAGCTCGAGTAGATAGGTTGTAGTTAGAAAGAGATCTAGTGTAGGTTGAGTGAGATGCTTATATTGCATAGGTGGATACCTTATATCCATAGCTATATGGAGAGGATGGTGGGGATTAGATTGCATAGGTGACTGTATCAAGAGACAAGGCTATTGGAGAGTAGGTTTCAACCTAAATCTTGAAGTAGAGGGCATGAAATGTGGTAGTGTGACAGAGACATAGTGAGATATGATCAAGCAAGTTATTAGTGCTAAGGGGATGGAATAGGGGTTTTCAAACATGTTTCAAGCTTAGTGGTATGTCACATGATCAACACAAAAGGCCCAATACTATTATATGATATATGAGGGGGTAGTAATAGTAGAGAAGAGGGTGCCTGGCTTTGTGGAGAGCACTAGATATGGGACATTAGGATCTATATGGTCAACTTTATTGATAGCATGGGCCACCATTGCCTTGGATTATACCACCACTAGGGTCACTAGTGCCTTCAGAGGGTGGGAGTATAATATAGCATTTTTGATAGATTATGTATCATATTCCTACAACCTTATTGTATATGTATTGATGCTCTTACAACCTTTATATAGATATTGATTGATGACACTTTGCATCATGATTTCATTGTTTACTCTTTATGTACATAAGATAAGACAAGATTGATTTGAAGCCTATTATGTGTTATGTGATTCTTTATTTGATTATAATCATGATATATGTGGATATAATTTGGTTTATGCATGTGATGTATGTTTTATGTGATGGATTATGTGGATATGATATGTTGTATGGATTATGTATATGGTATATGGATGGATATGATGGGTTATAATAGATGAGGTATGGTTTCTATATTATGATGATGGATGATTATGATGTGCTATGCTTGGATTTCTCAGGTTGATATGATTATGATGTATATTTTATGGATGATTATGATGCAATGGATATAATTTTGATGTGTCATTTATGTGAATATGTGATGGATTGCATGATTTAAGATGTATTTTTTCTATATGGATGTGATTTATGATTATGATTATGGATATTATGTTTTATGCAATGATTGTGATGAGATGATCATGTATGGTTATGATATCTCATAGATGTATGTTGTCATAATTATGTTATGGATAGGATGATGATTTGGTTATAGGTTATTTATTATGATGTGATGGATATGATATGTATATGAAATGGTTATGATTATGATGTGATAATATTGTAGGTTGATGCATGATATGCAAGATAAGCATGGATGCAACAGATGATGGTATTATATTTTTATTTTTTTGGTCATGATACAAAGTGAGAAGAAATGAAATAGAATGGGAGGAGTGTATCAATTTTATTATTGGGATGGGGATATTTAGTATTGGATTGGAATACATTGGGAGATATTGGGATGGAAGGGGGGCATAAATTAAATCCTTGGGAGAGGATATGAGTTTTTCATGGTGTAGGTAAGGGAATTGAGTCAAGATGTTTAGTCATTATGTGTATAAAAGTATGGATCAGATGAGAAAATGATGGATAGGGGCCATGGGTAAATATGGATGAGTGGGTGGGATTGTGCTCACATGTGGATAGCAACCATAAATTTTGATATAGAAACTGAGATAAATCACATGGTATAAGAACCAAGGTGACAAGGTAACCTTTTCATGGAATTGACTATCAAATAAAAGGTTGTCCTAGTACATTAAAGACTTGACAGAACCTTGAAGGATAGCATGAAAAATTAACTTTAGGAAACCTGAAAGGTGAGCCAACCAATCCTAGGATCTGAATTTAAGGACTTGGAAATGGATTTTGTATCAAATGCAATGGTATGACTAAAAAAGGATGAAAAAAACATATTCTAATGTAAAAACAATAGGTTTGAAATTCATAAAAAAATTCAGAGTTTAGAAATAGACTGAGAGAAGTTTTGTGCACTTGGCATATAAATATGGAGAAAAAATTGAGGGAAAAAGTCACCTAGGGTGACTATGTCCTAGTAACTAAAACCAAAATCTGATCTCATAGTCCTCTAGTGTCTAATCTAAGTCTTCTTTCTTTCATGTCTCACTATCATATTTTTGTTGAGTGTTGAGATAACTAATTTTTTGTATGTTGTCAAGATGTAGGGTTTGCATGCAACAATGAATAAATGATCTTCAATATTTCTCTAAACTTATTCAAACTTGTAACCTGCACAATCAAAGAGAGAGGAAGGATTTTTCCATATAGTGGATTGCCTCAGTCAAAAACTATGTTGGTGTTTCCACCTCCACAATGTCAATGTCAATGTCAATGAAAGAGAGCTTATCCTTTTGAGGGATAGAGGCAAAATTAAAAATGAATGATGAATAAAAAATGGATGTATCCACCACTCAAATCTGGTTCCTTGAAGGATTGAAGTCATATAAATATCCCCAAGGTTTTCTTCCAAATTGTCTTGAATTGCTTGGAAGACCTAGAACGGTTAGTCCTCACAAACAAAATGATAACATAAACATGAACAAGCTCACATAAAACATGACACAATGCTTCAATATTGAAATGTTGTAATAAATTTTCTCTTGACTACTCTTGACTTGATAATAATTTCTCTTGATCACCAATATTTCCAATAGTTTTTTGTTAGTTTTCAAATAGTGAAATGACTAGGTATTTATATATAATAATTAAATAATTTCTCAAAAATTAAATCCTAATAATCAACATTCGACATTTGAAAATCAAATAATAAATGCCAACTCCGACATATTAAATTTTGGAGGAAAAATAGGGGGACCAAGTCAAGTAGGGAAACTTAGTCTTGAGCCAATTTTGTGGGATGTAAAGTGTCGAGAGAAAAATATTAAATGTTTGGATTGGTTTTGTAAATGGTTTTTCTTGATAAATATCCAAATGGGCCATGGAATGATTAATTTATGATATTATATGTACAATTAGGTCCATACACTTAGAAGGGATCAAAACATAGTGTGAAATTGTCAAGGTGACAATTTACGATGCTACACCAACACTACAAAAGATGTGAAAGCACTAGAGCTTGGTTTGATGTATCCTATATCCAATATCTCCTTTATTTCTTTCTCTATCTCCTCCTTACACATCAAAAAATGGTGGTAAGGAGTAGTCATAACTAGCTTTGATCCTGGTTCAAGTTCTATGATGTGATGGAAACCTCTATCCAGTGGTAATCCAGAAGGCATATTATTGAAAACCAAACTATGCTTATCCAAAATCTTTTGTAAATCAATATGAACTTAACAATTTTTACCTTTCAGAGAGTCTTTTGATGTCACCAAGCAACTAGCAGTCTAAGCAACCTAATTCTTCCAAAAAATCCTTTCCATTCTCCTAGCTAATACTACTTGTGGGCCACCATTAGCCATTCTATTTAGAACCACATCCTTCCCATTGGATTTCAACTTAATTTCCATCATTTGGTAGTTTTTTGTATACTCACCTAATGAATGTAGCCACTACACCCCCAAAATTACATCAATTTCACCCAAACCAATAACATAGAAGTCATCATAAATCTTATGATCTCCAAATGTTATGTCCAACTATTCAACTTTATCCTTGTAGGGTAAGTTATACCCATTTTCCATAGTGAAAGTGAAGCATTCAAGGTTCTTCGTGCTTAGTCATCTTCTCTTCACAAGTCCTTTATCAATAAAGTTATGGGTAGCTCCTCTGTTAATTAGAATAGTCACTCTTTGTTTGGAAAGGACTCCTCGAACCTTGAAGGAGTGATATATGTGTGTATTGGATAGAGAAGCCAATATACTGCCATTGTCTTTCTCCTTATCTTCCTCACCCAAAAGGGTGTCTTCCAAATCATGAAATTATTCCAACCATTTTGATTTTGATTCTTTATTAGAAAGGCCTTCTATGTAACTTGAACTTTCCCCTTACCTAGACATCAGTGTCTTGGAGTCCAGGGCTCTCTATAAGAGAAACAAATTTTCTTCCTCTGGAGCTCATTCTTAGACTCTTCATCTACCTTCTTCACCACATTAGGAGTTGTATATTTTGGTACCAATACTAGAACATGCAGTGGTCTTTTCTAAAAACCTCCCTTATGATTCCATGTACTAGGTTTAGATGGGTGAGGGAAAAAAATTTCTATAATTGATGGCACAAGGGTTAGAGCCCTTTTAATAGCCTCTTGTAAAGATATTGGTGCAAAAGATTTCACAAACCTCCTAAGAGGTTAAGTGAGCCCTACAATAAAAAGGTGCACAATTCTCTTTTTTGATAGTTTCATAACCATCACCACCACTTTTTGAAACTCCATTATACAGCCATCTACTGAGTGATATTGTTTGATCATGGCCAACTTGTTGAAATATTCTTCTTCATCCATTAGATCAAATATTTCAAGAATCCTCTTTTTGAATTCATCAAATCTATGTATTTGATCATGGCCTTGATTGGTATGTCCATGAAACCACCATTCATAGGCTTCCCCTTTGAGATGCAAAGATGCAAACTAAACTGCATCTTTCTTTTTCATATAGTTGAGCAAGAAAAAAGTTTCCATCTTTTGTAACTATGCTCTAGTGGAGATCTTATTACTCCCATCAAAACAAGTGACTACAAGTTTCCCCAATTTATGCTTCAGATCCTTGCTTTTGTATAATACCTTCTTTTATGGCTCACTCTTAAAAAAAATATGTAGTTTGCATAAGACATACCCTATTTGATTTATTTCTATAAAGATTGGTACTCACCATGCCATCTACAAATAGTTTCTGGATTGAAGCCATTGGTTTTCATAGGTCCACTCCTCTCTTTTTCGATTTCTGGCAAGAATATGTTCCTTGGGGTTCTTGACAGAATATTATTAATTGCATCAATACTTTTACCATTATTTGATGAGGTCTCACCCTTCTAACCATTGTGATTTTATTTCCACTCGACATCTTGTCTTCCAAAACTTTCAATACATCTCTTGTCTTTGTTACGCTTGTGATTATATCCCTTAATCCTCTTGTAATCTCATAAATTTCTACAATGGTTTCCTTAAATCTTTCCTCATCTTCTGACATTTTTGAACTTCATTCTTGATCCAATTTATTCAATTCTCTCCTCAAGTACCTAACGTCTCTTTCACTTAACATCAATAATTAGGGAAACCCTCTAGGCTAGTATAATCAATCTTTGATACCACTATAATGTTCCTAACATAAAATTTTGACATAAATATTGATTAACAACATATGAACACAAAGATCACTTTGATATAATGATAAAATTTAGAATTTCGTCCACATATATGATATATCAAATATAACTCACTAAGCCTAATCTATAATGATGTACAATGCTACCATAGATCAACAACAATATTACTAACTTTCTTACTGATTCACTGAAGCTCATATGCAATCCCTGAATGAGAATACCCTCAAGAACCACAGGTTTTTTTCCTCTAATCCTAGTGATCACTATGTTTCTTTCCAATGATCACAAACTCCTATGGATTTCCATCCACAGAAGGAATTAGAACACAAGTGTCTCGAAACATAGAAGAATGACATAATAATTTGGTGTCTATTACAATAATTGAATCCCTACATTTATGCTAACAATTTCCCTCAAGGATTGGGTCGACCTTGAACCAAAATGGTGTTGTGGGTAGTGTTTTTACCCCATGTAAAATGAAAGAAATAAACTCAAGTAAGAGATAAAAACTAAAGACAACACTCAAGATTGGGCTAAAGATGAAACTCAGAAATTAAGAATGAAAATTAGATCAATTTTACCTTATTTTAGCTTGATGGATTTGTTTTCCCTTGTTTATGGCCTGATATGTGTCCTCTTAGAGAAATGTTGGTAGCATAATGACTTGATTTTGCTTTATTTGGATGCAAGGGTGGTAGATTTGGCTATGGTTATTGAAGGTTTTAGATGAATGTGTTGGATTGTGGTTGGAATGCTTGAGTGCTTGAGAATGCAAAAATGGATAAGTGTTAGCCATTTAGCAAGGGAGATAGGAATGGATGGTGGAGATTGAAAGGGGAAGATCAAGAGTTGACCAAAGGAACAAAAAATTCATTTCCAATGTGCATGGAAAGGGTAAAAGGAATTTAATATTCCTTGGGAAAGAGAAAAGGAATTTCATATTCCTTGGGAGATGAGAGAGGAATTAAAAATTCCTCAAAAGGACCTTGGGAAGACAAAAAGGAATTAAAAATTCCTTGGGGGATGAGGAGAGTTGGCCAAGGGATTGATTAGGCTAGTTGATGAAGGATTAGAGGAAGGTTAGGTGGATAATGAGGATTAGGAGCCAACTTACAAAAGTTGGAGGATGTGACACATCCTAATCATGGATTAGGAATATGCACATCCTTAATGATGGGATTAGTAGGTGGATTAGGATTAGGTGTAGATTATGGGGGATGGGAGATAAAGGGAATTAAATAAATGGATCATTTATTTAATTCCTTGGAGGAAAGGAATAAATGGTAAAGTATTTAATTAGTTAATTAAATACCTTAGGGATTTAGAGGACTTTAGGGGTATTAATTAAATAATTACAATATTACTTAATTAATATGAAAAATATGATATTTAGATGAAAAAGGAAAAAATTTGACCAAATGTAAGTGGCCAAATTTAGGTGTCTACATTTTTCCCCTCTTTGAGATGGTGTTATCAAGTAGCATCATTTCAAAGAAGACAAAAAAATAGCACTTAGGAAGAAGATTTTTGGATTAGGGAAGATGCCTAGTCATTCAAAGGAGTGACTAGGAGGAAAGATGATGGGAACGAAGATGAAGATGGTGTGGATGCCCCCTTGAGGGGACATGCAGGTTCAAGAGAACATGGGTGTGCTCTCAAAATGGATGAGATGATGCAAGGGTAGATGGGGAAGATGATGTTTCCCCAGCCAAGCTACAAGCCAATATTGATTGATGATGGATGGAGTGTTGTTGATGAGGGATAGATATATCCTGAAACGATATGAGGATTGGGAAGGATACATCCCAATGATGATGGTAGGAGTGTTGTTGATGAGGGAACAATATATCCCAGAATGACACAAGGATAGGGAAGGATACATCTTGATGATGATGATGAGAGTGTTGTTGATGAGGGAAGGATACATCTCAAAACAACACAAAGGATAGGGAAGGATACATCCCACTAATGATGATGGTGATGATGATTGGATCAAGTCTTGTAGCAAGTCTAGGAACAAGACCAAGGAGGTGATTAGATGATTTGTGCAAGATTGAATGGATTAGGATTGGATGGAGATGTGATATTATGAAATTTAATGAAAATGATGGATGAAAAGATGCTTAGAATAACAAATCAATATTATCCTAAGAAGATTGAAGAGATGATGAGATGATAAGGATAGATGGAGTTGAGTGATGAAGGGATAGTAACCAAATCAATAAATTTAATTATTATGCATTATGTTGCCATGTAATGAGCACTTAATTTGATATAGCATGAGATACTATGCACCAAGGTATGAGGAACCAAGGTGAATTCATATCACATGCATGGGACTGACACAACAAACAAAAGGTTAGTCCAACATCCCAAAGTCATGAGGGCTTTGGTAGGGCCAATGTTGGAAATCCAAAAACACAAAGGATGCCCCAGTGTAACACAAGACCACAATGATCTTGGTGGGTACTATGCGGGACAACCAAGAAGACAAGATCAAGCAAAAAAATAAGATATGCCTCTATGTTTACCTATCAAAGCGCACCATGATATGATGGATTGTGGTGACCCTAACAAAGTATAATAGGAAGCTCAAATGATAAACAAAATGAAAGAGCACCAAAAGGTCACAACAAATTTCAAAAGTATTTTTCCATAAGATCAGAAGGGTGGTTGGGATTGATGTAGTCCAATTAGGAATGATGCATCCTATTAAGACCAAAGATGGAAGATAGATTAGATGATCAACATGACTCAAGATATTTGAAATTGATTGGACCTCAAGATACTAACAGATTTTTCTTGTTCAGAACCAACTAGGTAGGGACACACTTGATGACACGACACAATGACAAGACACACCCTAGATACCCAGGGGCTCAGGGGCTGATCAGATACTAGCCTTTCCTATGTGAAAGCATAGAGCCCTCATAGTTCGATAAAAGACTGACGACTGACCATGGATAAAATCAGAAAGAGGACAATGGAGAAAATGATGGATGGAAAAGACTGGATGGAAAAATTCCCCATGGGCTAATCAAATGATCAACGTTGCCTACGTGAAAGCAAAAGGGAAATGTAGTTTGAAAAAAGACCGACGACTAACCATGATAAGTAAATACAAGGACAAAACTGATATGGTGATCTGATAAGATGGTTGATAGATGTAAGTTGTGGATTAGGTGAAGCTCAGGGATGGGATAAGTATCCAAATCATCAAAAGATGAATTTGGGGGGAGGGTATGATGATAGATGAGTAATGAAAAGTTATACGAGATTGGGAAGATGTTTGAAAGAGGTAGGAGTGAGGATAGGGTGAGATAGATGGGGTTAGGTTGCATGGGGTTTTATCCTATAGCTAGATACCAATGAAAAGGGATTATGAAATGGAATGCAAATAGGGATAAAGGGATGGATAGATAAAGATGGGCAGATGGAAAGATGCTAAGATAGATGGATAGAGGGATAAGGCTATGGATATGAAAAGGTTACTGGATAGATAGATGCGAAGGTAAGGATTTGGATAATAAAGGGGATGATACGATAGATGAAGGATCTCTCCAAGGACTATGTCACAAAGTAATAAGAACATTACCCACTGTAGATATGCCATGTATGATGAGGAAGGAGGGATGGAAGATAGAAGGATGGATAACTAAGAAAAGGAGATGCATTGTAGCATGATGGGTGGACAAGGGAGGTAAATGGATGCTGATAAGATGCATGGATAAGGAAGGTGGATGGGGGAGGATAAGGAATATGGTAGTGAATGGACAAGGGTGATGTAAACCAAGAGGCATCCAAAGCATCAAGGGGTGGATAAGGAAAGGGATACAAATAAGTGGATTTAGAAGACATGTGATAAAGGGGATAGATGGAATCAAGCATCAAGTTATATATGAGGTAATAAGAGCCCATATGTGAAATTACTATTGGATGTTGGTACAACCTTATTAGGATGGATGGATTATGCAAGGGAATGGATTAGAGGGATTTGATGTGGGAGATACATGGGATAATGGATGGGATATTGGAAAGTGTATGGATGGAATGATGGGGTGGATGTGTGATGGGGGAATGTTTTTAGGACCAACATTGGTGCATATGGTGATGGATGTGAAAGGATAGGAGGATTAATGGATGAAGAGTGTAAGGTTAATGGAGGAGTTGGGATAGTGAATTTTGGGACATAAGGACCCAAAATAGATTTAGGATATGGAGTATGTGAATCATTAGTTTTTGGATTATCAACTTTGGATGTTATTACGGATTGATCATTTGAAGGAATTGCATCTTTTTTCTTTGGCGGGCCTTTGTGGCCTATTAGTTTTATTTGGATTTTGGATTTGATTTCTCTTTTCTTCAACATGTCTTTTTAAGGGGACATGAGGAGCTTTAGATTCATGTGGATGTTTAGATTTATGCATTTTTACTTTGGCATCCAAACTGATTTTAATAGCAATGGGATGGGTATGAGGAGATGGATGATGTGGAGGAAACATGAATGGAGTGATGGAGGTAGGATTTTGAGGATGATATATGGATGGAGGATGTGTAGGCACGCACCTTTGTTTATCCTAATTGGGGAACATGAGAGTGGGATGTTTACTATGGGTGATATGGATAGGTGATGGATGGATAAAAGGATGAATAGGACGAGATGGAGGAGGTTATTTTGGGATATAAGGGACCAGAATGGACTTAGTGCCTAGAGGATGTGTGATGGTGGATGAAGGGACATAAAAACCCACAATGGATTTGTAGGATGAAGGAGGAATCTAGATGGTTGTTTTGAGGTAATGTGATGGAGGAGGTGTTGGAATCAAGGAACACTGAGAGGGGGGGTAAATCAATGTTCTACAAAATTTAACTTTATTAACCTGATCTTTAAACCACTTATAGCATTGAATCAAAAGAAAGATGCAAGAACTCAAAAAAATCAACCACAACACCATAACACAAGGATTTTTACGTGGAAACCCTGTTAAGGTAAAAACCACAGTGGAGGTCAATCCATAATATGAGTATACTCAAAATAAGTGTTTACAAAATGGGAATGCACATGCATTCAGGTGCACTGCCTAGAGCTCACTACTCAAATACAAAAAGGAAGACTCATTGTCTTAAAAAAACATTTGGATTACATCCAAAAAATTTGAATTGAGAAAATAGAATCTGCTAATGCCTAATTACAGTTCCGATTAAGCACATTTACAACATTCTTCACACTCTATATGATACTGCTCTTGAAACTTTGTCTACTTTAATTCAGATCACAAATCTTCTTTCTACTCAAATGAAACTGTGCACAATCGATCAATAACCCTTCTGACTTTCGCATATCTTCACAACATACATCAAAATGATATAAACAATCACTTATATATATATATATATATATGTGACTAGAGATTACAACAATTACATGTCTTTTACAAAATATGAAACATATACAAATTGTCAGGCCAAACCATAAATAATTTTCAATTTATACCAACCAATGTCAGCCACAACATAGTGAAGACCCAAAATAACATCCTCGAACATGAAAACACTTCAAATAATTATTCCTCGAACATCCACAACATGCTACATTCATCAAGTCGGCCTTTTCGCACTGTTAAACTGAAAATTAGTAAACCGGATCTTCTAACTTGCACACAAATTGATACGAGGCTCTATGAATCAAAGATAACATAGATCATACATCAAAAAACCTTCCTTGAGATTCACAATACAAAATGATAACAAAAAATTACATATGAAGCGATGAACACAATTCTGTCGAATGCTCTATTCTAGCTTTAATAGTTAATCACTAAACTTCAATCTAACTTCCAGTATGAGCAAATATTGAAGTGCGGATAGGATCAATAACTAGGGTTTCCATCAATGACAACACTAGATGATTTGTGTAGTGTCTCTTGCCAACAATCTCCCCTTTTGGCATTGATGGAAACACTTAGTGAAAAATGACTAAGTTTCAAATCAGTACCAACATGAATACACTTCCAACCTTCAAAACTTCAAAACATAACTCCCCCTGAGATGAATATAACATTTTTCACTATCCCACTCTCCCCCTTTGAAATCAATGGAAAAGATGGGAATCCGCATACCAAAAATCAAAGAAATTTTTTATGAAAAAATTGCATATGTACAAACATGCTTTTACAACTTACATAAACTTGAATATATTTGAAAAATTGTTCTTCAACGGGCTTAAACTAGTGTCCCAACTCTTTTTGAGACTCTCCAAAATAGTCATGTGACCACAGAACAAGTAGGATTGCATCTCTACTACCTCAAGATTTGTCGGATCACTGGAAACAATAGCATCTTGTGCTTCCTTAAATTAACTAAGCATTGTCTCCATTTTAGGACCAATTAGTCCTTTGAGCTCACATACCCTTTCAACAATTCTATCATTTTCAAGCTTCAAAATTTAATCTTTTCAAGTAGGGATATGACTTGAACTTCTTGCTTATTCACAGAAACAATTAGAGGATCAAATGCTTGAGAAATATCTACTAGTTGTTTCTCATATTCCTTCATTTTCTTTTCAGAGTCCTTAGTGAATTTAGACAATGATAAGCATGACTTGTAGATATTTCCACCTTTAGACAAAGAACCTTGAATGTTCTTCACATAGGTAGCTAACAAATATTTGTCATTAGAAATCATTCCCTTCAATCTATTGAACCTATTTGAATCAAATTCTTTTTGAACCTTATCCTTGGCTAACTTCTCAAGAGACTTAAAGTGATTACTTATAGAGTCGATAAGCTTCTTCAGCTGATCGGATGGAGAATCAGATAATTCCTTGACATAGGTAGGCATGATCTTCTCCAAAATACCAGATGCAAGATTTAGTAGCTCACTATCTTCAATGTGAGATTTCAGTATCTCCTCCCTTGCCTTGGCTTGAGCAAATGATGTTACCTTTAGCTTCTGAATAGGAGATAGAGTGGCTAGGTTGATAAGACCTTCAACCAATTCAAGGTCAAACTCCTCCTGATGTTCTTCTAAAAAATCCTTTATTGCCTTTGCAGTGTCTCTTGCTTCCACATGAATCTCCTTCGCCTTAGCCTTCTTCTCTTCAGTCATATATTCTTGCTTTCCTTTAGAAATTTTTGCTTCTTCAACTAACACATCTTTAGGAGCTTCAACCTCCATGGGAGTTTCACTATCTTACATGTCTAGAGGATTCTGAGTATCCTCAAATGTATCTTTTTTCACCTCTTCAATTTCTGAACCAGATGGAGCATCTTCATCGTGTATTTCTTCATAAACAACATTTTATTTGCTCTTCAAAAGAATTACCTTAAATATTTTCTCAGTATCTTTTGCCACTTCCCCAGTCTTCCCAATCATAAGCATATTCACCCTTGTTTTGCTCTTAAAATCCTTTTTTTCATCATTGAGGGTCTTCATCATCTCTTCTATTGACTTTACCGGACACAAATCAACAAATATGTGTTCTCTCATTTGTTCTTCTTCAGTTCCTACATTCACTCTCCTCATTTCTAAGACTTCATATAGCCGTTTAGGTAAGTCTGACATTATTTCTATGAGGATCATATTAGAAGTATTTAAATACTTTATTGTAGCTTCTTCAAGAATTCTCTAACCAAAACTATCAAAAGTGTCATACCATTCAGAAAGTGGTCTAAGATTGCCATCCTTAATCAAATCTTTTTCCACTTCCTCTACACACATACCTAATTTATCAATTTTCATCTTTTTCTTTTCTTTCTCTTCACCAGAGGACTTGTCCTTAGAGAATTTTGATGCCTTTGTGCCCTTATGCTTGATTTCTCTTATCTCTTCATTAGATTTAGTTTCTTCATCCTCCTCATCTGCAACATAGACTCTTTTCCTCTTATCCTTCTTCCTCTTTCCTTCTCTCCCGAATGTCTTGACTTGAGCTTTTATAGGGCTTGATTTCTTTGCAAGACCAGATGAGAGTGTAGAGATCCTTGTAGATCTAGATCTGGCAAAGGATGTTGTCAGACTAACAGATTCAATTCTAGTAGGCTCCCCTTCTTCAACTTGTTCTCTTTTCCTCCTAGCTTTACTCACAGCTTTAGCTAATATGCCCATGCTTTCTGCAAAAGCTTCAACTTCCTTTCTCACCTTCTAGATTATCATAGGCTTCTTCAATTGTTCATGCACTTGCATATCCTTCTCTTCAAAGGTACCAAACCTTTCTTCTGTCAGATCCCAAGGTTTACTCAACAGGTGTTGAGCATACAACTCCAAAATGTGTTCTTCAACCTCATAACCCATAGACATTATCCAAACTATTCTAGGTTATGTAGCTTCCATCAAACACTAATCAATATCAACCATGAAGCAAATAGTGTCCTTATATTTCTCCACAACAAATTTAGGAATCCTTTATCTTGCTTGCATTTTAGTCTAATTTTTTTTGAAGTAACCCCAAATAGCAGTTTTCCTTGCTTTGTTGTCACCAATTTTGTACAAGATGTCTCTGATTTGAACAGATATCGGTTTATCACCTTGCCATTGAACTTTTCCAACTGGAGATTCATTCATGAAGTAGAAGAATAGACATAACAATAGATTTCCATACTTGAAAGAGTTCTTCTTGTCCTTCTTGATTTTTCCAAGATTTTCAATTAGCTGGCTCTGGAGTAACTCACATAGGTCATATTTTGCATTTTCCTTGACCATCTAATAAGCTACATAGATTGCAATACTAGATATAGATTTATCCCAGTTGGAGTGATAATTCTTGTATCCAATAACCATAGAAGAATTTAATATAACATCCAACTCAATGATGTTATTGATTGTTGTTGCTCTTTTTTCAAAAACTGAACTGGTTGCCTTAGTAACTATCTGGTTCTTCACAAATTTCAATGTCGGCAACCCACCGAATGAATTCAGACCTGTAACAATCCTTATAGCTTCCTTTGTTATCTTGAGAGGCTGACTTAACCACATGAACTCGGTATGCACTTGACTCAATATGTACCAAACCCATTCATTTTCGTCGAACACTAGAAACTTCATAATTTGCGTGAACTTCTTCTCCTCCAAAGTTTTGAATTCAGGTTTTACACTAAGATCTTCTCCCACAATGTGATTTGTATACAAATTTAACAATTGGGAGCTTCCTAATTCTTCAACATTAGCATGAATGTATGCCCTAATATCTTCAATATGCAAAACACCATACAAAATGAAAGAAAATGCACCTAATGGTTCTATCTCGATGGATTTGAACGGGTTCCATTTGAATTCCGGATGTGTTCTATCCTTAATATCGACAACTAATGAAGCAACCATTTCCAAAAATTTCAAGTTCAAAAGTTTGCAAATAAATACCTTTCATCGGATTAGAGTTTGATCGCCGAATCGCCTTCAGACTTGTACCTCGCTAAATTTCACTTGCAGAGCTCTCCAAACTTCTTCTTCTCAAAATGCAATGTGAAAAATGAAGAATAGAAGTAATCTTTTATCATTCACACACCTAAATTTTTTTCACAATAAACACTTTTTCCCTAGGTCTTCTGGATACCATATTTTCATAGACTATGAAAGAAAATTCTTCTGTAGACCTTCAATTTTTACATAAATTTTCTCCACAATTGTTCCCAAAACATCTATAGGCCATCAATGCAATTGTTACAATTTTCCACATCTCGATATCAACTACCAGCAAGGGGTTTAAAATATTTTCTTGAGAGCTCCCCCAAGGCCAAAGGCCTTAAAATAATTCCCAGAGGAATTTCCAGTGCCAGATTCTGGTGTTGATTCATTAGAAACACTCTTCTTCTTCACCCATGTCTTCTTCATTTGCTTCCTAATCTCATATGTGGTGATTTTTCCTTTTCCCTTTTCATCCTTATGCATATTTTTCCCTTTGTTTACCAGACCCTTCCTGCTTCTGCAAAATCTTGCAATATGACTGGATTTGTTGCAATTATAGCACAAAACATTTCTTTGTCCAGACTATTTATTCCATTGATTTTCTTTTGATCTACACTGGTTAGCAATATGGCCAAATCTATTGCAGGCATAACATCTAACATTTCCATTGAAAAATTTGTTCATCATATTTTTGCATTCAATTGACTTATGGCCATACTTATTGCAATTGAAACACTGGCCTAAGAATGATGGACCACTTGGATTCATTTTTCTTCTACATTGAGCCGCCATATGACCAAATTTATTGCAAACAAATAGTATCCACTGAACTTTTGAGCATTGGGTGTTCTCATCGGATACCTTCTAGCTTTGCTTGTCTATTTTTGTTGCCTAAACTTCCCTTGTCTAGATTCGGAGCTTTCTCCTTTCTCATATCCAAGGCCTCGCTTTTCACTTCCAGTCCTTTGACTTTGAATCAGTTCATCAAGTCTGGCTGAGCTAATCTTGAACTTTTCCTTGTATTCATTTGCAATAGCAAGTTCATCCCTGAGAATAAAAATCTGCTTTTCAAGTTCTTGTTCACTATTTCTGCATTGTTCCAATTCAAGCTCCAATTGATTGAATCCATCAATAATTCTATTGCATTCTTCAGATTTTTCTTTCAAGGACTGAGCAAGATTCTCTTCATTCTTCTTTTTGTCTTTAGTCTCCTTGGTCATCCTCATCACAATAGATTCCATCTCATGCTTTAGGACAACATTATCTCTAGTTATCTTTTCACATTCTTCTATCTTTTCCTTCAAGCCTTGACTTAGGTGTTAATCTTCCAACCTTTTACTCTCTTTCTACTTGAGCTGATCATAGAGTTCCTTTCTCTTTTCCCTGGACTTATTGATCTAATCTTTCAATGATTGAATGAATTTCTTAGCATTCATGAGGCTTGCTTGCAATTCTCTAGCTTTAGATTTGGACTAATCAAGATCATCTAGTGCCACCAAAAGTTGTTGTTGAAGACTACTTGAATTCATTGAATCACCTTCTCGGATCTTACCTAAGCTATTAAACTTCTTCCGAGGAACTAGGCTCTGATACCAATTGTTGGAATCAAGTAACACTAAGAGGGGGGGGTGAATCAATGTTCTACAAAATTTAACTTTATTAACCTAATCTTTAAACCACTTATAGCATTGAATCAAAAGAAAGATGCAAGAACTCAAAAAAATCAGCCACAACACCATAACACAAAGATTTTTATGTAGAAACCCTGTTAGGGGAAAAACCATAGTGGAGGTCAATCCACAATATGAGTATACTCAAAATAAGTGTTTACAAAAGGGGAATGCACGTGCATTCAGGCACACTACCTAGAGCTCACTTCTCAAATACAAAAAGGAAGACTCATTGTCTTACAAAAACATTTGGATTACATCCAAAAGATTTGAACTAAGAAAATAGTATCTTCTAATACCTGATTACAGTTCTGGTTAAGCACATTTACAACCTTCTTCACACTCTGTCTACTTTAATTCAAATCACAAATCTTCTTTCTTCTCAAATGAAACTATGCACAATCAATCAATAACCATTTTGAATTTCACATCTCATCACAACATACATCAAAATGATATAAACAATCGCTTATATATATCCACGACTAGAGATTACATCAATTACATGTCGGCTTTTACAAAATATAAAACATATACAAACTATCGGCCCAAACCATAAATAATTTTCAATGCACACCAACCAATTTCAACCACAACATAGTGAAGACCCAAAATAACATCCTCAAACATGAAAACACTTCAAACAATTATTCCTCGAACATCTACAACACACTACATTCATCAAGTTGGCCTTTTCACACTGTTAAACTGAAAATTAGTAAACCAGATCTTCTAACTTGCACACAAATTGATATGAGGCTCTATAAATCAAAGATAACATAGATCATACATCAAAAAACCTTCCCTAAGATCCACAATACAAAATGATAACAAAAAATTACATATGAATAGATGAACACAATTCTGTTGGATGCTCTATTCTAGCTTTAACAGTTAATCACTAAACTTCAATCTAACTTCTAGTACAACAAACTACTAAAGTGCGGATAGGATCATTGACTAGGGTTTCCATCAATGACAACACCAGATGATTTGTGTAGTGTCTCTTTCCAACAGGAGTGGGGATGTAAACGAATGGTTTAGGGGAGTGATTGGAAGAGCTTATTATTCTTTTGGAAGAGGCTCGTTGAGGATGTATGGAGGTTGTACCAACATTTTTGCATTGTGAGTCTTGAGATACACCAAGACCTTGTGCACATGGATTTTCTTTGACATGGATGGGCTCTAAAATACCTTCCTTGTGAAGGCCTAAACCTTTTCCTTGATAGTTCATGATCTTGAGAATTCGATCTTTGGTAGGATACTTGTTACTTTGGAGGCATGATGCAAGTCCATTATTAGGTGGGGGAGGATAGGCGGTGTATATCAGTTGTTCTTCTTCTACAAGAAAACCACCATGGATGAATGTAAGAGTACCAAGGGGGTATAAATGTGGTGTTGGGATAGCTTGGTTAAGGGGAAATGAAGGATCACTAGATGGAGGTGATGGGATGGTAGCATCTTGAGTGGGAGGAGTGAGTGATAAGTGATCATGATAGGATCTTGATTTATAAGGGGATCATTGGATGGAGTGGATGAGCTAGTATGATCTTGAGATGGAGTGGATGGGACGAGAGGATCTTGATGTGGAGGAGGGGATATATTTGTATGCTTTGGATCAATCTCTTGGCATGACTCATCATGTGTGGGAGGTGTGATGATGGATTGTTGGAGGGACTCCTCAAGTGGGGGAGATGGAAGGATGGAGGATTCATGAAGTTCATGGGAATGGATTTTGGTGATACTAGTAGTGGAAGGAGTGGATTGGATTTGGGTGTCTTCAATGGATTGGGTGGATCTAGGAGTAGAACATGGGGATTCAAAGGATTCAATAGGTTTGATGGTTTCAATGGTTTGGGTGGTGCTAGGGGTGGTAATAGTAATGAGAGGTGTGGGATGGAGAAGGGTCTCATCACTAGTGATTGTACATGGGGGAGTGGGGCAGCATGGTTCCATTACTTCAAGATGTGGAGTTTGGGATGTATTCTTTGTCATAAGTCCTTGGATCACATTTGGAGTGAGATGCTTACATATTCTAGGCTTAGCTCGGGTGATGGAAATAGATGAAGGATTATAGATTGGTGGAGGATTAGGATTATGGATTGGTGGATTAGGATTAGATGGATGGATGAGATTGGAGGGAAGAATAAGAGTAGGTGGAGGATTAGGATTGGTGAGGAGATCAAGATTAGATGAAAATTTAAGGTAGGAGTATTGGTGTGGTGGATTAGGATAGGAGGATGTGGATGGTGGATTGACATTGGAGAAATTGGGTGGGGAATTAAGGTAGGAATATTGGGATGGTGAATTAAGGTGGGAAGATTGGGATGGTGGATTAGGACAGGAGGACATGGATGGTAGATTGACGTTGGAGAAAGTGGATGGGGAATTAAGGTAGGAATATTAGGATGGTAGATTAGGATAGGAGGATATGGATGGTGGATTGACATTGGAGAAAGTGGATGGGGAATTAAGGTAGGAATATTGGCATGGTGGATTAGGATGGGAAGATGGGGATGGTGGATTAAGGCAGGAGTATTGGGATAGAGGATTGGGATAGGATGATGTGGATATTGGATAAGATAAATATGTAGATGAAGGATATGATGAATATGTGGATGGGGAAGGTATTGGATATCACTTGTCAAAGGTAGCATAAGGACTACTAGTAGGTGTGGATGAAGGAATGATGGAATTGCTTGGATGGCTGATTGGATCTTGGATGATGCTTGGAGAAAGCTTACTAGAAATGATAGCATCAAGGGGATCTATATCATACTTATCTTGACCAACAATACTTTCATTATCATCATCAACATAATTGGGATTTCCCTTGACTACTATTTTTGGTTGCATTGATCGACTATAAGGATTCATGATGTTGAATTGGATGGATATTGATTGAAAAGATGGGAATAGATTATTAGAATGAAAGGAGAGATGATGAAAAGATAAATAGAATGGATTAGAAGAACATGGAAGAAGGAATCTTAAGATTTGTTTCGATATCAAAAGATCTTGGATGTGGATGGACTAAAGATCAAATTGGGATGTATATTAAGCTTAGATTAGAGTTTGATTTAATCTTAGATTAGGATTGGATTGAAGCTCACACTAAGATAAGATTTAAGCTCATATTAGGATGATTGGATTAAAGCTTCAAATTAGGATAAGATTTAAGCTCAGATTAGGATGATTGGAGGATGTGATGGGATAGACTCCTAGGTTCAAGGATGTAGCTAAAATGATGAGGATGATTATTGGATGGATGAAAATGATCATTTGGAGATGGATGTGAAGATGAAAAATGATTGGACTCAGGAAGACATAGGCTAATCATGACAAGAAGGATTGACTCTCTGGGTTTTGGATGGGAAGTAGATTCACCCCATAAGAGGGCACAATCAACTCTATAGGTAATGGAAACACTTATCTAGGAGATAACAAAATCACCCCTATGAGTAGCAGGATCACCTAAATCTTTGGATGCTTAAAAGGAACGGGCCGACTCAGGAAACAAAATTGCATATCTATGGTTCAGGATCGCCCCTTCTAAGACATAAGATCGCCTTAATCTTTAGATGCCAAAAGGAAATAGGCAGACTCAGGAAACAATATTTCCTATCTAGAGATCAAGATCAACCCTATCTTGAGATGTAAAGACATGGGGAAAATCACCTGTGAGGATGACATGATTGCCCCTACGAATAGTAGGATCGCCTATTCAGGGAATAGGTGAATGGGGATGACTTAGACTGCACATAAACTCACCTAGGAGGATGACAAGATTGCCTATTCTAAAGGGGATGTATAGACAAGGAAGACATAGACGAGAGACGGGATTGCCCCTATGGATAGCAGGATCTCCTGTTTAGGGAATAGACATGCGGGGATTACACAGACTAGACTCATATTCACCCAAAAGGATGACAAGATCACCTATTCCAAGTGAACAAGCAAACTCAGATGGCATGGATTAGACACAAACTCACCTACGAATAGGGTAGGATCATCTATTCAGGGAATAGGCAGATGGAGATGACATAGATGAAACACAGAATCACCTAAAAGGAAATAAAGATCGCCTATTCAGGGAACAGGCAGATGGGGATGGTATGAGTTGTCACGTACTCACCTAAGAGGATGACAGGATTGTCTATTCAGGGAACATGAAGATGGAGATGACACGGACTAACACAGACTCACCAAAGAGGAAAGAAAGATCACCTTTTTAGGGAATAGGTGCACACGAGGTTTCCTAACTAGAGGACCCACAAGAAAATTTTCCCCTACCAAGGATGAGTTCGCCTAAAGGATGACTAAACTGACTAATCAGGATGTAGAATTTCCCTTTTTAGGGAAAGATTGCCTGTCCACAATGCAAGTTTTCCCCTATAAGAAGAAAAATTGCCACTAGGGGTAGGGGAAAACTATGGCAAAGGAAAAAAACACAACAAACAAAAAGTAGTGGGTTGGACTGACTTGGACTAACGACAAGCACTAGTATCACACAAGAAAACACTCCAGACAACACAATCCTAGAATTAGTGATAAGGGTTTACAAACTTGATGTAGGCCCACCACCTTGAGGGGGGACCCCCAAGGTTAATACTCTGTGATACCAAGGTGGTTCTCTGGATCACCCTTTGTCGCGAAGGCAGATAGCTAGCGATTTAGTGGAACAGGTTCATCAACAGACACCACAAGTTCACCTTCATGCTTTCTCTCAGAGACTATCGTAGTCCACCATGAGGATTTCTATCTCAACCCAAGAGAGTACATGGTGAGTAACTTCAAGGTATGGTGTGCATCCCTTGCACTACACCAAGCCATAGCTAAAACATGGTTCTCTATCTAGGCTATACAAGCTATCTTGTGCGTCCTCGATATACGCTAGGTATGTGAGGCACAACCGTGAACACCAACCCATCACAAGCATGGATCAGGAGCCCATGTGAGGTACTAGAAACTCGGACCAACCCTACACGTGTTATATAGGTATCACCCTAGCTTTAACACTTTGCTAGACATGGCATGATTGGATTGGGGTACAACTTTAGTTCTTCCCCCCTTTATATACCCCAACGATAACACGTGGTTGGGATCATCCCCTGGGTGATGAAATCTTAGGTAGGTCCTACTTAGGGAAGGAAATACTAGACACTTTGGCTGGTCCCTAGGCTCCTATGTAGCATAAGGGGAGAGCTTAGATGCACTAGCACTTCCTAGGTAGACTAGACTAGACTAGAACGAATTGTGATTTCTCGTCAACCAAGATCACTGAAAGGTGCAAGGGGAGTGGATACATAAAAAAATTTCCCCCAAACACAACAAACAAGTTAATTCACCCTTTGATTAATCTACGTGTGCCTAGATTAGTGTGAAAAAAAAAGACAATAGATAGAGCTAATCTAGGGGTCTTCGACCAATCGTCCTACAATAGATATGTTAGTAGTCTTCACCACTGGTCTTGGTCAAGCATGGGGGGAAAGTTGTTCAAAAAGATGATTAGATGCAAAGTAAAATGATGAAAAATAGATGATTGCTAGCCCAGGGGGTGGAACACCCAACCCAATGAAAAGGGGCATGTGGGGGATGGTTCAATCCCCTGCATAAGGGGTATGGGGGTGAAGCCCCTAAAAAAAATAAAATTGAAAAGGAAAGCATAAAGCGCTATGTAATTTTATCTGAAAATTGGGATTTTTATATCTTCCATGGATCACACAGATTTGCCCCAATATGTGGCAGATTTACCCAAGAAGGTTGTAGGTTCACCCCTCTAGAATGTAGGTTTTCCTTTGTGAGTAGGAGAAAATTTCCCCCTGTACCTAGCAAAGTCACTCGTTCAAGTTGCAGGTTCACCCAAATGTAAGATCACCTATTTGGGAAGAGGTGGATGCACGTTCGCTTGTCTAGTGAGCAGGTTCACCAGTTTGCAAAGAGGCAAGAGAGAAAACACCCGTGTGGAGGAGGGGAAAGAGCGCAATCACCCTTTTAGGGAGCGAATTCGCCCTTGTAAGTCAGGTTCGGGATAGTTGAGCACATGATCACCTTTTCTATTGATGGGCGAGCACGCACTCACTTGTTCAACAAGCTAATTCACCCCTAAAAGTGTTTGTCTGGATCAGTAGTCACAAGGTCGCCCCTTTGGAGGAAAGGTGTATACTCGTTTGCCTGTGTCAATGCAGATCCACCCCTGTGTTAGGCGAATTCACCCGTCGGGTGTGGATTTTCCTCTACACATGAAATTCAAACCTACAAAACTTGAAACAATAGAAAAATGTGAAAGTAGACCCGTGACATGGGTCCCACTGGGCAGGCTAGAAATGTGTGCAATGTTTTTACCCCATCTAAAATGCAAGAAATAAACTCAAGTAAGAGATAAAAACCAAAGACAACACTAAAGATTAGGCTAAAGATGAAACTCAAACTTAAGAATGAAAATTAGATCAATTTTACCTTATTTGAGCTTGATGGATTTTTTTTCCCTCTTTGATGGCTTGATATGTGTGCTCTTAGATTGATTTCGACAACATAACAACTTGATTTTGCTTCATTTGGATGCAAGGGTGGTGGATTTACCTATGGCGATTGAATATTTTACATGAATGTGTTGGATTGTGGTTGGAATGCTTGAGTGCTTGAGAATGCAAAAATGGATAAGTGTTAGCCATTTAGCAAGGGAGATAGGAATGGACGGTGGAGATTCAAAGGGGGAGGAAGATCAAGGGTTGAGATCAAGAGTTGACCAAAGGAATTAAAAATTCCTTTTTAATGTGCATGGAAAGGATAAAAGGAATTTAATATTCCTTGGGAAAGAGAAAAGGAATTTAATATTCCTTGGGAGATGAGAGAGGAATTAAAAATTCCTCAAAAGGACCTTGGGAAGACAAAAAGGAATTTAAATTTCCTTGGGGGATGGGGAGAGTTGACCAAGGGGTTGATTAGGCTAGTTGATGAAGGATTAGAGGAAGGTCAGTGGCTAAGAGGATTAGGAGCCAACTTGCAAAAGCTGGAGGATGTGACATGTCCTAATCATGGATTAGGAATGTGCACATCCTTAATGATGGGATTAGGAGGTGATTAGGATTAGGTGTAGATTATATGGGATGGGAGATAAAGGGAATTAAATAAATGGATTATTTATTTAATTCCTTGGAGGAAAGGAATAAAGGGTAAAGAATTTAATTATTTAACTAAATACCATAGGGACTTAGAGGAATTTAGGGGTATTAATTAAATAATAGCAATATTACTTGATTAATGTGAAAAATAGGATATTTAGATGAAAAGGGGATAAAATTGACCAAATTTAAGTGGAAAAATTTAGGTGTCTATAGGTGCCAAGCCCAAAATTGAATTTCAACATGCTACACGAGGTTGACCTTAATGCCAAAGTATATCCTTTTGGAATTAGTGTGCCACTCTGCAAACCTATCATCATGCTTCCCTAGTCCCTTCCTTCTTCTTGATATTTTGTAATCGATTTCGCATGATCTGAAGGTGACCTATCCATTATGTTTGTTGAAATAGATACCAGTTACTTATTAGAGTCATCTTCTAATAGCATTATCTTTTGGGTACCTTATCCATTTCTCTTGCAATTTGGATATGATATGCATGTGTAATCATGGATGTTATGTTCCAAACCACACACTAGAATGTGCTCCTACGGAGGGATGTAGAGGAATTCCTAAAAATGAACTTTCTCTAGTACAATAAGACTAGACTGATGACCTTCTAGTGGCAATATATTTCTATTATATGATCCTTTTCCATGAGCTCTAGATATGATGTGCGGGTGTCATTCTAGATGTTATGTCCCAAACCATAATCCAGGAGGATGTTCTATGATGAAATGTAGTAGGATTCCTAGATTCCACTCTATAAATATCTTTTCAAAAAAAGGGACATGACACTTTAGCTCTCTTAGAAGAGAATGAGACAAGGACAAGCACAATTTCAAAGTTTTATGGCTTCCACAACATAGAAGAAGATGTTCTAACAAGAGGGTGGTTAGGTTTGCTAAGGATCAAGTTGAACCTTTTGAATTTGACAAATTTTAGGACTATTTTATCAACACCTAATTTTTTCTATGTTAGGTCCCTAGGGAGAATTATAAAGTCAAGATTCCCATATGTATGATGATGTTAGTTGTAGACATCCAACATAGGGATGTCAACAAAAGCTTTGAATATGTTTCCTACATTGCAAAAGAGATGCACAAGCAATTGAAAGACCTAAAAGACCCAAATTTCGGCTTGTATTTCAAATGGTATTCTTTATTGACGCACATGATTCTTTATAGTGGGGAAAATATATGGATTGGGCCCCTGAATCTAAAGATACACGATGAAGGGAATAGGCTACCAGTCCAAATGTGTACTTACATCTAAAACTCCCACTGCTCTTCTGCTAACTATTTGTTTTTTGAGAATGTCTTTGTGAATGATGTTTTGAAAAACTTGGTCCTTCAACCTAAATAAAGGATTTCACAAAGAATTGGAAAGTTTCTTAGGCCCCTATAGTTTGATCCTGAGAAGAATATTAACCATAATTGGGGAGATTGGTATTTTCATACCAATTGCATGATATTCAAAATATATGGCACCTCTATCCAACCACATTGTATCCCAAAATTTGTAATAAATAGGATTGCTTTCATGGAGATAATGTGGTAGATTAATGAGTCTAATAAGTTACATTTCAGACTTATCAAGAAGGGGTCATTAATTCCAAGATGGATGCAATCCTATCATTTTATTGTAATTGTAAAAGAAGGGTTGGATGTTTTTCCAACAATGTTACAAAGTTACAGAATGACTTGGTGGACCCTACCAGGAATTGTGATCTTTAGGATTGCATTAAAAAGATGAGATTAGAAAAGGGAAGATCTCAATTTTATCACTAATTCCATGCTTTAGATGATCTCAGTAGGAATCTCTAAAGATATGATGAAGTAAAGGAGAGGAAGCAACAATGGACATTCATGGTCCAACCTAAGGAGAAAATAATAATCAATAATCCCTCCTACAAGAGCCCCTTTCTTGAAATTGTAAATCCTATAGAGAGGATGGATAAGATGTTTTCTTGTTTCAGAGATAGCACGCATTTCAAAAAGAATCCAATTAAGCAGGGGCCTAGAGAAGAAAAATTTGAACAACCTATTTATGAGGAAGCCATGCTAGCTCAATCTTTAATACATGCTACAACAAGCCAATCAGTTCTAGTTGGTGTTCAACCATTGGTTGACTATTCAGAGAATATTAAGGAAGGAGAGAGGAGGCAAAAGGAAGACACTGTTGAGAGTATTCTTGAGGATGAGGAAGTTGATAAACATTTCTCATCTCTTCAATTTCACTAACCTGGAAATGAGCAAGCATTGGAAAATAGGCTTGTAGTATAATTTTATGATGATGATTTACTTCTTGATGATGTAAGGGTCTTGGATTGCACTCAATTTTTGAATGATGTCAGATTTGTAACTTCTAAGGAGTTAAAATATTTCATAATTAAGGTCAAGCAGAATAAATTTAATGAAAAAATCAATAAGGAAAAAGGAGTGGATCCTTCATAATATCAGGAGATTATTGGACAAGTCCTCCAAGAAATGGACTATGATACCTCAAGTATCACTCCTAAAGAAGGAAGGAGAATTGTGAAGGAAAGTGGAGTTCTCTTGCTACCAAAGTGGGACCTTGCCTCAACCATTGCTCTGGATACTATCAACAATCAAGATGAAAATGCATTTACATCAAATGAGTAGGTTGAACAAGCTTACTCGGATCAGGTTTCAATCCTAATTTGGAAATCTTGGCCATATGGGTAGTGTCCCCTACTACAAACAAACCTAGAGTTTTTTACTCTATTTAGGAAATCATTGGAAATGTGATAATTAGGAGGACATATGAGACATCATCTCCACAGGAAACATCTTTGGTTGTGCATACAACCATGTTTAGTGTGGCAACTGCCAAGAGATAAGAGGAAGAGTATAAAAATTTACATTCTATGCTTGTAAAATTATAGGATGAATATAATAAGGTGGTAGCTTATCTCCCACTACCTTAGGTTGCAACTCCTCCTCCCCCTGAATCTACATATGTAGAATTTTTAGCTCAAGAAAAAGAGACCTTATCTCTCAGAATAAAGGAGTTAAAGGATCAGCTAAAGCATAGTAAATAAAGTGAAAAGAAATCCAAGGAAGAGGCTAAGAAGATAGTCACTAATATCATCGATGATCTTATAGGTCATATGATATCTTGTGTCTTACATAGAATTGAAGGTTCCTGTAGTGCTTTTGATGGATTGCAAAAGGCATATGCAACTATAGAATTGCTTCCAGGGAATATTGAATAAGTGGATTTTAAGAGCCACTTCAATAAAAGAGATCATTAAAATGACATCTTTTGATGGTAGTGCTTCCAATTGTTTAATGTAAATAGGTGAGCAAATTGATTTATTGGGAGAAGTTTCTTCCTTTCAAACAACATTGGACATGCAATTTAAATCTAAGTTGAAGATGTTTAAAGATATGGAGCAGTGAATAATGCCAAAGATTATAAATAATTTAGTGTTCATCAAATATTTGGACACATGGAAGGCTAACTTTGCAAACATTATTCCCTCTTTGTCATGATATATCTATAAAGATGAAAAACTAGATTTAGTTCTTTTGAACAATTTATTTGATGACTTATTTAAGTTAGAGACTATTCTAGATAAATTTGTAAAGGAGAAAAGGGAAATTACATATGCTAGATGAAACATCCACAATAATAATATTCAAAAACTTTTAATTTTTTAATGGCCTTCAAAAGAAGAGTATAGTTCTTGGGTGGAAAATTATATTGAATGAATGTCTCCTATACATCTTTTTGTCTTTTTGAAAAGGAGGAACCTTTTTTTTTGTGATCCAATCAACATCTTCCTTAGAGATTTTTGAAAGTTTGCAGTTTTAAAAGGTGGTAGTGTAGTGCCTCTCTTGTTTCTTTCATTAGGTGGATACTCATTATGTAGGATATGCACTTTGATACTTTGTTGATGCTAGTTTTATCGTTTTGGATTGGATTTGGAATGATAGTTTATCAAACCTTGATGATCATGACACTATTGTCTTATGCTTATGTTATGATGGATATATGGATGTATTGTGTGTTCGGATTAATTTGATTATGTGTATCATGTGGTTATATGATTATGCATTGAATTAATGATTGATCTACATTGTTTGCAATGTAATTATTGTTGTTCATTGTTGTGTTTATTATTTGAGGTCTTGGTGGGAGGGACGGTGTAGCATTACTCATTCGCGAGTACCCTGCTATGCTGTGATTTCCTCTCACGGTGTTTTTGTTGCTGTTTGATATATATGTACATTTCCTGACAGTGTGGTTGATGCAAGTTGCAGGTACCAGGCATCAACTCCACCTAGATTTTCAGGTTTAAGCGTGCCTCAAAAACCTAATGGAAATGTTGTTAAAAATTGGAGATGAAAAAGGGTTCCCCTACCCTCGCCATCATCCTCGATGAGGATGAGTACCCATTTTGTTACCCTATCAGTCTGGTTTGCACTCTTGGTTCGTTGTTTTGATTTTCGTTTATCATTGTTGGATGAATTGTGTTGTTACGTAGTCATTTGTCAGTATGTTGTTTAAATTATTGATTGAGTTTATATATTTTAATAATTATTATCTTGAGGTGAAATTAATATTATGAATAGCCTTGTTTAATCAATTTAATTAAATTAGATGATTATAAGGTTGTTTAAATTAAGTTGGAATTAAAATAAATAATTAAATAAATCAATACTGAGAAATAGAAAGTATATGGTTTATTAACGATTAATTTTCTTAGGAAATACAGATTTTGCATGGAAATTGTTCTCGAGGTGTGGAAGTAATTTTTGAGGGTTGATCAAAGCTTTGAGGGAAGAGGATTGTTGTTGCGATAAGCTTATTTTTAGCACTTCTTCTTCTTCATCAAAGCATAGGACTCTAAGTTGGCATGATTTTGCTTTTAGTTTCATTTATCTGTTGTTTGTGAATGACCACTATCTCTTTCATTTGCTGAAAATGATTGCTTGTTATTCGATTGAAAATAAAATATAATTTTGTCACTTGTATTGTATTGGATTGGATTTCCGTTGGTTCACCCAATCGATTTACTCTTCGTCAATCTATTCTTAACTCAACTCATAGTTGTTATTGGCATCTCATTTTGTTTGAGCATCCAACTTGAATTCCATTTGCAAGCTTATAATGTTTCTTTGGTGTGTGCCTATTCTCCAACGTGTCCCTTCTTTTTACATTGCTTTTAGCAATCCTTCAATGTTTCTTTCAACTTATCCATTGAGGATAATGAACTAGTATTATCTTTTTGAAGCATTTGATTGCATGTGTATTCCTTCCTAGATGTTTGGGGTTTCTCCTTCTTATGGCCTAGCATCTATTTCATTGGTATGTTCTTATTGTTGTCCATAGGGTTTGTTCTTATTATGTCACCACCATTATGGGAGTCGGCTTGTGTTTAAACTCTCCCTATTCATAATCCTTAGCTTGGCCAAAATCCCTCCATCTCATAACAGTCGATGCTCTGTCTATATGGGGATCGACGTACTTGTTCTGGGATGGCTACATGCTTATGATAATGAGTGGGAAATGATTTAGATTCCCCTATTTAGTTGGGGCAATGAATACTATCATCTTCCATCGGCCTTGCTTGGCCGCGACCTGTTGTGTATTCCTTTCAATTTTTGGTATATTCAAATTTATATATATATATATATAAATGTATATATGATATGAATTTTGTATGTTTGAGTTTATAGAAAGTTAAACTTTATGTTATCAAAATTAGATTTGATGACTGTAGCAACAACCAGTAATTATTAAATCAAAAATTATATATATATATATGGTTTGTGTTTAGTTAGAGCTTTGAAATGTTAATTTCTATAATTTAAATCAGTTTGTATTATATATATAATTGTGTAATAAAATTTTAGTTGTAAATGTGTAGTGTTACTGTATCAAGTAGCCTTGTGATTGTTTTTAAATGAATGAGGTTGATGATCCCTTTGATGATGTTTACACTCTTGTTTTCATACAATTAATGGTAAGTGTTATTTGTGAATAGTCTCTTTGTGATCATGATATTGTCATTTCTTCGATGGGGAGTTATTCTACATAGTGGTTAGTGGGACTTCCATAGGTTGGGGAAAAGAGTTTACTCATTATTGGTTTTCATGTTGAGTTCCTTGTGAATTTTTGTTCTTATACTTCATCATGCTTATGTGGGTCTTAGCCTTGCACTGTGGAAATGGTTTTATTATGAAGATCTTGTGCGAGTGGTGAATTCCTCACTTTATGTGCTTAATTCTATGGCTTTGCTAGTTTGTGCAATTGGCTTACCTAGTTAGTGACTATGTGTCTTTTGTGGCTAGTAGGGAGAGTGGCTTCCCATGGGGTTAAGATCCCTAAGTGGTATCTAGGGTAACCCGTGTGAGATTTGTGTTAATTTAGTGATAACCAAATAAATAGTTAGGTGGTTGGGTAGTACTCACATTAATATAAGATAATGGATGCCTCTCTCATGGCTCAAGTGCTCGTTTAGGCTTGAAATGAGGTGAGTAGGCCTAGAATGGCATGATCAATTGTCTTGTCTTCAAGAAAGGTATGTTGATCCCCCATGAGTTAGAATGGGGTTCAGGGTTTGGGGTTTGATAGAGGTTGCCAAGGTAACCCAGGATGGGAGTCGGGGACCTAGGAAGATCTGTATTGGGTAACCCATATCAAGCTCTGTCATGACACTCTTCCTTATAGCAACCTTGCTTATCTTGTTCATTTTTCCCCTTGTTATTCATGTACCTCTGGAAGCAGTCGTTTCTTTATGTTTTTTTTGTCACACTTGTGTGTGGAGTCATGTTATCCTATGTCTACTTAACTATTTGTTTAGTGGGTCCTTATTGTCATCTCCTGGCATAGGGGGTGGACCTTAGGGTTCCACATGGTTGGGTGGAACATGCTATGCACTCCATTGGGTTCCCAATTGATGTTTGTGAGCATGGATGGAGTATCGTATGTAGAGGTTCCAGAGCTTGTACCAGACTTGAAGACAACATTGATGTTTTGTAGTGTAATCATATCAATTGTACCATATCATGTAATTGTTGTATCCTTCTTCTTGTTGTAAGGGAAGCTTGATGTAAACTTGTAAATAGTGTAATGATCTACCCCATGTATGGATTGTGGTATTTGGATCCATTGGTTCACATTTTATGCTCTCAAATGGTGTTGCATCTATGGAATTTTATGTAATTATGTAATCCTAAAACAATGTATATTTAAGTAATAAAAGTGTTGGATGTACTCTTTGAGTTTATTATTTGATCATTGGTGCTTTTATATTTAATATGAAGTATGGATGTATGATCAATTGCTTTATGCTATAGCTTTAAAATGAACACTTGTAACTAGTTCATCTTTATTATGGGATTAGACCTTGTTGGGAACATACACACATAATGCAGTCATGCTACCCAGAGGAAAAAGTTAGGTTAGATGTAGGTTTAATTTACATTCTTTGATTTTGTAGTTCATATGATTCATATTTCATGTTAGTCTTACTCTAAAAAAAAATGGTGTCATAATTATTAGTTGTGTTGTCCTTTGCGGTTTGCATGGCGGGGCGTTACAGGTAGAAGAGCTCAACAAAATGATTGCACTTCCACCTTTCTTTTTCATCATTCCAAGATCAATAAGGATCTTCTTCAATGACATATGCAATTGTTTTGTCTTTTAGAAAAATATTTATTTCTCCCACGAAGCAATGTTAAGTTGTTTTGTCTAATCCTAAAGTGACAAGATTGTCAAATGAAAATGTGACATTTGTCCATGGCCTGAAGCTTGTTTGCTCCCTTGTTTCTATAAAAGGGAATTCAAGGCCATTTTTTCAAGGTCTTGGAAAACTTTGTAAGCAGAGTATCTATATTCTACCCTTTATATGTATGGTCTAGGTTTTCATAGAAAAAGGTTGTCAATATAATTGTTAATTTTGTATGAAAGTACTAGCTCTATACATCAATAGACAATGACAATTCTGCAATCAATTTTCTCCTAAAATGTATAATCCTTATCATTTAAGATTATAAATTGATCAAAGATCATTTCTATTCATCTTTGCAAGTTTTCTGCAATTGAATGTTTCTTTTATTCCTTCTATTCAAGGAGTAGAATAATCTGCTACATAAGAAATATTGAATGTTTTGGATGTATACAAGGATTTCTAAGTAGATTTGGTTGTAAATTCTAAGAGCATTAGTGTAAGGAATCGTTACTAAGTTTTCATAGAACTAGAATGAATACTATTGTATGTGATTTCAATTTCATTTCCCTTGACTCTATTGCCTAGGTCTAAGGCACCAGTCTAAGCAAAAGTATTGATTATGTTTCTATGGTCATAAATCTTAAAATCAATTCCCCTTTAGTTGTAATTTATCTTATAATGTTGTTCTCATGTTCTCTGGTGTAGAATGCATAAGAACTCTAAGAATCTATCTCATTAAGTGTGTTTCATCTATAATTCTTAATCATATAGAGATAACATATTTGTTTGAAGCTATATTGCATAGGACCGCCCTCCTAGGTCTTGCAAATCCTGAAGTGCAAAGGAGAAAATTAACAAAACCTTTCTCATGTTCATTGGCCAACCCCTTAGAAAAATTAAGCATAAGAATTGGCTATTCCTTTATATTGTTCTAGGAACTAGTTGTAAATTACCCTAAAAACAAACCAACGCATGATATTGTACTTGGAAGTCTAAAAATAATGATTAGGTTTCCGAGCCTCTTTGATGACTAAAATAATCTAAAAACTAATGGGTTTCAAATTAAAAAAGTTACATAACACATACCCACTCCAAAATTCATACCCATTCTAAAAAGGAATGAGTACATGATCTAAATAGAAATATTTACACATTTCATTTTAAAAAACATACCCATTTCTTTTTAGAATGTGTACCCACTTTAAAATGGGAACCAATTTCTTGTTAGAATATGTACCCATTTATAAGTGATACCTAAAATAGAAATAGGTGCCTATTCTATACATGTAGGATTTTAGGCTTGAGCACCCATTCCTAAACATGTACACATTTTTTACAAACACATACTCATTCCTATCAAGATTTTGTTTCCCCCTCAAGACTTTCAATAAAAGTAAACTCAACTTATTGCACCCACCCAAATAGTGAAGAAGTGACTCTACAACAATTTTGAGTTACGAATCAAAGATTCATGATGAATAGATTAAAATATCTCTTTCTCTCTATTTTTTATCTCTCATTTGTATATCTTCAACCTTAGAGTTTAATTTCTTATTTCATCCAGTTCTCTCATTTGTTCTCCTTTCTTTGTATTTTCAACTTCATTTTCTTCTAGTGTTTTCCTTTTTACTCATTTTCTTGGTATGATAGTCAATTTTATATCAATATAACACAATTAACATAATAAGAAAGTCATGTGATTGTTGGAATATAAGAAACATTAAAACTACTCAATTATTACACAAAACAAGCAATGATAAATAATTTATCATAAGAAATGTAAGCAATGATAAAAAATTGTCAAAATAATATAAAAATGATTGAATATATTAATTTAAAATAAAATACATACAATAGAATGTTCTATATCATTGAATGACAAAAAAAAAAATAGTTATTTTTGTCAAATAATGGTTGGAATTCCTCAAAAGAATGAAAAGAATGATTATTTGGTGCAAAAATATTAGAGAATAGGAAAGATTAGATTTTGTTGGACCAAATTCATTAGATTTTTTCTTTTGGTAACCATTACTTTATTTTTGTCATCTTAAGAAAAATATGTGTAATTATATTGTACATGTATTATAAATTGTGTGCATTTTATAACATATAAATAATTTTCTTTATCTTTTCTTTAGAAATTATAAACATTGATCTGTATAGGATCTAGACTAGATTGCAGTTTAAATGTTTAAACTTTTACAATGCTTTTACAATGTTTATTTCAAGTTAATTAAAACAAAATTAACTTAAGGAAATAACATAAAGAACGTAATAACAAGGTGATTATAACATAAAGAAAGGAAATAAGAGACAGAAAGAGAGAAGAAGAGAAGTGCAAACAGTTGATAACGGAGTTCGTCACAGAATGTGACTACGTCTCCGGGTCCACTCCAATAGAGAGACCGATCCGATTAACTCCAAAATCGATTACAATGCACCACAATCATTCTCCAAGCACTCCGGCAGCGTAACGACGCTCTGATATGCAAGAATGATCTGAAAGAATTCTCCAACAAGACCTCTCTTTTGACGCCTCAGCATTAGGACTTCATCACCTGAAAAAAAACTTGATTTTCACTCTCACCTTACACCCCTTTTTATACATAAAATTTGCTCAATTTAGTTACTAACCAATTGATTTACAAGATATTTCCTTATCTCTCCAAAAATCTTCAAATCTTCCCTTTTTACATAAAAATCATTAAAAATATCCCCCCTTTACATAATATCTTTAATAATCAAAATAAATCAATTTAATCAATCTAAGCCCCTTTTTATAAATCATTCTCGGGCTTATTGTTTTGGTAGTTTGATTATATCCTTTAAAAAGGATATTTGTTTGTTTTAATTTATTTTATAGGGGAGTTGTTTTTAATAATAAGGCATTCGGTTTCAACAGTTAACAAATGCCACCGCTGCCATATATATTTTAAGAAGTATCGGTGGCTCAACGGCCACCCATACCTTTTGTCGCCCGGCCGGTGCGGGTTCAAATCCCGCCAGTTCGTTTTAAAACAAACTTTAGAAATAGTAAACATCAAAAGCGACCGCTCCCAATATCTATTTAGAGCCGCGGATTTGGCGGAACGGCCAGACCGCTAAGTTTGGTGGAGATCGGTCCGGGTTTGAATCTTTAGCCTGCCTATTTTTAATGAACAAACCAACAAACAACCCGCGTGGAAGGAGGGAGCAAAACAAGGGACACGTGGTACACCGCAGAAGCGCCACATGGCGACACACGATTCGCTGAAGCCGCTGACTGAACTATGACGTGTATGGAAACTGCCGCTGACGGGGACGGTGACTCATATGCCAACTGGGTGCTGATGTGGCGTACGGAGAGATGACGTGTCATGTCGACTGGACTGCCACTGTGCTGCCGACCAGCTGCTGACTGGACTGTGTGACTAGACGTACGGACGACACGTGTCATCATCTGATTCGCTGATCTTTGCTGACGTCACCTGCCACGTCGACATGTACGGACCGTACGGACTGCCACATGTCACCTTCCGATTGGTCTATTTCGGATTTCGTACCATTTGCTGACATCAGCTGTATGGATGATGACGTCATCACTGTACCTTCAACTCCACCGAGTCAACTGCGAACTTTGACCGCTGATAAGTTTCGCATATGATGTCGAATTTCGACGAAACGAACGCTGTCAGAATCGTCTCGACGAGCCCTTCGACTTGACGCTGCTTTCGTCAATTTCCGAAACAATCATTTTTTTGCTTCCTGGATGCCCCTGATTCCAGTTTGACCAAAGGTTTGACCGGCCATAACTCGTGCAAACAGACTCCTTTTTGCTCCGTTCGAGCTGCGTTGGAACCAGGACACTGAGCTCTTTAGATGGTGCAGATTCTGGAGAAAAATGAGACACTTCAATTTTCACTGAAAAATGTCCACCGGATCAGGCCTCCCCACTGAAGACCTTTTGGACCTCCAAAAGTGGCATTTATTCTGACAATAAGTGAGGACTTGGCCTCCCCACTTGTCCTGTATCTTCTGTACATCTGAAAACCTGGCTCACAAGCACAATAAAGACTGCAACAATGTTGTTGAACATAAACATAATGTTATCACTTCCATAAACATCTACATCCAATGTCGTAGCCACTAACCAACAAAAATTGACTAGCATCAAGCTGAACATCAATGCAGAAATGAAAGAAACTAAGTCAACAACATATCGATCCTTCACAACAGGACCATTTTTACCCAAGGATCCATCAATGCTTTCAATCATCTTTTTCCCATGCTGTAAAGTGCATCCTGCAACATCTGACCCTGGTTAGCTACTCCAAGTTCAAGTGTAGAACCACCTGTACTGACAGACATAAGAGTTAACTCTTTACTTGCATTAATTACCCTCTTTAACTGATAAGTTGATGTCTTACTGTGAGAATGTACCTATAGAAGATTGCTTTTCTGTCATAAAGATAAGGGCTACCAAGCACTATCCCATAGATATCCAGTGGAACTACATCAAACTGTACTTCATCCACAAATTTACTAGTGATTGTGAACCTTAAGGTGCATTGTTTCGTTACTTGCAACTTATCATTTTCACAAATCCAACCTAGTGGATAAGGTTTCTTATGTGGTGTAGTTCTTAATCCCAAGTTATTTACAACACTTTCTGAAATTAAATTAACCTGAGATCCACTATCTATGAGTGCATCAATTTTAGTGTTCTTAGCCATAACCCTTAAATGAAACAAGCTCATTCCTTTTTGCATCTTCAGAGAAATCATTAACTGTAGAAGAAGAAGCACAACTTGCAACAGAAACACCAGAAATAGAGGCTTTACCTTTTAGACCCATCGCTGTTATCTTAGTCTCATCATCTGAATCTGAGCCAAGATCCATAACAACATTCATGGATTTATCCTTACCTCTTCTGTTTCTGATTACGTCTTTGAGCCCACTTAGGCTTCAGTTCAGGATGCAACTTCCAACAGTGATCTTCATCATGACCATTCTTGTCACAATGAGAACAAGAAAGTTTCTCATCCTTCTTAATTGTAGCTGCCTTCTTTCCTTTCCCTGTCTCTGCATTCTTAGAAGATTTCTTTACATCATTATCAATAAAAGATCCTTTACCCCTTGACTCTAAGTGTGTAGCTTGAACAGACACTTCATCCAAGTTACAAGGGTTCAATACCAAATAGAATGCCTAAGGTAGGAATGTAGACCTCCTATGTACTTCAACAAAGTGTCTTGGGTATACAAAGGAACATTCAAAGCAATAGCCCTTTCCTGAACTTCATGGGTGTACTCTTGGACAGTTTGACCTTTCCCTTGCCTAAACATTTGCCAATCCATCATTAACTGCTGCATATGTCCTAGGGGATAAAACTGCTTCTTAAGTGCATTAATAAATTCTGCCCAAGTTAAACTGACTCTACCATGTTGTGAAACTTCTGTCTTAGACTTACTCTCCCACCAGGTTAAGGCTGTACCTCCTAAACGAAGAGTAGCCAATTGGATCCTATCAACATCATCAACTAGATTCTGGACTCTACAGTAGACCTCTATTTGTTGAATCCAATCATCCAATTTCTCAGCATTAAGTTCTCCACAATATTTAGGTAAATCAAATTTTACATCCAGTTTTATTTTAGGCTTATACCCACTCTTGAAAGGATTAGAAGAAATAGAATGAGGAGAAGATGGAGAAGAAGGGGAAGGAGAAGAGGGAGGAGAAGAAGAAAAGGGATGATCTGGTTGCTTGCCACCATCTTCATGATGTTTCCCTTTCATGTCTTTGCGATCTTCTTGCTTTGACGAACCTTCTTCACGTTCCTTCCGTTCTTGTCTCTCCTGAAAAAGTATATCCACCTTTGCCTTCATCTCGAGGAATGCTTTTCGAAACTCCTGCTCACTAATTTCTTCAGGAACCTCCATTCCAGAAACAGACATCTTTGGAAATGTTTTACGCTTCCCGATCTCAGGATTAAAGTCTTCGAGCTTGTCTTCACCCTTCTGAATCCTGGATCTCGTTAGCATTCAAAAAAACAAATAACTGCAATAAAAGTCACCCTAAAGCTCTGATACCAACTTGATCTGTATAGGATCTAGACTAGATTGCAGTTTAAATGTTTAAACTTTTACAATGCTTTTACAATGTTTATTTCAAGTTAATTAAAACAAAATTAACTTAAGGAAATAACATAAAGAACGTAATAACAAGGTGATTATAACAAAGAGACAGAAAGAGAGAAGAAGAGAAGTGCAAATAGTTGATAACGGAGTTCGTCACAGAATGTGACTACGTCTCCGGGTCCACTCCAATAGAGAGACCGATCCGATTAACTCCAAAATCGATTACAATGCACCACAATCATTCTCCAAGCACTCCGGTAGCGTAACGACGCTCTGATATGCAAGAATGATCTGAAAGAATTCTCCAACAAGACCTCTCTTTTGACGCCTCAGCATTAGGACTTCATCACCTGAAAAAAAACTTGATTTTCACTCTCACCTTACACCCCTTTTTATACATAAAATTTGCTCAATTTAGTTACTAACCAATTGATTTACAAGATATTTCCTTATCTCTCCAAAAATCTTCAAATCTTCCCTTTTTACATAAAAATCATTAAAAATATCCCCCCTTTACATAATATCTTTAATAATCAAAATAAATCAATTTAATCAATCTAAGCCCCTTTTTATAAATCATTCTCGGGCTTATTGTTTTGGTAGTTTGATTATATCCTTTAAAAAGGATATTTGTTTGTTTTAATTTATTTTATAGGGGAGTTGTTTTTAATAATAAGGCATTCGGTTTCAACAGTTAACAAATGCCACCGCTGCCATATATATTTTAAGAAGTATCGGTGGCTCAACGGCCACCCATACCTTTTGTCGCCCGGCCGGTGCGGGTTCAAATCCCGCCGGTTCGTTTTAAAACAAACTTTAGAAATAGTAAACATCAAAAGCGACCGCTCCCAATATCTATTTAGAGCCGCGGATTTGGCGGAACGGCCAGACCGCTAAGTTTGGTGGAGATCGGTCCGGGTTCGAATCTTTAGCCTGCCTATTTTTAACGAACAAACCAACAAACAACCCGCGTGGAAGGAGGGAGAAAAACAAGGGACACGTGGTACACCGCAGAAGCGCCACGTGGCGACACACGATTCGCTGAAGCCGCTGACTGAACTATGACGTGTATGGCAACTGCCGCTGACGGGGACGGTGACTCATATGCCAACTGGGTGCTGACGTGGCGTACGGAGAGATGACGTGTCATGTCGACTGGACTGCCACTGTGCTGCCGACCAGCTGCTGACTGGACTGTGTGACTAGACGTACGGACGACACGTGTCATCATCTGATTCGCTGATCTTTGCTGACGTCACATGCCACGTCGACATGTACGGACCGTACGGACTGCCACATGTCACCTTCCGATTGGTCTATTTCAGATTCCGTACCATTTGCTGACATCAACTGTACAGATGATGACGTCATCACTGTACCTTCAACTCCACCGAGTCAACTACGAACTTTGACCGCTGATAAGTTTCGCATATGATGTCAGATTTCGACGAAACGAACGCCGTCAGAATCGTCTCGACGAGCCCTTCGACTTGACGCTGCTTTCGTCAATTTCTGAAACAATCATTTTTTTCACTTCTTGGATGCCCCTGATTCCAGTTTGACCAAAGGTTTGACTGGCCATAACTCGTGCAAACAGACTCCTTTTCGCTCCGTTCGAGTTGCGTTGGAACCAGGACACTGATCTCTTTCAGATGGTGCAGATTCTGGAGAAAAATGAGACACTTCAATTTTCACTGAAAAATGTCCACCGGATCAAACATTATGCTTGGATTTGGTTTGTATATCTAATATACAAATGATTGAACCTACATGTAAGGTTCCCAAATTTGTGGTTTGCACAAAAATAAAAATAAGCAAATGTTAGGTGTTGTCTCCATGGAGTTCATACATTTTAAGATATTATTCTAAAAATGTTGTTATGATATCAATGTCATATATAGCTTCTTAACCATATATTTTTTACACAATTCAAATTATTTCACATGTGGATCTTATAAAATGATTTGTTTTTTTCTTGATTCATGGTTTTCATTCCCATTAAATTTTTTATCTTCATTTTCTCTTACTACAGTCTTCATTTTTCACCAAAAATACATGTATTACTTTTTTTTAGTTTCATTTTTTTTTTTATCTACTCATCAAAAATTGAAACAATTACTTTTTTATATTATATACTTCATTCTTTATACATCTGGGAAAAAAAAATTAGGTTTTTTCAATAATTTGGGGGAGCACACTCATCTCTATTTTTCAAGATATGTTCATACTGAGAATTAGTTAAAAAAATTATAATAAATTCATTAAATAAAATAGAAAAAAAGTAAGCCTATACAAATGATGTTAGTCAAATTTCTACTGAAGGGATTTATGAAGTATTTTAAAAAATTTAACAATTTAGGGAGAGCACACCTAATTTTTTATGTTATATTTTTCTAATAAAAATATGAATGTTTTGTGTGCACCCCTATTTGACCCTCTAAAGCTCTGCAATTTTTAAAATAATTAGTAGATTGGAAACAATATTTTGTGTAATACTAGTCTTGTTCTTATCACATTTTAAAATCTTGAGCATGGGTGTCTTTAATTACTTATTGAAGATTTTTTTTGTTTATTCTAAGAAAAAGTGGTCACTTTAAATGTCTTTTGGCCCCATTTCCATACACTTATATAGATTATGTTCTAGTATTAGCTTTAAGAGTAGGATAGTGAAGATTAGTTGTGATAGAGCATTGTTTGTTTGACAAAGAATCATCTACCATTTTTTAGAAAAAATTTAGACGATATAAGAGTCTAGATAGGGAAGGTTGACACTTTGGTTAATGTTGTTGATTCATTCATTAAGTAAGCATATACAAGTTCATATTTGTAGGGAAGCTATGGAGATTTCTCCCATTAGTACTTCACCTCTTTGTCTTCTTATGCACTACAATGCACACAAGTTGAATAATGTTAGGAATAAGTGTGATGTACACTTTATAAGACTTAATTATAATAATTGGATATTATTGTAGGTTAGGTTATTAAATGGTAATCTTGAATTCCTAGATTACTATTACAATAATATTATCTTCTATGTGCAAGAGGTCCCTTTATGGACCCATAATATTATTTTAAACACTTGAATTGAAATGTAAGAGCATTAAAAGATTAGTTAGTCCACCTTGGGAAAGTTTACCCCTTTATGGAAAGATGAAGGGTACAATGCCCCGTAAGGAATCTTCAATCACATGATCACCTTAATGAGGTGGGTGGATCCTACACTTGTTTCTTTCACATATGTTGAGTATTAGGAAATTAGTAGATGGTATCTATAATGGTTTTAAATATCATTAGTAGTATTATTCAAGTTTATTTGTTCTAAATTGAAGGCTAAGGTGAGTAGTTTTACACTCACAAGTTGAAAGAACATTATTGGGTTGTCTATATATGCTCTATGGAATAAACGGTTGCTTCTATAAAAAGAGGTTTAAATCAATTGAGTGTGTTTGTATATGTATTTTGTATTAATATAATGGAAAATATTTCTTATTGGTGGGTTTTCTTCTAAAAGGATCTCCCACCTTACATTTTATGTCAATATTATTATCGATGTTTTTTATGGATTCGTTTTTAATTTGATATCACAATTATTCTTATCTAGGGGTGAAGACCCATTAGTTGAGCACCCTAACTTTGTGTCTCTCAAAATCTTGCATGACAATTTGAAATCACTCCCAATTTTTTACAACTTACTTGGAAAGTCCTTTGCTAATAACCAAGGTTTTAGGGACACATCAACAAGCTTTTCATTGAGGTTTCCTAAAAGCCTCCCAAAAAATGTTAGATCGATAGTTGTGCATGAAGTCATGTTTTACTGGTGCATTGATGTGGCATCACTTGATTTGTTTCTTTCTAGATCTAAGAAATACATTTCATTCCATTATGAGTACTCATGGTTAACACTAACAACATCAAAGTCACAACTATTAGTGCTATATTGTTAAAAATATTGAGCATTAAATCAATAAATGCTATCACAACTATTGAAACATGTTAACTACTAAATTCTTTCCCTTATATCATTCACTGAGATCATATTTACTTATAGTTACCAACCACAAGATTAACTCATAAATCCAACAATATGAATATATTAAAAATAGAGAAAAAATACTTATCCATATTTTGGATTAAATTTAGACCAACTAAAAACGGTAGTGATGAGAATTTTTAGCTATCACCTTTGGGCAATGGAGACTTGGGTCATAATAATGTTGTAACATGAATGAAGACACTTTGAAATATTGTGTAAAAGCATGTGAGTAGTGTGCTATATTCCATTATTGCACATAATCTAAAATTTGTTGACTTATACCCTAAAATTCTCATAATTGAATTCGATGTTGGGTCTCATAAAATCCTACATGTACGTGAAGTGAGATTGTCCTTTTGAGAGTTGTTAACTATTGGCAGGTGGGTGTAAGGTTTCTTATTACTAACCTTTTCAATATAAGTTAACAAGACTAAAATAAATTCAAACTTCGATTTTGTTATGAGAACCCAATTTTTTCAATGGGAATCAATAAAAAATCTATGTTTTTTTCTCATTTTCAATAGGAGAAATTATCTTAATAGGTGACTTTAACACAAGGACAAAAAATAATCAGGCTCTATATCTTAGAAAGGAAGAGGGAATAAGAGACAACCCCCTATGGTTAGTAGAAGAAGAGAACCAAAAGTGGGAAATAAATTCTCAAGACAAAAAAGGAGACATCACACAGTACGAAGCAGAGCTATTAGGGATATGCAGCGTGTACGATTTGGTAAATATGCAATGAGATAAAAGGTTGGTCGAGCTCAGGGAATATTACTTGTCACACATACAATGGGAAAAGTGTGGTGGACTATCTTATATGTTCAAAGAATCATATGGCAAGGTTAACTGAGGTGGAGGTAAGGGAGTGTCCCATGGAAATGAAATCATATCACAATCCTGTATATGGAAAAATCAACATGAAAAATGTCACTCAATATTAGGCTAGGATGCAACCAAACCAAAATGAGTCTTTTTCATGGCACAATCTTCTTGACATAAGAAAATCAAGATATTTTTCAAACACATCTTGAAAAATAGATACAAGAAATAAGTGGTACTGAGATGACCACTATAAACAAAAAATAATAAGCAATGATAATCTAACTTCAATAATCCACAAAACTCTCAGTTGATGCAAAAGGTCTAGACCTAAGAGAGGCAGCAAAAATAGCTTTCCAGCGAATCCATGGTATGATGAAGAATGCAAGGCAATGAAAAGAATAGCCAAATTTGAGGGAAATAAAAAGGAATATGTAAATCTTGTGAGATTGAAAAAAGAGGGTTACATGAAAATAAGATGGAAAGAGCTAATTTTCATGGCTAAGCACAACCCGAGAGGGTTCTAGAAAGAATTACAAAAAAAAAAACACAGTCAAAGAGAACAATATCATAGATTCACAATGACTGGAATATGCAAAACCGTTATATGAGAGGGTGCAAGACAAAGATGTTCCTCCTGTGATTAATTTGAGGGCTAAACTCTTCTCCACAAAAGACATCAAAGGAGTTAAAACGCTTGTGGTGGGAAAAGCACGTGACATAAATGGCTTATAAGTAGAATATTTAAAATTTGGTGTGGATGCCCTCACATCGCACACCAAAAGAATATTCAATAGGTTTATTCAAAATGGTTTTCTGGAAAATTGGATGACCAGTGTCATCATCCCCTTGCACAAAAGTGGAGATATCAGCAACCCCTCAAATTATCAAACTATAATGATTAACCCGCTCTTCGGAAAACTCTCTGGGAGCATGGTTAAGCGTTGAATTAGTAATTGGGTAGAAAAAGAAGGAAAGAGGGAAAAAGGTCAAGTGGGCTTTAGACCAAAACACTCTACCATCGACCATTGTGTTACACTTAGACACTTGATTGAGAAAGTTTGGGATAGGCAAGGTGGTGAGGTCTTTTGTTGCTTCGTAGACTTCAAGAAAGTGTTTGGCAATGTTCCTAGAAGCAAGTTATGCTCTAGAATGGAAGAGTTGGGAATTCCAAAAAAGCATAGGGTTGTTTTTCATAGGTTATATGATCAGGTACGAGCTAAAATTAGAACTAAACAAGGAATATCATAATGTTTTGGAAGTGGCATTGGCGTCAAACGAGGCTACCCTCTCTCACCTATGCTATTTGGGTTGTATATTGACTAATTACAAGAATGGTTAGACAATTTTGTTGGGGGGGTGTTGAATTGACCAATTATGTAATAAAATTGCTTCTTTATGTTGATGATCTTATTCTAATGGCAAAAACAATGCAAGATTTAAGGGATCACTTGAAAGCTCTTAAATTATTTTTTCAAGAGGTTGGGATGCAAGTGAACACCAACAAAACTAAGTTTATGATATTTATCTTAAAGAGAAAGGACATTTTGGAATTTGTCTTCGAAGGGAGTCCCTTACAAGTGGTTAACGATTATAAGTACCTTGGCCTTGATTTTCATGATAAACTTAGTTAGGAGACATGTAGAGCAAAAAGGATTCAAGGTGGATGCTAAGCTTTATAGTCTTTGCAAAATAGATGTAGGAGTGTTGACTTATGGGACTGGAAAACTAAGAAAACTCTCTTTGGGTTGTTAGTGGTGTCGATGGTTCTTTATGGGTGTGAAATTTGGGATGGCAATACTTCAACAATGAAGTGGAGACAAATTGAAAGACTATAAAACATCTAATCACAAGTAGCCTCAAAATAAAATTGTTAGTTCATGAGATTATCCTAGCTGAGGCTAGGGCCTTACCTGTGGAGTTTGATGGCACTTTCAAATTTTGCAAAATTTGAAGTGCCCATGTGTGAAAATTTGCTTTGCACACTCAAAAGTGCACCTGCAAAAATTTGCCTAAGTGACCTATTTTGGAGGGTCACAATTCAGAGCCAATTGATTTTCATTCCAAATGGATTGTTGCTCTCCATTCTCCCCACATTAATGTACTCCCTGGTCTGATTTCAGAGTCTCAAGATCAAATTTTCTATTTTTTTGAGATCAAAAGCAAATGCAGTTTGTTCAGTTTTACATCTGCATTTCTGACAATGTTTCAAGGTGGTCAACTTTGATCCATTATATCTCATGAAGAATAATGACTGAAGCAAATCCCTTTTACACACATACACAGTGTACCTAGATGACCTTATGTTTCTAGTGGAAGCCTCCCAGAAGTTGTTTTGACATTTTTTCAAGAAGGTGACTCGGTGAACCTTGATTGGTTTTGAATAGGTGCAGTTGCAGAAGTGGCCGACTGAGCAACTTTGACATTGAATAACTTTCACCTCAAAATCTCTTTTTTCTGAACCATTTTTTGCATTACATTATTGGGTCGAATGTCTACATTCCTGTCCAATTTCATGCCTCCAAGATAAGTTTTGATGGGTTATTTAATTGCTTTAAGATCGCGACATGGCCAAAAATGGTGTCCCAAAAAGTTTCAAATTTTCAAAATATAAGGACAGCCCATTTCTTTTTTTGGTCTAAAACCTCTACAAATCCATTTTCATCAAAAATGGAGGTCATATGATGCATTATTTTAATGCGTTTTTGGTGTGGCAAACATGTCCTAGGGTTCAATTTACAAAGGAGGTACTTGATTCTTGATGGTTGATAAAATTTTGAGAAAATGGGTTTTCTCTAAATAACTGATTATGGCCACACATAAAAAATCTCGGCTCCAAGGGTCACCGTTTGTGCGCATTGAAATTTCTCTATTTTGGTCGCAAGTGTAATTAAAATTTGCCTATTTTCTAATGTTCTCAAATGTTAATATTTAAAATATTGTGAATATTTTAAATATTATGCATTTGTAAAAGATGCATTTAAGGCAATTATAAAGCACAACTTCAAATGTTCTGAGGACAAGCAAGTTTAATTCTTCCTTCTAATTGGTCCATTAGTTGCACGGCAATTTCATTGCCCATTGCCAATTCTGAATGAAATTGGAGGAAGCAATCAAAGATGCAATTTTTTCCAGCAATGAGTCTTCATTTGGGTGGACTGAATTAAAACTTTGAGCAGAGGATAGGTTTTAAATAAATTTTCAAAGTTCTCCAGCAGGTATCACCCATCACGTTTTTAGTCCAGAATGCACAAACAAATTAGCGATGAGCGTTGGCTACTCTGTCCATCGCCCATCGCTAATATATGCCACCTCTTCCACAATGAATCTGTGATGCATGATGTTTCATCTCCCATCGCTAATTTCTCATTATTTTCTTGTTGCATCTGCGACGTGCCATGGTCTCTCGGGAAAAGTTTAAAGTTTATGCAAGGCAACAGTGGGCCCATGAACTATGGAAATTAATGAAGATTTTAAATGAGCATGAGTAATTTTTTTATTTGCCCAATAAAAAATAAAACATAAACTTTCGCTGCATTATATTCATCAGGCATGGCTACTATGTTCTCATTTTTCATTTCTATTCACAATATGTGATGAATGCTAATGTTGGAGGAAAGTAAATGGTGGGCCCAAGTGAAATTTTAAAGTTTCTTAACTTTTAAAATGTTTTCCTAGTGTAATATTTTAAAAGCCCCTCTTTTAAAATATAATATTTTAATCTAAAGTACAAGGGCAAATGTTTTGATAAAATATTTCTCGGGTAGAACAAAAGGCTAAAAACTTCTGTTGTTGGGCATTATATTTCAATATGAGGTGAATGTAAATGAGCACAGGTGAATTTTATATTAAAGCCTTCATTAATAAAGTTAAAGAACTTTATTTGTTGGGAAACAAAGGTGAAACTTTTATGTTGGGCATTAAAAGTTTAATGATGTGCAAAAATATAAAAGTAAGTGAAAAGGGCACATGATATATTTTTGTAAGTTCACAGTGCAAATTGTTTTTGTTGGAAATGATTTTTACAAAGAACACCATTTTCACGCAGCTGGATGAAAAATGAACAAACGGGGTGAAATCTTTTGCAAGTAAAGGCATTTTCAACGTGGGTAAAAAATTGAATGGAGAGAATGATGAGTTTTTCTGATAAGGGGATATTTTTAGTTGCAGGGAAAAGGCAAGATGCGTGAAGCAAAAAGCATATTGGAACTTCTTTAGCAAGCAAAGACAATTACTAATCGATGGACCTGAATGTGTCAAATGTCATTGGGAGATCTCCATTTAGGGTTTTTGCAATTTCTTTAAGTGCATTTTTTTTGTTTCAGAGAGGAGGTTGCTCATTCTTTTCTGTCTCACAGAAATACTCTTGTAAAAAATTCTGAAATGTATAGTGTTTTGTTTTAGGTGTTTGAAGTTTTCTAAGTCATTGTAATGAAGAACTTATTCACAACAATCTTATATTTGCAAGTAAATGATCATATATTCTGAGTTAGTTGTCTCCATTGTACACAGTGCATAGATTATGAACAAAAGAAATCAAGGGTTTCTATTATTTGTCTTCTTGTTTTTTCCTGAATGTTTGTTTTGTGTTGTTATTATCATTCAAAGAATGAATTAAATTGTTTTGACATAAACAGAGGTTTGTGCAACTATATGCTTGGATTAATAAAGTATGACTAGTTTGATTTCTAGTAACAATGGTGTAATGCATCATGTGATAGGCATAACTATGACAGAGTAAATGTTGTAACGAGTTTTAAATTTCATGGTTTAGGTGATTCCACCCTAGAATATGACACTAGTCTCTTGATGTTACAGTTTCTTGAGATTGTTTTGTGAGCAGCTACATCTTTTAATTCAAATTACTTATCAGTCCCAGTTTATTTATGTGTTGAGCTCATTTTAATGAATCACATCTCTCATGTTTAAATGGGGCATTACTGTAGAGGTCAGCCAAGCCTTTAGAGTATTGTGTCTTTCAAACAATTAGAGGAGAACCATCTGTTTACAGTGTATTTGGTACTTTAGCACACAAGTATCTATAAATATATTGATTGAGATTACCCTCCCTAGTTTAACAGAGCCATAAGTGTAGACGATTTCAGTCTCTTTGACTGAATCTTGTTCATTGGCCATATCAACCCGTTGAGTCTGAATATGAGAGAGTGGCTACTCTTTAAGACTCATTGCATCTGTTGATTTGGGAACCAATAGAGTCATCGACTATGATTCACTTACTAAGTTATTTAAAGATGGTAGAGAACATGAAGTTGTCTTGTTGGCTCAAAATGGCAACAAAAGAGAAATTAAATAGAAGGAAGAGCACGTGGATGAAGTAAAATAACAAGTGGATGAGTAAATGGGGTATTAGCATAAATAATTACCCAAATAACATTAAGGCAATCAAAATGTATGTGCAACAAAAAGTTAAAGAAAGCATTTGGGCAAGGGAGTTATCAAGGAAAAGAGAGTATTACATCAAACACTTCAATCCTTCATATAATCATACTCAAAAAATTATATAGGAACGAAAATAAAATGGAAAACAAAAATGCTAATAGCTCAACTAAGAACTAGTTCGCACCAACTTAGATGTGAAACTGGTAGGTGGACGACACCTAAAGAAGAATGTGCAGATAAGATATGTAGGTTTTGTACTTTAGAGCTAGTAGAGATGGAATGGCATTACATCATGAAATTTCCAATTTATATGGATATTCGGGTCAATTATATCGAGATTCTAAAAGTCGACATTTTATACAACTTGTTTGAGGTAGAGAAAACAACGAAAAAGCGTTGATTACTTGATAAAAATATATAGTAGAAGATCTATGAACCAAAGAAAAGGGGGATCAAGTAATTGTTGGCCGATGGTTTCTATCTCAAACTGTGCCGGTGTTCCGTTCTGTTGTTGATTCGTGGGTCCCATATGCTGTTTGACCCCGTGAACTTATGAAAAGTCTTCATTCATTCATTCAATAGTAAAAAGACAAGTAATTCAGATTGCTTGTGGTACAACTTTTGAAATGCGGTGAGGTCACTCCCAACTGTCAAGAGGATCCGTAAGTTGCACGAAAGCAAAGGAAACTGAATTTGCCAGACTATTTGATTTATTTGAGGTGCATATGGAGGACGTACGTCAAAAAAAAGTCATAATGGTCATGGAGAAAGTCATATTACGAGTGGCCATCCGATGAAAACCCTAATAAATGTCCACAGTCGAATAAATGTACCACCTTACAAGATCACGGATTACACTATTTATATCCATTTGCATTGAGGTCGCAAGCCCAGATGGCTCCAATGGAAAATGTAGCAAACGATAATAATAATAGCTATATCTGCCCCACTTCTCCGCTGGTCATTGCACAAACTCTTCAGTATAAAACACAATGGCTGAAAGGACTAGGGCACGTAGGAGCTAAGCATATACTTCCCCATAGAAGTGTGTACAAGGCGCGTAGGTATTATTGCGTACGGAGATATGAGCACAAAGGAAGGATAAGAATAATCAAGCCGTGATCATGCACAAATGACTTTCTTTATACTTATGCACCACCATTCATGTTCTAGGGGAGAGGGCCCAATAGTCGTGCGGGGTCCAATAGTCGTGCACCCAATCGTAAATATAATACTTAATACTCGTTTATATAATGTCTAATAGTTGTGATGTGACTACCCATAATTAAACAAAATGTATGCTTTTGATCTAAAAAGCAACCAATCATCTGATACCACATCAGCGCTCAACTACTCATGATGTAATGCACGAGAATTGGTCTCACTATTTTTTGGGGCCTTTTTGGACACCTTGACAAAAACGCATGCTGATGTGGCATCATATTTGATGATGTGGCCCTAAAACCTTAGTTATAAGCAGAGAACTTGCCAAGTAAGCTGCTGTAAAAAATTGGGAGTGATTTGAAATTTCGACGTAGGATAATTAGAATTGCGAAGTTAGGGTGCACGACTACTGGGCCCTCTCCCCTAGTCTGTTTGAGCACTAGAGATAAATATCAAGGAGCGCATAAGCTACCCAAAGTGCAAGACCCAAATTTAGGCAGTCTGCACGTAGTAGAAATTAGTTAGGATTGTTGAGTGAACCATTTACTCAATGTTGTGTGCTAAAGATGAAGTGGAAATTAGGTTTGGATCCTTAGAGGTCTTCTAAGCATAATGGGTGTATTGTCATGTGTTTGATAATCTAACAACATAGAAAGAATGGCGATAGAATGGAAAGATTAGCAATAGGTGGATCTCACAAGATGTTTTTAAAACTCATGATCATTGGGTACTAGATGGTGTGAGCAGAGATAGCAATCGAACAAACCTGTATAGTTTTAGAGGCATGTGGAGCATGGAGTGGAACCAAAATAGAACCAGTCATATGGTGCACATAACAATATTCTCACTTGAGCATATGTTTCAAGGTGGTTTGATAATAGGTATATTGGATATTATGGTAGGTTGTTCTTAAATATCATTCAATTTAATGGTCAAGTAATTTTTTGTCAATAAAAAAAGGATAATTATTTATCTTTTTTTGGTGGAGATGAGATGTAAAATTGATATTGATTGTTTGAATATTGAAATAGGTGATGTTTAAATAGAATAATAACATTATACATGGGACATACGCAAGAAAGATGGTTTCTCTTTATATCACTTCTATTATGAGTTTCTTTAGATATTCAAAGACAAAATGTATTTGAGTTGGGGGAACATTGACATCAAAAACAAATTATTTCAAGAAAACATTTATGATTAATCATTTAAGAAAAGCATAAGTATGCATGAGCTTGCTTCCATATGAAATAATGCACTTTAAATATAACTCTAAAAAATAATTATTATAAAAATAAGAGGGTCTTATAAATATAAAATCATCCCTCCTATGTATGTGAGTATAGAAATTAAAAATACAAAAGTAATTTAATTCCCATAGAAATAGGGATAAAAATAAGAAATCAACCACCAAATTTATTCATTTTCACCTAGATACCTGAAAGAATATGCATCTCTAAACAAACACCCACTAGGCAAATATTTGTGACAAAACTCTCATCACATGTGTTAGACCCTATAGACAAAATAAAAGAATTCCTTACTCCCACTAAATTGGGATCCCAAGTAGACCTAGTGTAGATATTTCCAATTCAACAATTGAAAATGGGAGACATCATTCATAAAAATTCTAGAGAAAGACTACTAAGATACTACATAATGCACTCATGTTATATTTTATATTGAGTCTTACAAAATTAATACATATCTGTTATAATGTACGTGTTATGGCTTTTATGTACTTTATGTAATGAACTTACATTTTATTGAAAATATCAAGGTTGACCACTTTTTTGTTCCCCATTTTAATGCACTTTCCAACTACCAATAAAACATTCACAACAACAAAGAAAAATAATCTTAGATACTATGAATTGTTATGGATGCATCTTGACCACTAGAACAATAATTTGACATAAGATAAAGTGGATATCTAGAAAAAATAAGAAGCTAGGATAGCAAAAAGGAAATTTTGAAAGAGAACATTTGGGTAGAGTAAGAGAGTAAATAGTTAGAATTGATTAGGGGCTAAAAATAGAAACATATTATGAACTTAACAAAGAAATCACCAAAATAAAAATAAACCAAAAATAACATTAACATATTTTACAAATATTATCTGAATTAGCCTACCTCCTCCAAAGCATTAAAGATCCAAATAGATAATATGGAGAACCAAATAATATAGGCCTCAAATCCCTATGATGTAATGAAGGGCTTAGATGGCTCCCTAAGGCTACAAATTGAAAACATTCATACTCAATAAGACCACTTGCAAGAGTAGAAAAATAGTATCACATCTTAAATGAAGTAATTTAGAAAAGTGGTAAGTTTATGATTAGCCTGAATAATAGGATTCCTTGTAGATACCCAAAAACTAGTAGGATCTTTGATTGTACCTTCTTCTATACTAAGGGTGAAACTCTAATAATTGTCATCAATAATCATATTCATCTCCTATAGGAAGAAACACTATAATAGGCTTATATCTACGATTTTTCTTTTACCATAATAAAGGAGTTTTTATAGGTTTTGGTTAACATTTTTTCTATTATATAGTTTTCAGGGAAAATTTTGATAAAGAATAACCACCAACAATATTTTTGGAGCACTAACAAATAAAGACAATATGTCTTAATGGAAAGATATGGTTTAAGATAGGGATAAATATTTGAATGATAGATTTGCACCAGTACCATTAGATTGAAACCCTAAAAGAGTGACCTCATGGAGACCAATACTGGAAATAATCCCAAGAAAGATGGAGCTAATTAAAGAAAAAGCCATGAAAACAATAATGTAGTTCCTATAGTTGATTTATGTCACATATAGAGAGGCATAGCAATGAAGGAACATGAAAAGTGGTGTGCCCCTATATATCCATGAACATATATATACTACATAAGACTAGAATACATGATATGAAGATATGGGAGATGTGTGAAATATGATATGATAAGATGTGTGATAACAGAGATAAGAGCATGGGCTATTGAGAAGTTATTTTATAAGGAATAAATATATATTTAGGAACTATGGTCATGTACAATATATTAAAATAACACAAATATATGGTCATTAGAGTATGATATATGTATGATTGATATATGTATTAAAAAAATATTATATATTTAATGTATATTAAAATCTACCACGTGTTAATATATAATTTAAGTTCCATGTGTTCAAATAATTTTCCATAATAATCACACTAGGGTAAAATACAACAATCATATTTAGTTCCATTGTCTAGACCCTAGTAGTTGATGGAAAGGAGAGGACCCAAGAAGAATTTTTCTATTATGATAAATATTTTAAAGAGAAGTAATTATAGATATAAAGGAAGTTAGGTTGATGTTATGTAGTATAAGATTTGGCTATGGAGATATCCATCTAAGATCTAAAGGCCTTATGGAAACTACACTGAAATAATAAACCAATATGACAAGAATAAATTGAATTCCTATCAATAATTCAAATAGAATTATTATGTATAATTGTAATGTATAAGAGGCCTTTGGTTATATAGGCTAAGGTGAGACATTAGACTACATAGTATTATGATAAGTGTCTTAACATTATGATAGGAGACATAAAGTGATAAGCATCCCATGTGTACCTTAAGTAAACTTAACTAAACTGCTGATGAGGGGCATATATGTTCTATTTTATCCCATATTATATCCTTCTTCACATGCCTTAATAACCAATTTATATTCCATTTTCATACTATATTATATCATTTTACCACCTTTGTGTTTCATATGACCAAATATAAATAAGTAATATTTAATTTAGGTTTTAGATAAAATAAGTGAATAATAAATATTAGATTGTATTTACTAATTTTTTTACCATTATGTTGAGAAAATAAAACTTGCAACGTGTTATTGGAGGAGGAGAACACAAACTTCCTATCGCCCATGGGTACACTTTGTAGCAAATTAATTCCAACTATAAATATTAATTAGGTAATTATTTTTTCAAGAAATATTTTAGTTTTGATTATACGGGAAAAACAATTTTTGAAGGGACCCAAAACCCTTTACAACTTAAGACACAAAATGTTGTTCAAAAGATACTAAACTAAGACATTAGCAGTAGCCCAAAACTCAAAACAACAGGAGATACAAAATGTTGCTCGAAGGATAAAACCTTAAACTATCAGTAGCATCCAACAACAACAAAACAACAAAACAATAAGAAAGAAACTGAGACCTAGTAGCAGAAAAACAAACAAAAAATAGACAACAGGACACTACTTCATATTGCTTAAGGTGTTGGGCATCTCAAACTGTTGGTTCCTATGCAGCCTAATCATGTCCAACAATTTTTTTTCTCAACTTCAAATGATTTCTTCCAGTCAGCCAACCCTCTAATAGTAGGGCCTTTACCATCATCCTTCACACCTTTTTTCCCTTTACCTTTGGCCAATTGCTCCTTCTCCATTAACTTAGAAAAAATATAACTAGTCCTCTCTAAGCTCACTAATCTTGCGAAACAGGACCTCCAAAGAATCCATACTATTCTTTATTGAAGTGTGACAGGCATGGAGAAGCTTCTTTATATCTGCATTGGTATTCAATACCTTGGTTTCTAAACTAGCCAAGCATTGCTCACAAAGGGACTTGAAATCAGTGAATGAACCCTCAAGATCAACAATTCAATCAATCAAAATATCTGAGGCCGAACCTTTCAGAATACTTTGCAAATTCTCCTTCAAACCCCTTATTTTGATGTTGACCCTATTAAATTCTTGGAGATTCCATTTTGCTAGCTTGAAAGTGCCAGTAGCCCCTACCCTTGCCATATCAAGAAGCTCAAACATAGAGGTGGAATCATCGTTAAGATAGGAGAAGTCCTTCGAAAATGGATTAACCTTTAGAGGCTCTGACTTTGCATGCTTCTGCTCAACATCCTCCTCACCCTGAACGTTTTTCTCACCCTCAGAATCCACATTAGGAGAGTTTCAAATCAGGGAATCATCATTTTCCACTACCTTCTCTTCCAGAGCCTTCTCCTTGTAGAGCTTTGTGGTGACCTTAACCATATCTTTTGAGGCCTACTTCTTCATCTCGGTAATGCGCTTAGAAACCCTCCTAGGCTTATCTTTAGCCTCCATTATCATCACATTCTCCTAAAACCCCTAGGTGAAGCCATAATAGTGGTTTACAATTTGATGGAGGAAGGAAAATTGAGAAAAAATGACCCCATGGCAAAAAAATTGGTTTTAGAGGTTCGCATGAACCTACATGTTCGACCGAACCATAAAGGGGTTCGACCGAACTAGGGTTCGAGCGAACCCATTAACTATTGGGCCCACATTTCCCGCCCAAAAAACAAAGGAAAAATGCATATTAGTGGGGGTTCGAATGAACCCTAGTTCGCTAGAACCCCACGGTTCTATGAACCCCCTTTTTCCCTAATTTTTTAATTTGTTCACACAAAAAACCTAAAAATTTACGCTTTCAAGCTCTGGTTGACGATGAAAATAGGGGAATATTTAGAAACCAAACTTGGAATCGAGTAGCCTTCAGAACAAGCTATCCAATGAATATAATTTTAGTATGTTTTGGTTTTCTTATCTATCTGTTTTTTAAGTTTGATTAAATATAGGTTTTTCATCGAAAACAAAACTCTCTGTTTTGCACAAGTGGAAAATAAGAAGATTATAAAAAAAAAAATTTAAAAATATGAGTGCACCAGATATTGAAGTCCTTGATCCAACAAAAAAAAAAAGAATAATTTCGATACATACAGTAAAAGTTATGCGTTATACGGTCGCGCTATGTCTGAATTGTCATTTGATTGACTTTCAAACTTGATTAAAGAAAAAATATTCAATAAAAAACTATCTAACCAAGTGGAAGCACTAGATATCGAGTTAGAAATCTAAATTTGAAAGAATTGGAATTTTATCCTTCATGGAAAAAAGTTATGCATTATACTGTGTCACTTTTTAAAAATGTTGTTTTTGAAAACCAATTTTTGTGGGAGATGGAAAAAGAATCTGATTCCAAAAATTGAAAAAATATTTTAGAATCTGAATAAAATATGACAAGACTCTGTTTGCATCATCTTCAAATTCCTTATGGTTTAATCGCTATAGGTGCCCGCATGTGGAGATTGTGTTAAAAAAAAAATCAGTGTCCAGTTTGGCCAAAAATTGTAAACCACTATTGTGGGATCACCCCCCTCCTCCTTACCACCAACCTCATTATCACCTTGGCCAATGTCCAAAGCATCATCCATGGGTGTGGAATCCCTAGAGCCCGCTTATGTATCCTCACCATCAAATTGGGACTCTAATTTGTACAGAATAAGATGCTTAGTTGCCTGATTGCCTTTAGGATTACCCTTCTTCCTCTTTTTCGAGGAGGTAAACATAGGGGGCGAGGTCCCTTCCTCACCATCTTCATTCCATTCCTCATCTTAGGCTATGCTAGTATCCAAGCCAGAAGAGCCAGAAACCTCCCTAAGAATCTTCTCCTTTCCCTTAATTGAAGAGGTAGGTATAAGGGTTTTTACATGCTCCATAATTAATAGAATAAGGCCCTCATGTAGGACCAATGCCCTCCTATTTTTTAAGTGTGCATACATAGAAACCTCCATGGAAGACAAGAGAAAGAATGAAAAGGAAATAAACAACCCATGCCTAAAATGGTTTAAAAGAGTAAAATGATGGCCAAGGGTTGCAGTAGACCTACCCTCCAGAGTCACATACCACATTATTACTTAGACAATATTCACCCATATCTTCTTGAGATACTTCCGCTCATAGCCCCAAGCCTCCATCTTGATGAGTTTTTTCCATTCACCATCTTTGAAAAACTGAGCCATTGCCTCCTCATTACTCTTCTTATCTTTGAAGAATTTACGGACAACCATAGACAACCTAGTCACAGTAGCAATTAGCTCCTCATTGATATCAACAACCAAACCCTTCATCTGAACTTTGTGGTTGTGCCAACAAGAAACAAACTTCATTGAAGCATTCAGGTCATGATCATGTAATCTTTCCAAGAACGACGTAAAGTTCCCATGTTGGAGAATCCTCCAAATTTTCTTCTTCTTTCTTAGGCTCGCATAAGAATGAGGCTCAATTCTTCTTTTGTCACCTCCCATATTCAAAATAACCAATAGAAGACCCTAACAATAAGAATTTGTCTAATACCCAGTAAGCCGAACAATACCCACAAAGTGTGTGAGTTGAGAGTTGGTACTAATGGTTAAATAATGCCACCGTATAAACTCAGCCAAAACCATGATTTTTCATTAAGATCCTAGCTTCCTTAGGAAGGGGAGAGCCTTTCTCCCACTCTTGATACGCATTAATCCTGGCAGCTTCATTAGCAAAAAAATTCGCCAATGAATTACCTTCTTGAAATATGTGGGAAACACGGGTTTCTTCACAAGATCTCAACATGATTATAGCATCCTTTATTAATTGATCAACATTCCAAATAGGCTTATGGGTGCCACGTAAATAATTGATGATGTTTAAGGAGTCATCTTCTACCCATAATTTAAAGTAACCCCTGTCCACAACATACTTAATACTTATAAATGTAGCCTCCGCCTGAGCAAGAAATATTTTAGTTATTTTGTTGTAACAGACGAATATTCAATTTTATTTTTATATGGAGTAGAATGGCCTCATGCCAAAAATAATACTTCATGTTGTTGTAACCATCGACTAAGTTAATCCCTAAATCTGTGACCAAACAAAAACTTTATTATGAGTGGCTTGCTAGTTGTAGGCCATAAAAAATTAAATTTATGGAATATTTTGTTGTAAATATTCAACTATGATAATGTGCCTCATTTTTTATATATGGTTTGAGAGAAGACAATAGAGGGATACAAGCGATAAAAATGTAGCAATGTATAGGAAAAGTACATAAGAGAATAGTATAGAAAATAAAATACATGTAATAGTGCACGATTCATAAAATATATATATGCAGTGTGTTTTGAAGAGTACTTAGTAGCCGAGCTTTTAGCCACCACATGGAAGAAGAGGAAGGCCCCCTCTAATGAAAAGATGGTGACTTCGTTCCATGTTTTTAATTTTTTAATTTTTAGTTTTAATTTGATTTCATTCTATAACTTTGGTTTACTTAATCAATTTCATTTAGAATTTAAATATAATGATTTGTAATAGTTCATAATTTGTTGTTTTGATAGTGTTTAGTTGTTTAAAATTATATTTTTGTAGCAATTTTAAATGAGATTTTTTATTTTATAATTTCATTTCATCTACACTCACCTCACTACCTACAAACCTTACGCATACATCCACTACACCTTTCACAAGTTTACGCCCTTGGATTGATACTTAGACCAAATTGAATTTATTGTTAAACATTAAATTTATCTTATTTTTTACCCCAGTTTTGGCATATCAACTAGTGTGAATAGGACATTAGAGGTAAAATAGTTAGGTAATAAACCTATTCATGTCAATACCTCCTTAAGTATAATTTAAGGAGAAAGAGAAATATGCAAAGTGTTGAATACACAAGACAACTAAGAGGGGGGTGAATCAGTTGTTCATTAAAACATCAAACCCTTATTAAAATTCAGATATGGATTAATCCTTAAACCCTTAACAACCATTAAACACTTATCATGCATTAGCAGAATATAAACATGAGAAATAGTAATGAAAACATGTCCATACACATGAGAACACTAGATTTATGTGGAAAACCCAAGAAGGGAAAAACCATAGTGAGGATTATCTCACAATATAAAGTAATTACAACACTGGATATAATAGGCTTACTATCAGAGGGCTCACTACCCAAAAGAAAGAAGGGCTCACTACCAATGGCTCACTAATAGATTACAAAAATGAAGAAAGAAGATTGTTACAATGAGAAATCCATCTCAAAGAAATAGAAAAGTTTCACCACTGCGCCACCAATACATTCACATTCTCTCTATAGAATGTAGGCACCTTCTACTCACTGCTTCCAATAGTCTTAGTTACTAAGGCTCATACTGCACTTTGCACTTTCACACTTCACATCATAATTTGCATCACACACTCTTCATACTCTTATCCTCCATCAACTCAATACACATATATACCCTTCACAACCTTGAAATAATTTACAAGGTTAGTTATGCACCTCAATCATCCAAATTCAAATTAGGTAAATGCTAAGCATTCTCACAGTGGAGAGGAATGAAATCAGACCACATCACACCTCAACTCATACCTAAATCCATTCATACATGTCATGCCATGCTTCTACACACACCAAATTAAATCTGCAATAAGTGTAAACACCCAAGGTCAATCAAACCAATGTTAACACCATTAAAATTTTAAGTACAAGCTTCACCAAAACCAAAGATGAATCATAGACCACACAACACTTAAACAAAAACTAGAATATTCCACAAACACCCTGAAATGCAAGAAATTCCTTCGCAACATCATACACTTGAAGAACACATTCATCTTGTACACCTGGTTAACTTTCAACATACTATAACACATGAATCCAACCTTGCGGAGCACCAAACTTCAAACAACATGACTAGAGATAGATATGAGCAATATAAGCACACTTCTATATCCACAAGACCAAAAACCACAACACGGAGAAATACGAAGTAAAACCATTTCTCCCAAACAACATTGCTTTCATAGTTCACACACTGGTGAACACAACTTTCCATGTACAATGATCCAGAATAAGAAACTTTGGGTATAACACCTTTGAACATCTCTGATCAACATATCCAAACCACATAATTAGATCTTCAAGATAGAAGAAATTTGGAGCAAAAACCAAAACACTACTCTACTACACTAAACACTCTTTACCACACTATCTCCTCTTTTATTCAAATTTTCTCAAAAGTACTTGGAAACCAAGCACTAGAAATATCATCTCATCATCTGTAACACCTTCTCATCACCACAAAACCAACTGCACTACAACAATTCAACCATACACATACTTATCAAAGCAAAACCAGAGGTTGACACCAATGAGACTACTAATAACAACATAATGCAACAAATCAAAGCATCTCTAATATTTATATTAATGCAACAACATAGATCTATTGACATCAATGATAACTCAAACTTCACATACTTCAAACAGTCTCCCCCTTTGTCATTGATGGAAACACATGATATAAAAAACCACCAACAACAAAAGAAACAACTCTAATCACCAACACATACTACACAATAGTACACACTACTCCCCCTTACAAAAGTATCTATCCTCTCCAACACTTCCTATTTCTCCCCCTTACTTCATAAGTTTTTTTAGTTAAATATCTCCCCGTCTAACATCAATGGAAAAGGGAAGCATCCACTTTGACATCAATCACACATGTATCTACTCTACAAAATCCTTTTCTTCTACTACACTTTATTTTCTTCACACCTTCTCTACACACTCCCCCTTAGGAGTACACAACATACTTCACAAACTAGCAACTACTACACATATCCTTTAACACGACTGACAAAGGAAGACACCTGTATACCACACAATGACAACACCTACTCCCCCTGATTGTAACAATCAATAATGCTACTACCTACTCCCCTAGAGAGGTAGCAATCGACATTAGCCCAGAACAAGGAATGAATCTTGAAATCAACTGGACTGATGCATAACCTTATGCATCTATTTGAAAGGAGGGGAAATAACCCCTAAGTTATCCCAGAGATAGTCAAAAGTACCCTTAGGAAAAGCCTTTGTGAATATATCTACAACATGATCCTTTATAGGCACATACTCCAGCTTCACCTCATTCTCTACAATCTTCTCTCTCAAAAAGTGATATTGAATTGAAATATGTCTTGTCCTTGAATGCATTACCAGATTCTTTGAAATGTTAATAACACTTGTAGTATCACAAAAAGATAGAAATAAGTTTGTAGACACTCAAAATATCCTAATTGATATCATGCACTTGATTCTGATTGACTAACACCAATTATTCCTTAATCATTTCTACACTAATCAATTAATTGAATAATCTTTATTTAATTAATTTAATTCCTCCTAAAATTAGATAATGCACTTTATCAGATTATTTCATCATATTCTTCCTTTAATCAAATAAATCAACTTTATTTAATTAATTAATTAAATTTTATTTAATTAAATCCTAATGTTCTTCATTTAATTAAATAAATCAACTTTATTTAATTAAATCCTAATGTTCTTTATTTAATTGAATAAATCAAATTTATTTAATTAAATTACTAATCTTCCAATATCCTCTCATTTGATTTAAATAAATTCAAGCATTTAAATTATATGTCACAATCAACTAAGTTCATCTAAGTTAATTAATCCCAGATTAATTAGCTCCTAACACTAATCCTCCATTCCTCTAGCTTTTGCAAGTTGCACATGTAAATCAATTTATTTGATTTACTAATTATCCTATTTTCATTCAAATATGGCATATTCTTTTGAATATTCCACCCACTTGACTTTTCCCTTCCAAAGGACTTTTATCCTCCACCTTTGCATTGAAGGCTCCTACATGTCCTCTCCTTGAGCCAACTTGGCATTAATTCCTCTTACATCCCCTCTTACACAAGCTACCTCTTGAAATTGAAATTTCACTTACATGCATTTAACATGCACATTGTTCAAAATGTGCTCCACTCTCCTTCATTAGGATGTTGACAAGTGACACAATGCCATTGGTTCAAATTTTAATCCCACATTCTCCCCATTCTTCACTCTTCAATCCTTCTTCCTTATAAATAGAGGCCTTCTCTATTGATTGGGGATCCACAATCATCCAGATTTTGATGCAAGGTTATGATCCACAAGTTTATGCAAGTTCATTATCCATAATTTCATCCACACTTTCATCCAAGTTAGCATAGATTCATCATCCATAGCTAGGTTATTGGCATTTTGCATCAAGAATCACACATCTACCATCAAGCTTATCAAGGAATTGAGAAAGGGCTTCTTTCCACATCAAAGAAGCACCAATTCCCCTATGGGATGCTGGTTTGAGCATTAGAATAGGATTTCATTATTAGATTACTTGATATTTTGCTTTGATTTCATGTTCTTGTGTTTGAATGAATTTCATAGGGAATGCTTGTTTACACTTGTTTAGGGACTAATGTTTGCTTGTTTCTCCATGTTTGAGCAATTCTAGGAAAACCATTCTACATTTGGCGCTAGAAGGAGGGAAAATCTTTCAAAATTAACATGTTTTTTGGTCAATTTCATTGTTTTTTCCATTTTTTGTTCTTTCAGGACACAACGACACTGAGGAGGACACACAATGATGTTGCCTCTATATCTAAAGGGCGATGTTGTGTTGATTTTCTTGAAGGCTGAATCATTCAAATCTCAAAGGGTGATGTTGGTTAACATAACGACACAATCGTGGTCTCTGTTTTTCCACAAAGTGACGTTGATTTCCACAGAGCGACATTGAAGCTTGAAACAACGACGCCTTTGCGGATTGCAACGCTGGATTGGGGTAAAAATTAGTTTTCAAATTTATTTTGGCATGTGCTTTATGTTATTGATTTCTCTTGACCATTAACCTATTTTGTGGCCCTGTTTTCTATAGGTTGATCAACTTTTGTAGGTTAGGGAACTAAGAAGGAAAAGAGGAAACAAAGGGAAGGTCTCTAATGACACTATTTCACGATTGAAACAAGTGTTTTTAACACTTTAGGGATACTTATAACCCAATCTTTGGAAATATTTCTATTTATCAGTTTAGGACTCAAATATATTTCATTTGGGATTTAAAAAGAACACACAAAGGGTGAAAAAGAACATTAGAAACTCACTAGATTTGATTTTGGGTCTTAAAAATTGAATAAACAACTTCAAACACTTGGTTTTGGTGCTATAAAAAGAATCCATCATTGCTTTGAGGACTAAAAAATGAATTTGTGCTTGTCTTGTTTTGCAATCTTCTTTACAAAATAATATCGTTCAAATGCATATGCACTTCTCTCACGCTTCACGATGATCTTGAGAATCAAAATAATTTTAGTGATACTAGGTTGTCTAAAAGATTTCCTCGACATTTCAAATTTAGGTTTTTAAAATTGAACAAAGCTTTCTAGTGTGGGAAAAGGAATTGTGTGTGTTCTCTCCTTGTTCACACAAACAAGGATTGATCGAACTATGGATGTCCTTACTCACTTTTTTTCACCTTTAGAGGGCTTTCCTTGGTGGGAAAAAGTACTCACCCCAAGGGAAGGACCCAAGCAGTAACGAGCATAAGCCAGGCTCTTCTGAACCATTATACAAATTTGTGGTTGCAAGGAAATTTTTCAATCAACTAAGTGATGCATGATAACTCTCCCCCAGTATCTTTATGATGCATAAATCCCTTTTTCTAAGGGTTGGGAGACCTCTTGAGGGAATTTATCATTGTTTCCTTTGAACCAGATGCCCTTATTATGAACCCTTGTGTAGTAACCAAAAATCCCAATATTTGTTGGCATCAGGAGGTCGGACCTCTAGAGTCGTCCCACATATTCACGATTCTTTGTAGAGATGAAAAGTTCATCATGGGAGATTCATGAGAACTAAAGCTTGGTTGGCCCATAGAAGTGAGTGTCGTGGAGGGGAGCTAGTGTGTCAAGCTTCTAATCATCCGCTCTAAATAAGTGCAGCTGGATTTATCCAAGTGGGAATTCAACAACTATTTAAACACATTGCTTGGATCCAAAATCTTGAAAACAAACATTTAACAAGGTCATCAAATTTCAAACCCTTTAGTAGAGGAAAATACCTTTGAAAATTCCAAGTATTATTGCTTGTCCCTAGGGATTTATCCTTAGAGGCTTCTAAATATTTGGGTCCATATCTCAATTTTCTCTCTCTAAAGTCAACATTAGGGAATTATTGCCTTGATTCTCTTGATTTCCACATAATGGACCTTATGGGATGAAAATAAATTGAGACATAGACATTTAGTTTGAAAGGATAAGAAAGAAAGTGTTTGTGGTAAAAAGGACTCATTAATCAAAGATAAAAGACAATTGAACCCCACACATGTGTCTTCTCAAATGATTTCCCACAAGATCAAAGACCCAAAACCAAAGTCCATCAATCGTCACAAATGTGTTAGTCCAAGAAATATCAAGAAACATCAGTCCATGCTTTACGAAGTTAGAGAAAGATTGGTCTATGAATTTTACAAATGTGCTTCAAAAGACAATCCCAACTTGTATTCATTCTATTATTGTCAAAATCCAAGTCTTTTTCAATGTTTTGAGTTTCTGACAAAGGAGGTATAGCATGTTCTTCAATACCTAGGTTTCGTAAACAAAAGTCTCTCTAAGTTCACTTAGGATCAAAATCAACACTTTCATCCATCCTCAAACATCAATCAAAACCCATCTCACAAACAACTCTTAAAATCTTGGAAAAATACTTCATGCTAGGCTTTTGGAAAATCCTTTAAATCAAATCAAAATCACCATGTTTGACTAAGTGTGTGCGGATACATCCTTCTTCACACACTTAGTTAAATTATCACCTTGTAAACAAGTTTATTCCAAGATAACATCTAACATCTTGGAGTTTATATGTTCATTATCAAATCCAAATCAAATCCAAAATCTAATCGAAATCAAATCCAAAGTAAAAAATCCAAAAGTCCTAAAGTCTAGTATCTCCTCCAAGGTTTTTTAAGAGTTCAATCATTCACACCATCCATCTTTCATTTATCTCATCGCCATCCTTTGATCCTTAACATCTTATATTTTATTTTTTGTAACTAAAGTTTGAGCCAACCTAAGGAGTTAGAGGTTTACCTCCCAGATTCCTAAAATTTGATCCTTATTTTATGGTCCAACTAGATCTCAACACAAGAACATGGAAACAAACAAAGAAACATCTACTTCAAGTGACCTAAGTCAAACTGCACCTGAAATCAACCCAATTCGATCTAACAATCCCCCACTCAATCTTCCTCTAATACCGCAAGATCTTCAAGAGGGAGGTTTCCAAGTGGAAGATATCACCAACAATGTCCTAGGAATGACACAAGATGAAATCATGGAAATGGTCCAAAACCCCAAAAATCACAAAATTGTCAACACAATCATGAGGCTTAATCCTTCACAATACATGTTAGAATTGGCAAAGGAAGGGGCTAAACTCCGTTCTAATTATGATGTAAGTAGTATTGTGGAGAAACCTCTTGGGATTATGCCACTGGTATCATTCACACCTTCCTTCCAAAACATCATTCAACCCATCCCACAACCAACATCATCTCATGCTCCAAGTCAACCCATAGTTACCAAGGGGAGTTCATTGCTTCATGCTCTTCAAACACATCTCCTTGTAAATAACCAAGACTTGGATGAAAACACCATCTTGGGTCAACCAAATACCATTCCTCAAAACCCAAAACATCCATATGTTCCACTCATCTTTCGTGACACCAACAATTTATCCACTTTTTCCGCATCACTGGCATATTCTCTTGACACACAAGTCTCTCTCCCCATGATGTACAAGGACAAGGGGGAATATTTGATCCCTCATCATCACTTTCTCAAGGAAACACACCACCCATCTTCCCACCATTTTCTCCTCTACCATTAACATCCACACCAATCCTCGGTTTAGGGAAGCCCCCTTTACCAATCCTCAATCAACCAAATCAGAGCAATTCTCCAGTCATGAATCAAATCAACATACCAAATCCTCTGATCATGGCACCAATATCGCAACACTAGGTGGCACCAATCCAAACAACACAATCAATCACTGCACCATCTATAAATGTGGTCTCCCAAGGACCTAACATAACAATTGCACCATCTATCACACAACCCCCTATCATCAATCCAATGGCACCCCAACAACCACCTCAAGAAACTCTCATCACAACATCTCACACCATTCCAAAATCTCCACCTCCACCACTAAAACCAAACATGGAAAATCAATACAGTATCACATTGCAAGCTGCCCAACAAGCCTATCAAAAAGCATTCCAACAATTTCAAGCTCAACAATCCATGCAAGTTGCACAACAAGCTACCCAAGCACAAGCTCAAGATTAAATGCAACAAAAATAAGCTGCCCAAGCTACACAAGCCACCCAAGTTGATCAAGCTCAGGCGCAAGCTCAATATCAAGTGCAACAAGCTCAAGCACAAGCACACTACCAAGCACAACAACATGAAGCTCATCAGCAAGCTTTGCAACAATACCAAGCCCAACAAGAAGCAACTCAGCTATTAGCCCAACCACAAGCATTGTTGGCACAACAACATCAAGACCAACAACAAGCATTGTTAACACAACAACAACTACAAGCATACCAACAAGCATTGATCACACAACAAAACTTGTAACCACCTCCCACAAACACACAAAACACCCCATCCATCACTCAAACAATCAAACCACCTCAAAAGACATTCATCCCACCACCCAATCCACAAAATGATGTGTCCGCACAAATCAAACTGCTCTCCCAACAAGTGTTGGACCTACAATCTACAAAACCAACAAAACCCCAAGAGAATTTGTGCCCTTATCCTTTCAATAGAAGAATTGTGATGGTTCCATTCCCAAAAGGGTTCGAGATACCTAAATTTGGAAAATATCGTGGGACTGGTAACCTTGAAGATCACATCAGGGAATTTCATGTTCACTATATGGAAGTTGCATATGATGACACTTATCTGATGCAACTATTCCCTCGAAGTTTTTCTGGACCAGAAATGGAATGGTTCTCTCATCTTCCTCCCAAAATCATAATGTTCCAGGAAATTGTGGACATGTTCATACAAAACTATTCATTCAACATAGGCATGGACGTAAGTCTAGAAGAACTATCTACTCTCAAACAAGCCAAGGGGGAAACATTCACATCCTTCTTACAATGATGGTGATCCAAGGCCAACAGAAGTAAATGGACTATTCTAGAAGAATAGTAAATTTGTACTATCATCGCTAATCTCAAAGGAACCGTGTCCTTCCATCTAAAAATGCAATGCATCACCACATACGACTGGTTGATTCCCAAGGCACTCAACATCGAAAGAGCCCTTGTTGCACAAGGGGGGACACCCACTTATCAAGAAAATCATCTATCAACTAGTTATAACGAAAAACCTCGCACATGGGAAAAAACAAGAACATTACTAAAAATGGTGTAGTTGGTGCCAAAGTTGTTATCAATGCTCCAAGGAAAAACACACAATCATATCAGCAATCGCAATCCAATAACCGAAACAACACACAAGCCAATGCAGTATCACAACAAACCAATAGTCAGGTAGTTAATAATTTGAATAATCAAGGGGGACCACCCCCACAGAACAAGTATCCCCCCAAATGAAAATAAACACCCCTTGGGGAATCAATTGAATATGTCATGAAAAAATTGGTATAGGAGAATCTCATTAAAATCCTCGTTTATGAGAATTAACAAGAGCCCCAACTGAAACCACCATAGTATAACAAAAACCACCTTTGATATTTTCATAAAATCAAGGGGCACATGATGGCCAGTTGAATGAGATTGAAAATTTTGATCCAAGCACTTATCAATGATAGAACCATAAACGTTGAACAACTTGCAGGAAATCAAGACCTTAAGATATACACAAATCCATTGCCAAATCACAATAAAGTGAACAACAATGGAAAGGAAAAGTATAACAATGTAAACCATGTTTACGATCATGTTGTTGTGTCCTTAGTTGAATGGGTCACTTTTTTCAATGTCAAAGGAGCTAGAGCCGAATATGGAGTCACCACATGTAGTGGCAGAGTTACCATTCTTGTACCATCACAACCACCCAAGGAACTGACCTCTAATCCAAAATTTGTTCCCAATGGTTATAATGTCTTGGGCTAGCTAAAAAGAACCCCCGTCTAGATCTCCATCATGGAGTTGTTAAAAATCTCACCTACACATAGGAAGATCCTAGAAGAGGCATTAGCCACATCCTCCATCCCCACGAATCTTTATGCATACTAGTTCCAAGCTATGGTTGGACACATCACCACATTGCATCTCTTGACATTCTCTGAATAGGATCTCCCAACTCAGCCATCTCATAATTGTTCACTCTATCTCGAGGTCTTGGTCCATAAAAATAAAGTCAAAAGAGTCTTGGTGGATGGGGGTACAGGTCTGAATATTTGTACCCTCAAGCTAATAAAGAATCCGGGATTCTCTGAGGACGTCAATGAAAAATGTAAAGGTATTACAATTAGGGCATATGATGATCAAGAAAGAGTGTCTCAAGGCACTATTCAACTCCCTATTCAAGTAGGGCTAGCCATCATGGAAACTACATGCCAAGTCCTTGATCTAGAACTACCTTACAATATCCTCCTAGGGTGCCCATGGATCCATGGAATGCAAGCTATCACATCTACTTTCCATCAATATGTCAATTTTTCCTATCAAAATCAAGAGGTCACAATCCATGGTGATCTCGAGCCATTTTATTATTGCAAGAATCTAGAAGCCAAGTACTACAAGATCCCTCAAGTCCCAAAGAATGATGAAGGCCCTACGACTCCATATGTAGACCCATCTACCTTAGCCTCCACTTCTGAGACAAAGACACCTGCCATTCCTGAAACCTCTGATATCAAATTCATTATCCAAGACAATGGGTGTGGAGATTACAAAATAAAAAAGAGTGCCTTTGTAATAGGAGAGTTACCTCAATCTCCTAGATCTCATGTGCAACCACATCTAAATAACACCTCATCTCAAACCTTCAAAGCAGACCCCTCCAGATTTAAGTGTTGGGGGGACCTAAGCCGAGAAGTGGTAGATGAAAAGGGCATATCAAGTCTTCTATACCAAGATGAAAGGCCCATGCCTGATCTTCCCATGGACGATGACAACAAAGGACTACAGATGATGCTTGGCATGTGCTACAACAAAAACAAGAAACTCAAACAAAATGACAATGGTCTTCTAGAACCTATCATTCTTGAGAAGCGTATAAGAAATATTGGCCTTGGATGTACCCCTCTAAAAATAACCATGCTTGGCAAAGGTGCCTCAGTTAGAAAAACCAAAGCTCCTCCTAAGTTACCGGTATCCACAGGTTTTCCTTAGACAACTATACCTTTGATATAACCGATGTGTGTGACGAGGACCCTATCACTAACTGCCCATGCTATTTGAGGATTCCTCTCTTTTCATGATTATTACCCTATCTTTCGAAATAAGCAACCAAACCAATGAGCTAAAACTTGTCTATCCCCAACTCATTGACTATGACCAACAAGGACCACCAATTTTGGAAACATTCGAAAACAATGAGGCTCTCTCGGAATTCATGGGATTGCAAGATACTATACCATATGGAGATCATAAAGTAGGATTTGACATCGAGTTGGACACGCATGCCTACTATGGGGAGATGATTGAATCCCTCAGTCACAAAAGTAAAAATTTAAGAATAATATTTAGGTCTTTAAGTGAAAACCACACTATAGCACTTTCTGACCCAAAAAATAGTAAAAACAAAAGATGCATCCAATGGTGAAAACCTCTCTGAGGCGCCAAAGGATGAGGGATTCAATCTTCCCCTTAGTGCTATTCATCAGTAGAAGTCAACAATCTTAGCAAAGAAGTGCAATCCATTCAATCCAGGGACCAAGGAAGCACCACATATCACCTTCTATGCAAAATCACTTTTGATAGAAGAACAAGAAATCCTAGCTACTTTTCTAAGGGAAAGAAAGGTAAACTTTGCGTGGACCTACCTTGACATGCCTAGGCTTGATCCAGAAATTCTGGTTTATCATATAGCTGTTGTATATGCATAAAATTGGTCATGTCTAATTAATCCTTTCATTTATGTTGGAAACTTGTAGCCAATTAAAGACAATTTCCACATAACCCATAAAGAAATCTATGCATCTAAGTATTCAGAATCCACATGCAAGAGAATAGACAACATACCCATGAAAATATGACACAAGATATACCCTGGGAAAACCCCCAAGAGGGAAAAAAACTCAGCCTCCAAAAGCATCCATCTCTCATACATATTATTTAGCAATAAAGATTATAATACATCTTATGAGTCTCCATGAACACCATTGAAGCAACAAGCTCTCTCCAAGCAATCCATGTGAACAAGCAGGCAACCACACATCATGTGCCATGCTTCAAACTCTCGCAAATGCTAACCAGAGCTAATCATGCAAAATTGCATCTGTCAATAACTACCTTTGTGGTTGCTTTTATAGAAGCAAGCTCCCACAAAACCACTAAGTGGTATTACACAAAACTATGTGACAATAACTATGAGATTACAAACCATAATGCATTACACACATTACACACATTATGGGAAAACCCTCAAGAGGGAAGAATAATTACATTAAACACATAATGCAAGGTGTACAACACACCTTTTCCTAACAATTTAATTAAATATTTATTATTTAATTATTTTTTCTAAAGTCCTCTACATATGATTAAATTTAATTAATTTAATTATATTGTTCATTCACTTTATTCTTCCACCTTAATTAAATAAATTCACTTTATTTAATTATTTCACTTTCATATGTCTACTTAATTAATTAAATAAATATCTTTTATTTATCTTGATTAATTATTACCTCTTGAATTTAATTAAGTCTTTTGATTTAATTAAATTTAAATATTTCATTTCTCCTATTAAAATCTTTCTTCTAATTAATTAAATATTTTATTTAATTAATTTCATCTACATGTCATTTCCTAAAAATTTAATTAAATATCTTTATTTAATTAATGTCCATATCTTTTCAAATCATAATTAAATATTTTATTTAATTATGAAATCTTTTATTATTCTTCAAATCTTAATTAAATGATTATTTAATTGAGAAAAATCTCCATGTCACCCATAAATAAATAATTGAATTTAGTATTTAGTATTTATCCTCTTAAATCTTTCCAAAATCTTCTAAAAAGATGATTTCTTATCATCTCATCTTATCTCTTCCATGAAGGAGGAAACAAATCTTGCTTTCTGTTTTTCTTCTATTTTTCTCTCCAGTCTTCTCCATCTTCGACCGTTCAATCTACCCGGATTTATCACAGTCATTGATCACATCAGCCAATCACAATCCTTCAAAAGCTCTATAAATATGCCTACACATCCAAGCATTGAAATAAAATTACAATTAAGCAATAGGCAATTAGACAATAGTTGCATTTAGTTAGCATTTATTATCAGCATTTAAGAGCATTCGTAATTGTAGTTTCTTTATCAAGTAATCATAGCAATCTACAATTATGCATCGTTTAATCAACATAATCATATCTTAGCTTAGCATGCATTCATCATCTACAATCTCATTATCTGGGATGACTATTTGTTGAGCTCGGCAAAATTTGAGAGCAACAGTTGGATTCGACAAAATTATCGAAGATAGAGGACGATAGGATCCTTTCAAAGGAGCTGTTGTTTTAAGAGTTTTCTTTACTTTTCAATTAGTTTCCTTTGATTTAATGTCTTATTGGTGTGTTGGTTTATATTTCATTAATTAGCTCACATGTATTTATTTATCACACACATTTTTGGCGCCCACCGTGGGGCCTTGCCCTGTTTTTAACATCTACTTGCAGGTTTTCTAACAGGATTTAACGTTCTAAAGTTCAGCTTTTCAGAAAAAATCATGTTCTAGCACATCTATCAAATATTTCATCGCATCTGCAGATTGTTTCAGCACATCCACAAACTGTTTCAGTGCTTCTACAGGTCTTTCAGTGCATCCAGAAATTGTTTCAACACATACAAAGATTACTTTAGCACATATAGGGAACAAAATGGCGCATACATTTAGCTTAAGTCATTAAAATTTTATAAAAAAGAAAATTGCATTTTTAGTTTGGGGCATTTCGGCTTTCTTTTAGTGCATTTAGGGTTTTCTACAATGATTTTGATGTTTGTTTTAGTGCATTGACTGATTGTTTTGGCGCACATATATGATCTTTTAGCACATGTAGGTTGTAACTAAACAAGGTTCTGAGTCTGACGCCTTCCGCATATAGGACCTTTTCTGGCTTAAAAAGAACCAATCTAGGATAGTCACATCTGGTTTTAAAAAGAAGCAACCCTACGATAGTCACCACACAATGATTTTTGCAGTTAAAATGAACAACTTGTTTTCATGAAGCAATTATCTTCACATAGTTTAGATCATTGTGATTTGGGCTCTAAAAAAACACTGTTTTCTTTGTTTGTGGAAATAGGTCTATGATATCCCCTTAACTGGGTGATCAGAATACCAGAACTTCCTTTTTAATTCATGCAATTTTACATGCTTTCTTAAATCCTTTAGAGGGCCTGCTCTTGTGGGAAAAAGTACTCACCCAAGAGGAATGACCTAAGTGGGAACAACTAAAGCCAAGTTTTCCAACCCACTATAATCAAAAGTGAATTTGAGGAAAGTCCGCAATTCGACAGTAGTGTGCAAGATAACCATCCCCAAAGCATTTGTTCTAAAGATTGGTAGGTCTCCTAAGGGAGTTTATCATTTTCCGCACTGAACGGAAATCCTTACTAAGAACTTAGTGTAGAAGCCAACTGAGTCAGTTTCCAAACATCCTAATAATCACGGTGCAAGGGGAGGGAAGAATCTGCCCCCAAGATACTCACCATATAACTACCAAGGACCGTTTACTCAGGGGATCAGGACAAAAACACGGGTGCCCCTTTGAGGGTGACACAGCTATGTGAGTTGACACAGTTCTAAGATGTGTGTTGTTGATTATTATGATGACCTACTTGAGCACTAAGAGTGAGTCTGCTTGAATTGTCTGTTCTGTGCAAAACTTATGAATTTTTTATTTTTTTTAAACATTTTGAACATACACTTGATGTTTAGTGTAGGGCTTAAAAACTACTATTTTTTGAGTATTTGTTGTGTTTTCAATCACATTAATTCAGATAAAAGATCATCCAAAATAAACATGCAAAAATTTAGCTGAAACTATTCAAAACTATTCAGAAAACTATCTTAGAAAATTGTTTTAGCGCATCCAACATATATTTTAGCGCATATGAGGTTTGTTCTAGTGCATCCACTGGTTAGATCAACATATTTAGAGTCTGTTTTCACGCATTAAGTGTTTTAGCGCATTCGCTAAATATTCTGTAAATAGTTTTAGTCACTGTCAAAACATTTTTCTATAGTGCATCTAAGGTATGCTCTAGTGCATGCACCTATTTCTGTAGCGCATATAGGAAACATAGTAGTGCATCTATCACTTTCTAGAATTTTCACTTTTGACAAATCTGAGTTTGTAACATCCTTGGTCCAATAGCATCTTGACATTTCTCCTATGCTTAGAGATTGGAAATCAACCAAGTTTGTTTAAGAAATCCATTATCAATCGAATCTAGAAACCCAAGAAGCATTTGGGATACAAGAAAACCTTAAAACGTAGAAAGTTTTTGTATAAAAGTTGAAACGTCTTGCTCCATTACCGTAAGTTTCTCCATAGGTACCAATATTTCACTAGGGGATTTACCGATGAGTATGCTGTAGAGCCTTTATATTCACGATCCTACTTTCAGAGAATAGCTCTATCACAACGAAACAATCACAATCAACCTCTCAACTTCGATTATCTACCACAATCTTCTATTGAATATCCAACACATCCTAGCCAAATCATTCAATGATCTTAACTAGGCTACTTGATATACTTATCATTTTTACTTTTTTTCAAAAACGAGGATCAAATCTTAAAAGTGCATCTTTCAAACAAGTTTTTGATTATTGATTCAACTTCCCCAACAAGATTCTAATATCCTTCATCATTGGAAACCATAATCAAGAGATAGGAACGTATTTGATCATATCATAGGATTTTCATCTTATCGGATCAAGACATCATCATTTTTGCACTTATCAAACTATGATCTAAGTCTAGAAGAACATTTCAAAATCATATGCCTAATTTTACAAGATCTCAATACAATAAGCTGAAAGAGGACATTCAATAAGAATATCATACCTAAAGAACTCAAGAAGAAGATGAGAGTAGTAACCCCCTTTATAGTGTGAGTTGTAATCCCCTTTTTAACGACAACATGGATAAAAGAGAAGAAAATCCATTCCCTTTCAACAAGTACAGGGACATGAGAAAAACTCCTATAGATAGTGATGATGAATGAGAGGATGAACGTCACCTTCGAGAGGCTAAGCAAGATCCAAAATTTCACAAAGCCTTAGAAAATATCTTGCAACGCAATAAAGAGAAGTATTTCCTCTATCTAGCTGACAAAGGAGCTAAATTGCCTCATGATTTTGATAATGAGAACATTAATAGTAATTATGATGAAACACCCTTGTCTGATCTTAGTTCCTTGTCTCAACAGATTAAAACACTACAAGGAAAAATTAAAGACATGCAAGGGGGAACCACAATGAAGACATATGCTCTTGATGACATATGTCCTTATCCTTTTGACTGACATCTCAACATGATCCCCTTTCCCAAACATTGTGAAGTTCCAAAGTTTGATCATTATAATGGGAAATTGGATCCAATCGATCATATTAGGGACTTCCGAAATATGACTTTATAATTTTCTCATGAGGACACATACTTGATGCATTTGTTTCCTAGGAGTCTTGGAGGCCAATCTATGGAATGGCTATCGAAGATCACATCGCCTGTCAAGACATTTGAGGAATTGATTAGTGAGTTCATATCACAATATTCCTACAAAATCCAACATCAAATAACCATGATTGATCTCTACAAGGCTAAACAAAAACCTGGTGAACCATTCATTACATTTCTTCAAATATCGAGAAGATTTTTCATTAGATACCCACGTCATGTTCCTGAAAAGGAAAAGATCACCACTTTCATAAACAACTTGGATCAAGAGATGAGCTATCATCTTAAGCTTCATTGTCCTCCCTCTTTTCATAAATTGATTGAAAATGCCATCACCATTGAAGTTGCCTTAATCTAGAGAGGGATAATAAAACTTGACAAGGACAATCCTAGCTCTTCAAATCACCACAACAACAAATTTAAGTTTTGTACTCACAACAAAAACATTGTGAATGATGGTGTTGTAGATGCAAATCATGTCTCGACTAAGCCATTTGTTCTTAGTACTCCAAGTGCTCCTCGCTATAATAACTATAACAACATCAATTCAGTCAAAAATCAAGGAAACAATCCTCCTCGTCCGAGAAACAACGTGAATCAAACTTCTACTCCCAATCAAGGGAATGCCAACAATCAAGGTTACCGTGGAAACAATAAAAACAACAATTCCTTAGGAAATGCCTCAAACACAAATCCACAATGATCTTCATTCTTCTCTAGCAGAAGAACTTTTACTCCACTGGGTCAATCTTTAGAATCTGCATTCAAAGAGTTGATGGCTAAAAATGTCCTTACTTTTCCACCTCAATGCAACTTTGAACCCAATGTGAAGTATCCATCATGGAATGATGCATACTATTGTGATTATCATCAGTGCAAGGGCCATCACATGAATAATTATCAAGCCCTGAAAAATGTTGTCCAAGACTTAATAAAAAATGGCACCATCACAATAGAAGGACACCAACAATCAAACGAAGACCACCAAGCATTTCATAACCCGTTGCCCAATTATCAAAAGGGTGTCTTCTGGAAAAAGTGTGAATCATATCAATGATAATATAATCAACCATATTTACACTGACGACAAGCAGATCAATGTTATAAAAGTTAAGGAAAAGATGGAATATTGACAAGTCAACGCAACAACAAGGGCACAAGTTAAAGTTGTCTTAAAGGGCACTTCTTCAAAATCCACTGTGCCTCCGCCTCAACATCAATATGACTTAGTCAATCAACTTAGAAAAATATTTGCTCAGATTTCTATCTTGGAACTTTTGAAAATTTTCCCAACGCACAAAGAAATTCTAGAAATGGCCCTCATTGAAATAACTATATCCACTGATCTGGATGTGGACCAATTTCAAGCCATGGCGGGACACTTTTCCTCACCCACATGCCTCTCATTCTCTAAAAAATATAATGTTTCCATGACACATCCCCATAATTCATTGCTATACTTAGAATTCATGATCCACAAGTTTCGTGTCAGACACATCCTAATAGATGGAGGTGCTGGGTTGAACATATGTACCATGAAGTTAGTTCAGGATTTAGGATTTTCTGAGGACTCCATTGATCCTAGAAGAAAGTTCACTATTAAAGCCTATGATGATGAGGAAAGAGCATCCAAGGGTTTAATCATGTTGTCAATCAAAGTGGGACCTATCATCAACAATACTTTATGTCAAGTGTTAGACCGTGATCTAGCATACAACATCTTGTTGGGTCATCCTTGGATCCACAAAATGCAAGTTGTCCCATCCACATATCATCAATGTCTTAAATTCCCTTATGACAGACATGAGATCACAATACCAGTTGATAATTTGAATAGTTAGACTTGTGCCAACATCAATTCTAATCAAGATACTTTGGTTCCCAACAATCGAGAAGCTCTTGTTAGTACTTCTCCCAAAGTTGATACACAAATCAGTCAATTAACCAAAATCTTTGACAAGCAACTATGGTTCAAGGACAATGGAGTTGGGGAATACTCTCTTTGTCTTGCTAATCTACCTACATCGCCTCGGTGACATGGGAAACCTTCTATCACACAACAAAAGATATCTGTAGCATCAACATCAACACAAACACCAATAGAGCCAAGTATAAAGTTTAATGGATGATTTATCAAAGAAAAATTACCCATGGAAGATCTTGAGGATAAAGAAGTTCTAAATTGGCTCTATAAAGATGATGATGAAACCGTCCTCAATATCAAAATACCAACTGATCAATATGGTAAAGGGTATTCAATCATGCAAAAGATGGGCTATGATGGTAATGGTCCTATCAGAAAGAGAAAAGGAGTAGTTGAGCCTATTCACCTTCCAGGACTTGTTACAAAAGATAAAACAAGACTAGGCTATGATACTAACTCAAAAGAAATGACATCCAAGTGGTTGCAGGATATTGTCCTCACATTACAAGAAGGTTCTGATACAAGAGAAGCATGTTTGATAGCAATTCAAAATTTCATGGATAATAACTCTAACACAGACTCTGGTGAATATGAATGGGACACTATCTACAATGACAAATTATGGAGGAACAAAAAGGTTGATGTGATACACAAGTATACGCCTACTCTAATTGAAGGTGAAGGTTCAGGGACCCAACTGCAAGAACCTGAACTACAAGGTGACTATGATTCTAGTGATACTAAGTCAAATTTAAATGAACAAGACTATCGTGAGAATAGTACCATCATTGATATGCTTCCTACCTCAGATCCTTCAGACAACTCCATTATGACCATAACCATAGTTGATTTCACACAACTCGATGACCCGCTACCTTTGATCCATCCTGATCTCATTGACTAGGATTCGTCTGAACCTATTGATATACCTATGTTTCCAAGCGATGAATCTATCATGAATTTCCTTTCCACAGATGACACAAATGATTGTTCCACTAGCAATTTTTGACATTGAGCCTTTAATCAGGAGAGTGTCAAATCTCCTAGCTGAAAAAAGAAAAATCAAAAAGAAAGATGTAATGGTGAAAACCAAAATCTAGCAGTATTAGATCAAACAAAAGATAAAACAAAGAGTGATCAGATGGTGAAAACCTTTTTAAGGTACCAAATGATGAGAAGCTTGACACTCTCCCGGAGCACTATCATGAGCGATCGCCTATCTTGATTAAGCCTACAAAAGAGGTTAATCTTCAAACTTCAGAAAAACCAAGGATTCTACAATTAGCTGCATTAATGACAAATAAAGAAGTGCCAGAGTTTATGAAATTCCTAAGAGAAAATCAAGTCAAATTTTCTTGGTCTTATGCAGACATGCCAGGTCTTGATCCCAATCTCATAATGCATCACTTGTCCATCAGACTAGGGGTTAAGCCTATGAAACAAAAAATCAGAAAGATGCATCCCCATGTTGCACTACTGGTTAAAGAACTCAAAAAACTCCTTGATGCTGGTTTCATAACATCAATTGACTATGTAGAATGGATCTCCAACATTGTTCCTGTATCCAAGCCAGATGGACGTATCAGAATTTGCAGTGATTTTAGAGATCTTAATAAGGCATGTCCTAAAGATGACTTCCCACTTCCAAACATCGATACTATAGTTGATCTGATAGCTGGCCATGCCCTGTATTCACTAATGGATGGTTTTTTTGGCTACAATTAGATCAAGATTGCACCTGAAGACTAGGACAAAACAAATTTCACATGTCCATGGGAGACTTATTGTTGGAAGGTCATGCCTTTCAATCTAAAGAATGCTGGTGCTACATATCAAAGAGATATGACTACAATTTTTCATGACATGATGCACACATTCATGGAAGATTATGTAGATGATATATTGGCAAAGTCATACACAAGAGAAGGACATCTACAAATGTTATCTAAAATATTTGCAAGATTAGAAAAGTTCAAAGTTCGGCTTAACCCAAAGAAATGTGTTTTCGGGGTCACATTTGGAAAGCTCTTAGGATACATAGTATCAAAAAAAGGGATTGAAGTAGATCCTGCCAAGGTACAAGCAATCATGGAAATGCCTCCACCAAGGAATATCAATCAGTTAAGGTCATTATAGGGACGACTTCAATCTATACGAAGGTTCATCGCACACCTGGTAGATAAAAGTCTACCTTTCACACATCTATTGCATAAGAATGTTCCTTTCAAATGGGATGACAAGTGTGAAATGGCCTTTTAAAATATCAAGCAATACCTAATGAACCCATCGGTTCTAGTACCACCAAATCTAGACAAACCTCTAATTTTATATATTGCTGCAACAGAGACATCTTTAGGGGCATTATTAGCACAGGAGGACTCTACAGGAAAGAAACATGCAATTTATTACATCAGTCGAATGCTAACAAGTCATGAACTCAACTACACTTTCATCGAGAAGGTTTGGCTAGCAGTAGTCTTTACCTCACAAAAATTTTGGCACTACATGTTAACTCATACAATCAATCTTGTTGCAAATATTGATCCACTTAAGTATCTATTGAGCAAGGATACATTAACAGGAAGGTTAGCAAAATGGGTTATGATCTTGAGTGAGTTTGACATCCATTATGTTGATCACAAAGCAATCAAAGGACACGTTATCATTGATCAACTAGCTGCCACACCACTACAAGAAAAGCATCCCATGCATATCGAGTTTGTAGATGCTGACCTCTTCACCACAAAATCAAAACAACCATGGTCATTATATTTTGATGGTTCTTTCACTCAACATGGATCAGGGGTAGGCATACTCTTTATCACCCCTCAAGGAAATACCATTCCTCAGTCATATAGGCTAATGTTTCCATGCACTAACAACATAGCCGAGTATGAAGTTTAATCACTGGCCTCAAGCTCGCATTGGAATGGAGGATCACAAAACTACAAGTTTATGGTGACTCACAGTTAGTCATAAATCAGATCAATGATGATTATCATACCAAAGATGACAAACTGTTGCCATATAAGAAGATGGTTGACGATTTCAAGAAGTACTTCATGGATATCAAGTTCATACAGATTCCAAGACTTGATAACAAAGCAGCTGACACCATGGCCACGATCGCATCATTGCTAAAACTCCCAAAGAATCAGGCTTGCTATGAATTTATGTTGGAACAATCATTTGCACCTACCTATGACACACCTGAAAGCCAAATCATTTTCCACTTAGTAGGATCTGATACATCTTGGTATGGAAAGATTTATGCCTACTTGAAAGATGACATCTTACTACCTGACTTATCTCGAAACCAAAAGCGTAACTTTATCCACCAATCCTCTCGCAATACACTTATTGTTGACATCCTTTATCGCCACGGTCTTGATGGTACTTTACTTTGATGTCTTGAACGTAACAAATCTAACAAGGCTAAGTTACAAGAAGTTCATGGTGGCATTTGTGGAACTCATTCGAGTGGGCTGACCTTATCCAATAAATTGATTAGAATGGGCTACTACTGGCTTACAATGGAAAGAGAATCATTCACTTTTGTAAAAAAGTGCTCAAAATGTCAGATACATGGGAATCTCATCGATGCACCAACACAAGAACTACAACCGTTCATGCCAACCTAGCCATTCTCTCAATGGGGGTTAGATTTGGTGGGAAAGATTCATCCTTCATCATTGAATGGACACAAGTTCATCATTAGAACAACATAGTACTTTACCAAGTGGATTGAGGCAGTACCTCTCACTAAGGTTACCGAAAAAAAATCTCATTTTTCATGCTCAACTATATCATTTGTCGGTATGGCATTCCCAACTCCATCATCACAGATAATGGACGACCCTTCAAGAAACAGGATCTTGAAGAACTTTGTGAGAGATTCCATATCCAACATAGATATTCAACACCCTACTACCCACAAGGGAATGGTCAAGCAAAGGCCTCAAACAAAACCATGCACCTTTCAGGTCGGTGATCTTGTTTTAAAGGAAAACCCACGAAATCAGCAAGACAGAGAGAAGAAAGGAAAGTTTGAACCGAATTGGCTGGGTCCTTATGTGGTCATAGCAGTATATGGTTCAGGAGCATACAAGTTGTCAATGCCAGAAGGGGACCTGTTTGACGAACCCATCAACAACATGCACTTGAAGAAGTATTATGTCTAAATCAATTATCATCACCTGGAAAAAGGTCCTAAAAAAATCCATAAAAATAGCAAAAAAAAGTCCTTAAAAATCCATAAAAACAGCAAAAAAAGTCCTAACAAAATCCATAAAAAAGCAGAAAAAGTCCTAAAAATCTATAAAACAACAGAAAAGGTCCTAAAAAAATCTATAAAAATAAAAAAATGTGCTAAAAAAAAATTAAAAAAAAAAAGAAATTAGAAAAATACAATAAAGATAAATAATTAAAATCTGGCAAATAGACACTATTTGTAGCTCTCCATCTATTAGTTCATGTTTTTCACTTAGCTTATGACCCTTGATTTTTTGCATCTTTTCACCATCATCTTATGGCCATAACAATATCATACTACCATCATTTTCTTGGAGTGATAATGTCTTACTGTGGCTTGATCATTGTACATATTCATTTTAGCAAGTTGTGACATACTAGAGGGAAACGTTGACATACTGGAGGAAAATGTTGACATACTAGGGGCAATCAAATTTCAGGTTCTACTGAAACAGCTAGACAATGACATAAAATCCAATCATGCGAACAACCAATCAAATCCTATGAACAACTATCCAATCATTGATCCATATCACAACCATTTTCAGAAAGTACCATATCATAACACATATTTGGATGATCTAAAATCTGAATAAATGTTTGGAATATTAGTATTACATTTTGAACAATGGTTGTTTGACTTTTGATATCATCCCTCTGGAGCACACTCGATGATGTACTGAACTAGAGTGGCGAGGAAAGAGGATGATTTTTCTTTGTCTGTTGTCTTGAGGTTAACTATCAATCTATTGCAAATATGTCGCGAGACATGATTTCCAAAGCATATCATCGATGACAGTTCCAAATTTGCATACGAAAGTGGCTAATCTTTGTCTATTTATGCAAGAAACACTCAGGTCATCTCAGTTCAATTATACCTCGATTCTTGTGCTCACTTGCTATATCAAAAATCATGAAAGTTGTACTCTAGTCATCATTGGTGTTAATTTCCCATCTGATGCTTGTACATACTTCCAAATTTTTTTAAAATTCTCTATGATGATTCAAGAAAGGTAACAAAGGGATCCACAAATTTTTGGTTTCATTTCATTGCATTTCATTTAGATCATTGTACATATTTGCATACTGGATTTGCATCAGAGTTTTAAAAGGCTGAAAAAAACATCAACGGTTGTCATGTCTCTTTGGACTATTTGTGGAGGACATTCAGACATTTGTTTCATTATCATCTTTCATCTTCATCATCATGTCATTAATCATAATCATTTCATCATCTTATCATATAGTTTATCATTTTTCATTCATTTTTATCATATCATTCATTTATCCATTAGGTATTTCATATCATTTCTCATTTTTCATATCATATCATTTCATTGCATATCATTTATCTTCATTACCATTTCATTATCATATCTTATCTTTGTGTCATCATTTTATAATCTATTTCATTTCACTTATCATTTCATTTATCATTATCATTTCATCCACTTCATCTTATTTCATCATCTCATTTCATTACATATCATTTATCATCTTATCATACATCCCATTATTATTAATCATATTCATTTCACTTCATACCATTATTCATATCATTTATCATTTGTCACATTACATTCATATCATATCTTTAATCATCTATCATTTTCATATCATTTATATATCATGTCATTTTTCACATAACATTTGACCCATATCACATATCATTTCATATCATTTCCTAATTCATATAAATATTACAAATTCATGATGCATTTCATAAACACAACATCCATTTTCCATCCCATCATCATTATTTATTGTATTTGAAAAATCCAAAAATAAAAATTCCATCCATACATTACAATTCCACATCATTTGCAAAACATTGCATTTTTCATAAACATATCATATATCCCATTGCATATTTTCATAATCACACCATAGGTCACCCACCTGCATAACATCATTAGTACGCATCACAAATTCTCATCATAAGAATCATCCTGCATCACAGGTTTGTCATAAAACCATTAAAAGCATCACAAATCCATCTCATAACATATACAAACAAATGCATATCCATATGATCATCATAAAAAATACACATCATCAAAACTCATCACCGCTACATATCATCGGTCATCAAAAATAAGTACAAATGTCCAATGTCTAATGAAACTGAAAAGTCTAGAGAGATACATAAGATATGATCCCAAAAAATGCACATGCTCCAAAAATGATATACATGTGTGAAATACATCAATAATACTACATCAATAAACATCACATATCAAGGCTGGCTAGTGGAGTCCACTAATGGAGCTAGTCTCGAGACTAGTGGCCTGCCACTACCACCTATGTCGGGATCCTATCGAGGTTCTGTAACCCCTCTGCTATGTGACACACTCCGTGACTTGCTCTTGGATATGCTATGGGACTGAGGGTAAGGCTCTCTACGCTCGAGAGGGCACAACTCCTCATATCTATTCCAATAATGCTTAGCCTCCCTGGCAATCTCGAATCCCTCTGCAATGGCCTCTCGCAAAGATGCACTCTCAACAGTGCACATGAGTCTCTCAGTAACCCCCTCTGGCTCTGATACCCTCCGTCTGAGGGAATCTCTCTCTGCTATCAACTGGGTCACCTGTGGGTCCGGGGTAGGAGGAGGTGCCTGCACCTATGCCTGTATCTATGCTAGTTGTGTCTGTAATTGCACTGCAAAACTTTGAGCCTAAGCCAACTGGCTCTACACCTGTTCCTACTTCCCTTGGAGAGTCTATACCTGGGCCTACAAAGTAGCTATTTGTGCCCGTTGTGTTGTGGAAGGGATCCTAATAACTTTCCTCTATCCCATACCAGTCCTCGGCCTCTGCATGATCTGTACAATGCCCAAAATATCTGACCTTTGTCTCACTAACCTCTTCTCCTCCCCTCTGCCATCTCCGCCATCATATCCACCACCATCATCCAAGCTCTCCCCATCTCCACTCTCCTCCTCATCTCCACTATCCTCCTCTACTCCACCAATAGCCTACTCCCCCTTGCCACATCCTCCTATCTCCTACCCCCTGGTGATGTGCCACCAAAATGGGCACCAACTCATCTGGACATGTGAAACGAGGAAATGGGTGTGTGTAAAAATAAGCGGAGTACTCCTTAGACATACCTGCATCAGTAATGTTGGGCTTGCCATCCCATACCTCAGGCTGTAAACCTGTATACTCTATATAAGTAACCTAATAAGAAATGTAGGGCCCCCATCCAGGATCATCCTTGCACCACGCATAGTGTGCAACGCCCTGAGGCATCCCCTGAGTATATCTGAACTGTCTCTATACTCACAAAGCCAAAAATCTCTCAATAATAAAAGGGGTCTAACCTATAAGATACAGGGGAATACATACAAAATGCATCTCCAAATGATCCATATCCCACGCCTCACAATCTGTGTAAGGCCTCCATATCACTAAATCTACATCATCTAGACTCCATCTCCAATAATCCAATTTTCCCAACTTGGGCTAGACAAGTGCACTAGAATATGCATATACATATGGCATGCCTGATGGCCTAGCTCTAGGTCCAAGTGGTCTTGTAATAGCAATATGCTCCCATGCCCAGATCTGGAGCAGTGTAACACCACATGACAAATTGGACGATCCTCTGTACAGTACCTGATGTAAGTCAATATACAAGTGTGCTAACATGCAGCTCCCCCAGGCATATCTTCGCTGTTGACCTATCATCTACTCAATGATCCTCCCCCACCCAACTGATAGTCCCTTTGATCGGCGGTCTGGACAAAGGAAGCCTCCAATGAATGCACTTAAAATGGTGGGTAAGGCTAGATATCCCCTCAAATCTACCCATGGTACCCAATACCCTGCTATCTAATCATCCAAAAACTCTCTCCTAAGAGTGTCTGTACCACCTAGCTCTTTGTGGTCATAAACCACAAGAGCACCTACCACTGGAATCCTGAAAATCCTATATACATCCTCTAGGGTCACAGTCATCTCACCCATCAGCAAATGAAAGGTATTATGCTTAGAATGCCATCTCTCTACTAGTATGGTCAACAATCCCCTGTTGACCTGAATCAGAGGCATAAACAACACAGGTCCCAACCCACATCTCACTATCAACTATACATCTACTAGTGTCAGGTCTCGTATCCTATCCCAACCCACAAGGAAGCGCTCTCTGATCTGGAGGTTTTTGAAAACCTCCTTTTTTTGGTCATCACAAGGACAATCAATCAAACTCATATCATCGACTCATATCAAATTGATCTATCTACTTAACATCATGCAATAATGACCCATATCTATCTATCAGTGATCCATATCAGTGACCCATATCAGTGCATCATATCAGTGAATCATATCAAGTGCTTTATCTAAGTGACTCATATCATGAAATCAATGCAAAATCTATCTATTTGAATATCAAATCAGTCTACTCTATCATCATTTACTATTTGTTTTCTTTTTTTTAGGAAAGCAAATTTATCAACAATCAAATCATCTTCCTATTTGTACTTCAGTCATGAATGCAAATATGTTTTCAATCACATCATCTACTATTTTTTTTCTATCACAGAAAGAAAATTTATCAAAAGTCATATCAATCATCTACTCTTTGTTTTCTAAAGAAAAGTTATCAATAAATCACAATCAATCATTCTACTCTTTATTTTTCATTCAATGGAAACAAAGTTATCAGCTATCTATTTGTTGTTTTATATTTTTGGAAGCAAAGTTATCAATTCATCATTTATCAGATTTTCTATAATTTCTATACATATCAACATGATGACAAGACAATTAATCTATCTATTGACAAAATAAGCAATATACATCATCATTATTTCATCACTCTCATCAAACAGTGCATTCTGCCTACATTTCCTAGATGCACTAATCTGCAGCTTCTATGCACTAAAACCCTAAATGCGCTGAAGTTTCCCCCCGATGTTCTAGTTTGTGTCCTAAAAGTGCTACATCAATTCCCCTATGCGCTATTTCCCTATATGCGCTAAACCCCTAAGCGTATGCCCCATTTCATCTACCTGATGCGCAAGAACCTTGGATGCGCTAATCTATTTCCTATATGCGCTAATGTATCACTGGCTAGGGCACATTCCTAAATGCGCTAATCTATTTCCTCCATGTGCTAAAGTGCCACTTTCCTATCGGCATGCTAAATGCACTATTCTGGGTATTGGATGCGCTAAACTAACTATTTCCTAGTCTATCCTAAATGCACTACTTTACATGCTCTATGCACTACAAAAATTATCAAATACGCTGCTCTATTTTCTCTGTGCACTAAAACAGACTGTTAAATTCTAAATCCACACAAGTTCCTCACAAAAATTTATTGAAATAAAAAAATTCATAGCAAAGGGGATTGAATTGACTCACCAGTGGTCCATGGTCTCTGGTACCGGTGGGCCTGCTCGAATCTATGTGTATGGACTGGAATCTCCATCTCATGAAGTTAGCGTCAAAATGACTTACCCTTTTTACCCTTTTGAACTTTTAAAGGTCAACCAAGGTTGGTTTTGTGGCATTTTATTTTTTATTTTTCTATCTTTCTCCAATTTTGACCTTATTTTTCAAAACCAGGGCATCTTTTAATCAATTATCGGGAGCTAAATCACTGCATCCCTCTAATCATCTGAATTTCATCATCAACTCAACATCTTTCTCATCATCATTGATTTACCTCCCAAGGGGGCATCATCAATATCAGCCGCATTTTCCAATCAGAAACATATCAGAGTCAAATCAAAAGGGACATATCAGTCATATTTTTCGATCAGGGGAAATTTTTTCAAAAGCAGGAATATTTTCTTTGAAGCAATGCGTGTCACACATCACTTCAAAGAGGGGAAAAATGTATATGCATAAAATTGGTCATGTCTAATTAATCCTGGCATTTAATTAAATATTTATTATTTAATTAATTTCTCTAAAGTCCTCTACATATGATTAAATTTAATTAATTTAATTATATTGTTCATTCATTTTATTCTTCCACCTTAATTAAATAAATTCACTTTATTTAATTATTTCACTTTCATATGTCTAATTAATTAATTAAATAAATATCTTTTATTTATCTTAATTAATTATCACCTCTTGTTCAATTTAATTAAGTCTTTTGATTTAATTAAATTTAAATATTTCATTTCTCCAATTCAAATCTTTCTTCTAATTAACTAAATATTTTATTTAATTAATTTCATCTATATGTCATTTCCTAAAAAATTATTTAAATATCTTTATTTAATTAATGTCCTTCATATATTTTCAAATAATAATTAAATATTTTATTTAATTATGAAATCTTTTATTATTCTTCAAATCTTAATTAAATGATTATTTAATTAAGAAAAATCTTCATGTCACCCATAAATAAATAATTGAATTTAGTATTTAGTATTTATCCTCTTAAATCTTTCCAAAATCTTCTAAAAAGATGATTTCTTATCATCTCATCTTATCTCTTCCATGAAGGAGGAAACAAATCTTGCTTTCTGTTTTTCTTCTATTTTTCTCTCTAGTCTTCTCCATCTTCGACCGTTTGATCTACCAGGAATTATCACAGTCGTTGATCACATCAGCCAATCACAATCCTTCAAAAGCTCTATAAATATGCCTGAATATCCAAGCATTGAAAAAAATTACAATTAAGCAATAGACGATTAGAGAATAGTTGCATTCAATTAGCATTTATTATCAACATTTAAGAGAATTTGTAATCGTAGTTTCTTTATCAAGTAATCATAGCAATTTGCAATCATGCATCATCTACTCATCATAATCATATCTTAGCTTAGCATGCATTCATCATCTACAATCTCATTCTCTGGGATGACTGTTTGTTGAGCCCGACAAAATTTGAGAGCAACAGATGGAATCGACAAAATTATCGGAGATAGAGGACGATAGGATGCTTTCAAAGGAGTTGTTGTTTAAAGAGTTTTCTTTACTTTTCAATTAGTTTCCTTTGATTTAATGTCTTATTGGTGTGTTGGTTTACATTTCATTAATTAGCTCACACGTATTTATTTATCACACACAACTATTTATCCTAAAACAGAGCCAGTAAGATAGAAGCTAAGAAAAATGCATCCACAAATAGCACTACTGGTCAAACTAGAATTACAAAAGCTCCTTGATGTTGACTTTATACGACCAATTGATTATCTGAAGTGGGTTTCAAATCTTGTACATGTCTCTAAACCCACTGGGGGCATCTACATCTGCACAGACTTCAGAGACCTTAACAAAGCATGTCCCAAGGATGATTTCCCTCTTCCAATCATAGACATGATTGTGGATATGACAACAGGACATGAAATGCACTTTCACTAATGGACAGATTCTTAGGGTACAATCAAATCATGATACCTAAGGATGACCAACACAAGACAACTTTCACTTGTCCATGGGGGACTTACTGTTGGAACATGATGTCATTTGGTTTGAATAACACCAAAGCAACCTACCAAAGAGCTATGACACTAATCTTCCATGATATGATTCACAAAATTGTGGAAGACTATGTAGATGAAATATTAGCTAAATCAAGAACGTCGAGATCACATACCAACTCTAAGCTCCATCTTTGTTAGGCTGGAAGAATACAAGGTCAGTCTCAATCCAAAGAAGTGTGTCTTCGGTGTACGGTCAGGAAAGCTCCTCGGGTATATCGTATCTATGAGGGGAATCAAGATAGACCCTGGCCAAAGTCAAAGCAATTCTTAAGATGGAGGCACCAAGGAAATTGAAGCAATTAAGGGGTTTGCAAGGAAGACTCCAATCCATCTGTTGATTCATAGCGCAATTAGTAGATAAGGCTATCCCATATTCTCATCTACTCCACAAGGGGGTAGCATATAAATGGTACAAGAAATGTGATCAGGTGTTCAATAAAATAAAGGAGTACTTTCTCACGCCACCAGTCCTTACATTCCATCGATTCTTGGAAACAAGCCATTGATACTCTATATATCAACAACAACAATAGCCCTTGGCACTCTCTTAGCTCAACATGATGAAAATGGGAAAGAGGGAGCTATTTACTATATCAGTAGAACCATGGTGGGACATGAGCTAAATTACACATTCATCAAGAAGGCTTGCCTAGCAGTAGTGTTTGTTGCACAAAAAATTAGGCACTATATGTTGGCGCATCAGATTAAACTCATTGACAAAATAGACCCTCTCAAGTATCTTCTTTCAAAGGAAACACTCATAGGATGAATGGCTAAATGGGTTATGATCCTTATAGAATATGACATTGAGTACATAGAATGGAAAGAAATCAAAGGACAAGTGATTATAGAACAACTAGCAGAGACACCTATATATTTAGAAAACTCATTGGTATTATAATTTTTCGATGAGTCAATCTTTAATCTGAACACAACAAATCACTGGAAAGTATATTTTGATGGATCCTACACACAAAATGGGTCAAGAGGGGGAGTCTTCTTCATTACACCACAAGGAGATTGCATACCCAAGTCATATAAGATTTCTTTTCCTTGCACAAATAACATTATAGAATATGAGGCTCTTGTTATAGGACTTAGAATTGTAGTACAATGGTAGATCATGACACTCAAGGTATATGGGGACTCACAGTTTATCATCAACCAGGTCAATGATGAATACCAAACAAAGGATGATAAATTGACCCCATACAAGAAACTGGTGGAAAGCCTCATAGAATTCTTCATCCACATCACGTTTGAGCAAATACCTAGGGAAAACAATAAAGCAGCGGATACTATGGCAACAATTGGATTGCTACTAGATATCCCACACAACGTCCCTCAACAAGAATTCCTTGTAGAGAAACTTCTCGTACCAGCTTTCAAGGTACCAGAGTCTGAATTCGTGTGTGAAATCGTTGGTCCTGGTGACCCCTGGTATCATGACATATACACCTACCTAAGAATAGGAGTCCTCCCTGCCGATATCACCCTGAACCTAAAAAGAACATTTTTCAAGAAGTCATCCCATTTTGTTATCTTAGAAGACACCCTATATCGTAGGAGTATCAAGGGAACCCTGTTATGATACCTTAATCCTGAGGAAGCTTTGACTACTTTAACTGAGGTACATAATGGCATTTGTGGCTCACATTCGAGTGGTATGACCTTGGCTAAGAAACTGCTGAGGACTAGGTACTATTGGGCTACAATGGAGAAGGAAGCTTACAACTATGTCTAAAAATGTTTGCAGTGTCAACAACATGGGGATCTCATCCATGGACCAACTCAAGAGCTCCACCCAATCATTACACCTTGGCCCTTTTCACAATGGGGGCTCGATCTCATTGGTGAAATCACCCCCACCTCATATAGTGGAAATAAGTTCATTATCACCACCACAAAGTACTTCACGAAGTGGGTAGAGGCCATTCCCATGACCTATATTATAGGAAAGAAAATTTCCAAGTTCATCCTGAACTACCTAATTTTTTGTTATGGTGCCCCTCAAGCCATTATCTCAAATAACAGGACACCATTCAAGAACCAAGATGTCCATGAGCTATGCCAGAAATTCAATATCCAACATCGCTTCTCCACTCCATACTACCCCCAGGGTAATGGCCAAGCTGAGGCTACCAGTAAATCCATCTTAAAAATCCTAAAGAAAATAGTCAATGAAGCTCATTGTGACTGGCACCTATAGTTGAACCCTAACGTATGGCCTACCGAATGATCATCTGCACACCTACAAGTGCAAACCCATTCTCCTTGGTCTATGGATTAGAAGCCATCCTTCCTATTGAGATTGAGTTCCCATCCTTAAGAATATCATTGCAGAATCTTATTACTGATGAAGAATATTGGCTGTCACGGTTGAACAAGCTGGAACTATTGGATGAGCAGTGCATAGATGCTTTGAATCATTTAAAAGTCTACCAAAATTGTCTCAAATGAATCTACAATAAGAAGATCAGGAGTCCAAAATTTCAAGTCAAAGAGCTCCTATTGAAGGAGAGTCAAAAAAATGTACCAAATCCAAATAACAAGGGAAAGTTTGAACCCAATTGGTTGGGACCCTTCATCGTCACAACGAGTTATAAATTAGGATCATATTAGCTATCTACACCTGAGGGAGAGCCTGTATAGGAGACTATCAATAGCTCCCATCTCAAAAAGTTTTATGCCTAAACTTGCAAGGTATAAATCCAAAAATACAAAAATAAAAAAAATAAAAAAAAATAAAAAAAAGGATTGAAAACAGTAAAGAGAAAAAAATCTTCCTCTAGTGAAAACCACTTCAGTGGCACTTTGGGCAATTACCTTGGTGAAAACCTGGAAAACAGGCACCTTGTGTAAATAAAGCACTTTCCATCCACCATGTTCTCTATGAATTATTCTACATAATTCATCCATCACATTCCATTGATCTTTCTGACACACATTCGCATCTGCATCATAGCTTGATCCTATTTGTATCATGTTCCCCCCTAGTACTACTTGGCACATTCCTAAGGTTAGTTTGTCCTACCTATATCGAAGTAGTCTATCACACCACATTGGGGGCATGATTCTTATACCTACATTGGATCAGATTCATGTATATTCTTGAAATCTTCCTTAAAATAAAAAAATCCAAAAAACATTCATAAAATCATAAAACCCAAAAACATTCAAAACATATCAAAAATCCAAAAACAAGTCAAAAAGCCAAAAAAAGTCAAAAATAGAGTTGTCTTGTCAAAATACAGGTCTTTGAGCTCTGAATGTACGCAAGGCCATCATCAATGTGCCTCCCCGAGACACACTAGTTCAGTCCTTTATGAGTTCAACATAATAAACTGGCAATCTGCATTTGTTCTTTTCTCATCAAATCGACAAGTCTGTATTAGTCAAACTATGTGGTATCTGTGTGTATAACGTAGGAAAGGCTCATCTTTGATCAGCCCCTAAGGCCCCTAGGATAGGTCTTTAGGTTAGTTTCTTGGTCAAAATATCATAAAACACAAAAACATTGAAAATTTTGAAAATCAAAACATTTGTAAAACATCTCAAAAAATACAAAAAATAGCCTCAAAATATTTCAAAACATCTAAAACATCCAAATATTTGAAAAAATCCATCCACCACATCTCATGATCACCCAAAATAAACTTCCACTCACAATAAATCAATCGTCACTTTCATCCTTTGGCAAAACAATCATAAACAAGTCTAGCAGATCAAAAGTGAAAACTTAAATGTCAAAAGTCTCAATTCTAAGTTAGTAGGTAAACAAGTTGGTAAACTCTTGGTATTAATAGCCCATTGTCCAGTTAATCCCAAAACCATCTGATAGAATCATGTCCTAGGATGCATCCTTCCTACAATGGACATCAACATCAGGCATCACCGTAGTTTAGTGTTGGCTAGAGGTATGAAGAACATTGGCTTGTTTGTTTACTTGATCTTTGTCTTGTTGATTTATCCTATTGCGCTTATACCCATCATCTCTTGATGATGTCTAATCAAAATGATTTAGAGATAAACGAATGGGGCATTGATCATTATCTTTTGTCTGTTGTGTTTGTTGGATATTCTTGTAATATAACTTTGGTCATGCGTGTTTTGCTTGGTTCATAGGGAGGGTGTTTTAGGTGTCTTGTTGATCACATAAGAAGTCTTGCCTTCCTATGTTTTGGTCTGAGATGTTTAAAATATTTGAACTGCGTTCTAAATAAGGTTTTGTATGCCAGGTGTGAATACAGATACTTCTATCTAATTATCAAGTCAAAGTCCATCACACTAGGTACAACGCCATCCTGGTTTTTTATACCTTGATGCATAGTTCCTATGTGTGTTATCAAACATAAGGAAAGTGAGCTCTTTTAAAATCCCAATCTCTAATAAGCGAAAAATCATCAATCTCTCATCATTATTTCTAATAAAGTCTTGGAAGATCATGGACTTGTCATATCCTCTTGTCATCATCTCATTTCTTCTCTTTTCTCTCCACGCTAACATGATACCATGATAGTCAACCAAACATCACTAATGCACCCATCCTGCATCCAAAAACCATCAACATATCATTCATATCATACATAATAGGAAACACTGATCATTTCACATACATTGCATTTCCATCATTGCACCATAATATAGATCTGTTTGTCTAAGCATCTCATAAACCATACATTTTCATAAAACATTCATTGCATAATCATATAGGAATCATCACATCATCCATACATACATACATTTTGCATCATCATATTACACATAGAAAATATGTTGAAAAGAAAGAAAAAAAGAGCATATCATAACATCATCCATCTCATCCATCTCACATGCATTGCATCATCATTTTAGTTGTTTAGGTCGATATAGATTTGTTATTCTAAGCATCTTAAAACCATCTCATTTGCATCATCATTGTTGATGCCAAAAATTGACAAGGTAACAACCCTTTGTGTGAAACTCAATTTATGGGGGACTTATTGCGCTAAACTGAGTGACCTTCGGATTTTTAAAGAAGTTGGCTTCTTCTATAATTGGTTTTTTGGAATGGGAAAAGGAAGCAGATATAAAAATAAAGGATCTAACTAAAGCGATACGCTAGAACTTAGATAAAAGGCATGATAAACCTATCTTTTGGATATAATATAAGGGCCCACTCAGAAATTTACCATGTCCTAGAATAATAGAAATTAAAGATTGAAGCGTGAACAACTCATTCAATGACATAAAATAATTTTCACATCCGTTTTAATGAAAAGAGGAGTCAAAAGACATGATCTAAACCAACAAACTTGCATTCAAATTATAGAAGTTTGGAAAATAAACCATTCAAACAATAATGGCATAGTATAAAGTTTATCAATAGCATAAAAAAATAGAGAGGCCGAACAAGGGAAAATTCTGTGAGTTCTTGCAATAGTCTAAATAATAAAAGGCTTTGTGTCTCTCGAAAATCCTATAATTCGTGAACCTATAGAACTTGGAACCTGTAGCATGTAATCTTTGAACCCCTCCTTAGAAGTAAAGAGCAGTATATATAGTGAACCTACTTAGTTCTGTATACCAGTTCTCCTCAGCTCAGACATGGTTCGTCAACTCTATGTTAAGAGAGGACTTCGTCTCTTGGAGCTCTTTTTCTAATTGGGCCTTTCGACCTTCAAATTTCATTTGATTCTTTTCTAATTTTTGCTCATGTTGAGCACACTGAGCTACTAACTCTACTTCTTTTTTATGCATATTTTTCCCCATTAGGGCCAATTGGCTCTGATATTCCTAGCTCTTCCCCCATAGCTCATTGATTAGGATGGGATCGATGAATTGGGATTTCTTGAGTTCTTCCTAGATTTTTCTCCACTCCAACTCTTCTTCATGTGCTTTATCTGATAAGCGCACAACCTCTGATTCTAGCGATATCTCCCTTGTCTCTAGGAAACGAACCCTTTCCTTCACAAGCTTCAACTACTCCTTTTTCTTTAGCTAACAACCAAACTTGAGGAAGTCTGTTGTCACCACCTACTATGTTTCCTCCATTAGTTCTACCTTGTCTTGCGGTGAGTCCGCATTCAAATCGAGTCCCATGACATACATTTAATCATTCGGCAACATCTCCCCTTGGAGTTTGGGTACATGGTGGAAAAATTGAGCATTCCTTGTGCCTCATTGTACATAGTATACACCTTCAGCTCCACATCCCTTTTATCATCCTTAGCCTTTTTCTTTTACATTCTAATAGCCCGCACTTGTTTTGTGGCTTCTCCTTGGGCTATGAATTCGGATGGTTACTGAACTAGCCTGCCAACAAAGGGTGCACCAGGAGGTAGGGAAAAAGGGAATGTAAATGTGGTAGACCCCTGCATTTTTGTCTTCTGGAGAGTAACAATTTGTGGGGAGAAATAAGGGACTTACCAAAGTTTGGTTTGCAAACTAATGGAAGGGCTCATTGGTTTCTGCGGTGATGGGGTAGTCATTGTAGAGTCCGTTTGTTGGGCATATTGGGTCAGACCCGATGTAGTAGTAGCAATGGGGGTACCAATGGTGCCTAAGCCTTCAGAAAGAGAGGGGAGGAGAGATTGAGCAGTGGTGGTAAGTGTTAAGGTTTGTAGAGGCATTAAGATAGATGGCCCAGTCTGGGAAAATTGGGAGAAACCTCCTGAAAACATTGTGGTAGGGGTAGAGAAGGTAGGGCCAACACTTGTAGTAAGGGGTGCTTTGGGAATAATAGAGGATACTAAACATTGAGAAGTGAGAAAAGAAGGAGTGAACCTTACCTTCGAACTTGATGGTGGCGGTGCTTCACTTGCTATTGGCTCCTCACTTACTTCAAACTCTTGGCTTTCCAGGAGCACTTGGCTTGTGGCAGGTTCTTGTGAACCTTCTCCCATAATAGCCTCTATGCACTGTGGTTTAGGGGTCAGGGAGTCTCTAATATCCATAGTCTTTGGTTATTGTTGTTGGGACCCTCTTGTCGATTTCAAGGCCTAGGTGAGTGTCCGTGAGGATTTTGATATATTTAGTCACACATTTGAGGTGACATAGGTAGGGTGCCCTGTGGACTTCTTTGCTGAGCAGAAGACGTCGATGTATCGGCTTCCTCCTCTACCTACTCTTCTTCTTCATCAAGGTCATTTCCTCCACTAGCACTTGATTCAAAAGCAAGATGTTCATCATCCCATAGCTTGTCAAATTGTGTCGGTATTGGCATGGTGTGATGGTTTAAAGGTGGCATTGTTGTTTGTGTCACCAAGGTTCAAACTCCATTGGGGTATTATTGTTGAATGGTTGTAATCCGGTTCATAGCTCCAATCAAAAGTGTTTACCCCTTGAATAAAAAAAATAGCTTGTCAAATTGTTCATCATCCTGCACACTTTCATAAGGTGCATCAAGTTGTTTTGTCTCTTGGCGATACACCCAGAAGGCTCTGATCCTTTCTATACTCCATTATTCATCTTTTCTCAACCTATTGAATAGAGCTTTTCCCATTTTGCAGTTCTCATCATAATCCACCGTAGCGAAGTAGAATCTATGCCATGGCAGCCTATTGTCCTCTATGGAAATATTAATTAGGTCAACCAATAATTCATCTTCATCCTCCAGTGGGTTGCGCCTCTTTTCCTAATAAGGTCGAGAACTGTGAGTTACTTTGATATGCTCATACGGTAGATCATTGAAAGGGTTGTAATTCCATTTGTCACATATCATTACCAACCCTAGATGAGCCAGCTTATCCTGTAACAATGGGTGTGTCTCCTTTTTCATGGCCACTGTTTTGAAGCTTTGCAGACAGATGAAGAATCCCTTCCTCTTGGATTTTCTACTGCAAAAGGTAATATCAATAATGCAAGCTTGTCGAAAGATTTCAAGGGCTAGCACTCGATTAGTATCACATGCCAGAAGGCAGAATGGTTCCTCAATGAAGCCTCGCATTCGGATGAATGTAAAATCCACTCCGAAAAACTAGTCACATCTGGGGATGAAGTTCTGTATATACTCTGTTTGCGTCAATGTGAGCCAATTAATACCATCCTCCCCTTGCAAATCTTTCAAAATCGGAGTCAAGAAATAATCCAAAAATGCATAATAGTCGAAAGTGGAAGAGAGGAGAGGAGTCCAGACATAAACTGATTTTCTTCTACTCTTTTCATCCAAAATAGATAACTTCACCCACTTATCAAAGAAATCAAGGTTCTGATGCAAAAACATATGGGCAAGATAGGAAGGAAATCTGAACTTCTACTCAGCTTGGTAATTGTTAATTTTCTCTATCATTTTCTTTGTGAGGTATTCTGCAAAGTCATACTAGAAGTAAGATTTTTTCCTGCGGAACTAGAAAGTCAGGCCCAATTGAGACACGTGCACCTCTTGGTCGGTGTCCAAACTAAAAACACATGCCATCATTGAAAAGGCGTCTTGCAAATCTTTTTTGAAAGCACTGTATTACACTGGAATTCTTGGTGGCTTCCCTTGCTCTGCTCCAATCCTTTGGGTTTCTTTGTTATAAAACTTTGGAGCCTTATCCCTGGTGTTCCCTGTATGTTCCCCCTATTGAGGAGTGAATGCTTCTATTTTCATCCCTCTTTGCGTATGATTAGGAATACATAGCATATTATGGATGGCTCCTAGAGTGATATTAACTGATATAGTCCGGCTCTCGATAGTGTTGGTGCTTGGGTTGAAATTCTTAATGGCCACATCAACTAAATTCAAGCAATAGTGCATAGATGGGACCATATATTGTGGAAGCCTACTGAACCATATTTTCTCTTCCATTGACATTATCTTTTTAGATATCTTCATTCTTTCGCAAGTCGATTCCCTCAATCCTTTAGAGTTCTTTACAAGAAAGGGATCATGAATATTATCCCAGTCCTCTTGAATTAAGTTCTGGTCTCTATAGCTTTTGGGCTTGTCCAGTTCCTTTGTGTTTTCCCATTTTAGCCTGTCAGGAATACCTGGTATGGCATAAGAAATGTTTTGAAAGATATTGATGACTGGTGCTCCTCACATGGCTTTAAATAAGCTTTTCATTGCCCCTCCCTATGCTTCTTGGCTTGAATTTTCTGCCATTTTTTATTTGAGGGAAGCTTGTGCTTACCTTGAATTTTTCTGCAATTTTACCTCGGCTTTGGTTGTGCACTAGAGATCACTTTTGCTCTGGGGTAGTGTATTTGAAAAGACCTTTTAAGTGCTTAAATATTTTGCATGCAATACTTACCTATTTTCTCTCAAGGTGGTAGATGAGAGTTACCTTTTTGCATTTAATTCGGCATGTACTGCTAACACTTTGGCTTGTGTAAGATGCATCACTTGCCATTTTGATTTGACAAGAATTCATAATTACAATTAGCAACCGTATTGTACAGTACAATTTACTTAGAACTTGAGCTGACACTTTTCTAGCAGCTTAAGCATTCGTATGTGTTGGAAATTAATATCCCAAAAGGAATGATTAAGCCAAAGATGTGATCAACGTTTGAAAAGATATGAGCTATGCCTTGGAATAAGAAAAACACCTAGAGAATGACACCTTAGTCTTTGGTCATGCATAATACCACCGATTGCTACCACCAGCTTAGGCTAATTAATTAGCCCTTATTATTTTTGCACACAGCAAGCCATACTCAACAAATGCAACTGGGTGGGAAATTCCTGCAAGCTCAAGCACAACTTTCAATTTGGTACTCGATTAGCATCACATTTATAGTAAGTTGATTACCACACATTTCCTCACTTTTTCTATAAATAGGAACCTAATGCAGTAGCAAAATCACACTTAGTGATTATAGAAAAATTGGCAGTAGGTAATTGGTTTAATAGTTTAGCATTAGTAGTGTGTATCCTTTTCATAGGCTAGACTTAGGCACTTTGCAGAGATAGTTTCAGGATAGTTGTAGAATGATTGCCAACATGAATACCTCAATTAGGCTAGTGTGTCATAAGTCTCAGACTGCTTTCTTAGGTGAGATTTCTACTAAGTGTTTGAAGAGGATGATGAAGAATAAACACCCACTGGCTATTATAGCCATGAAATAGGTTCTGGGAAGGGATTGCCTCGAATACGAGGACAAGTATCAAGTCAACACTGATGTGTGCTCCTACTTTGTCGCCTCCATGCTAGATATTGGAATTCCCAAGCCCCTGATTCTTCGTCTTATCAAAGAAATATTTTTCAAGAAGTACCTGAATGGACTCAGAGAGGTAGTGGAAAATGTTGCATATGGTGGAGGCATACCAACTGCGAGCAACCTTTGGAGGTTCATAGAAGAGGATGTGGTTGTACCATGGCTGCCATTTTTGAGTGGCTTTTGTCTCCAGTCGCAAGATGAGCATCGCCAGAGGATCAATTGAGTCCGCCACTTTTTGTTTTGCATCTACAATGTGGTGTCGTTCTACGACATTGACTGGTACACAAACTTCAGGAACCTTGTGTTCCCTCCGCCTCTGACCATTGCTCTTGTTAATGATGTTGATGATGATGATGCCCCTGTTGACGAAGATATTGTGGATGTTGTTTTTGATACATCCATTGTTTTTTTCCATGTTGTGGACTGAAAACTCCCATGTTCTTCTTTTTTCCTTTTAAACTCGTAGCAATTAGTCTATTTTTTGTATACATGCCTGAAAAAGGCTTTCCGTAAATTATATGAAAGAAAGAGAATAGAACTATATACTTCGGAAAGGTGGCCTTTGAGCCATTTTGACAATGTAAATATCGAAGCATATATATAATGAAAATATATCTTTATATAATCATCTTGTTGTCTACTTTTGGATTCTGCAACTGGGTCATCTTTTTCTTTTCAGCATGTATGTATCAATTATGCATGTGGGTGTTTAATTTTTCTGTTCTTTTCAGCTACAAGTTTATTTCCTTACTCTCTACAGTTAATCAGTTACTTTTTCCTTTCTGCCTTGAACCATAGAATAAATAAAAAGATTGGCCAACAAAACAAAAGGGAAAGAAGGAAAAAGCACTATAGACATATTTACATTGGTAGGATAATCAAGCTTAATTAAAAAATTTAAGGTGAATTCTGTTGACCGGAATTCCTAGTGCTTCTTTTTCCATAATTTCTAACTCATATGCATTATGTTATTTGCATTGAATTATTCTTAACAGGCCTTCCCAAAGGTTGTCAAACTTTCCATGCTGACCTAGCTTCACAACTCTTTCATTAAATTTAGCACTAAGTCTCCACACTTTAGACCTTGGTCGAACGCTTTCTTGTCAAACCACCTTTTAACCACTTATTGGCAATTAGTAATGGCTTTTAGGAACTTTTCCCTTTTCTCTTGTACTTCTAACAACTCGACTAACTACACCTCCATTGTGCCATTTTATTCCACCTCGAGAGATTTTAGAAATTGCAACACCAGGATCTCCATAGAGATAGGCAATAGCATCTCTTTTCCATATAGTAGCTCATATGGTGAAGTCTTGAGGACTTTCTTAGGAGTGATGTGGTTCACCCAGAGAACTATTCAAAGATTTTTATGCCATTCCCTTTGGTGATCTGACCTGATTCTTTTGAGGAGTTAGACCAAATTCTTGTTTGTCGACTCGGCTAAGTCGTTCCCCTGCGGGTAGTAGTTTGATGATGTTCTAAGGAATATACCATGTGTAAGTGCGAATTGACTTACCTTAGAGCCTAGGAAAGCTTTAGAATTGATGAATATGATAGTTTTGGGTGGGCTGAATCTTGTCACCAGTTCCTCTAGGAAGTCCACTATCTCTACCTTTGTTGCATTCTTTAGTGGCATGGCTTCGGTCCACCTTGTGAAGTAGTATGTGGCCATCAAGATCCATTTATGTCCTGCGCTAGAGGCTAGGTTGATCATTTCAATGAAGTCCAAGCCCCATTGTGCAAACGGCTCATCAACCACTATCGGAGTGAGAGGCATTGCATAATTTTTTCTTCTTCTTGCAAAGAACTGGCATTCCTTGCATATTTTCACCAAGGAGTAGGAATCATTGAATAGTGTCAACCAAAAGTATCCATGATGTTGATGGGGGTTATCTTTGTGGAGAAATGCCCGCCCGTGGGACTGTTGTGTTAAGTGTCAAGGATCCTTTTTGCTTGCTCTGTGGTAACACACTACAATAAAATGTCGTTAAAATTTATTTTGTACAGGATCCCTTCAATGAGAGCGTATCCGTTGTTTTGCAATCAATAGAATCTCCTCTTCTAAGAGCGAAGGCCCATCAGATACTTTTCTATGTGCATAAATCTTACTCTGTCAATTAGCCAACAACCTTTAGACTTTGACTCATTCGTTAGGACTAGCTCCGACTGCTCTTCTTTGGTGGCTATTTCTTCATCATGCACAAGATATTTGCATAGTTCTCTTCCCTTAACAGTCTTTGTAGGCTTAACCTCAATGTCATATTCGAGGATCTTGGTGATCCAATTGGCTCTTTTCTCTTTGATTTCTCCTTCTATGATGTATTTGCATACACTAGAATGCACAACATAAACAATCACCTTATTGCAACATATTAAGTGTCAAAAATTCTTGAGCCCCTTAACTATAGCGAACACTTTCCTCTCTACAAAGTTGTAGTTTGTCTCATATTCTTTTAGGGTCTGAGAGTGAAATGTTATCAGATGTTCTCCCTTGCCCTTATCATCTTTCTGAGTTAAGACAGTAGCAATGCTTGACTTGCTACTGAATACATACATTATGAAGTCCTTCAATAAGTCTGGGTTGACCAGAACAGGAGTGGAGGAAATAGCATCCTTGACTCTCTCAAAGGATTCTCTAGCTTCTTTGGTCCATTTAAATGTTTGATCTTTTTTTAGCATCAAGGTAATTGGCCTAATTATTCCTGCAAAATCATAAATAAATTTGCTACTAAAATTTACCTTCCCCAAGAAGGACTAGACGCCTTTCTTGTTGATAGAAAGGGGAAGCTCTTTGATTGCTTTCACGCACTTAGGATCAATTGAAATTCCTTCCTTAGAAACTACGTGCCCCAATAGCTTGCCCTGTGGTACTCTAAAGACACATTTTTTTGGGTTCAGGGATATCCCGAACTCCTGGCATTTCTTGAACACCATCTCAAGGTGATCAAAATGATCATCTTTGGATTTGGAGAACACCGTCAAATCATCCAAATAGATTAGGATAATCTTGTTGATTTGTTTGCTAAAAGAGATATCCATTGCCTGCTAGAAGGTGGCTCCTGCATTTGAGAGGTTGAATGGCATCTTAGCATATGAGAATGTCCCCCACTTGGTAGTGAACGTTGTCTTATGTTGATCCTCCTCCTTGACCTGAATTTGATTGTAACCGAAGAATCCATCTAATAGGGAAAACATCTCTAATCCGGCCACTGTTTGCAAGATTGACTCCATTGAAGGTAGCGGGTAATGATCTTTCAGGGATGTTCTGTTCAGGTCCCTAATGTCCACACATAGATGAATATCTCTATTCTTCTTTCAGACTAGACCAAATTGGACAACCACATGCTATGCTTGATTGAGAAGACAATCCATGACTAGATTAGATTTGTTAAATCTTGTGCATTAGTACTTCAATCTTGGGATTCACTGGCCTCTTTTTTGGTGGACTAGTTTTGGGCCTTCCACCAACTCTATTGTATGCTAGATGATATCAGGATCATATCCACTAAGGTCATCATATGACCAAGCCACCACTCCTTCATATTTTTTCTTAAAATTCAATAAGCCTTTCTTTATCATGATGTGCGACATCCTTCTCGACTTTGAGCTTTCTTCCATCTCCGACTTGAAGATCTACATAGTCACCTTTGTCTACTACAAACTTTTGTTTGTTTTTTTTTGCATCGTCACAATCAAAAAGATTCTTGAGAGTGACCAATCCTTTTGGAAGCTTGTTGGATTTCAACTGAATAATATGTCCTTCATAAGCTTTGGCAATCTTTGGTTGGAGCTAATTAGAAAATTCTCTTGATTGTTGGATGAACGAGGAAATGTGTTCATCACTGTCAAACACTTGCCAACTTTGGTCATTCTTTGGAATGGCTAGCCAGACTATCACTCATATAGAGTGTTTGTTGTGAATGAGGTCAGAGGTAGGATCAAATTGGGATCCGATTAATGCCATGCGGTCCACATCTATATTTTGTTCTTGGGGCACCATCTGAATGTTGAAGGCTTCAAAGTCCTCAATCAGGTCCCAAACTTAGTGTCTATAGGATCGCATGCAGACATTCTTGGTCACAAAAATTCCTCGGACTTGATTGACTACTAGTTCAGAATCTTCGACCACCATTAATTGCTTTATGCCCATTTGTTCCCCAAGGCTAACACCTTGTACTAGTTCTTCATAATCAGCTTCATTGTTCGAGCAGGTGAACTAGAAACAAAAGGACCTCATTGTCTTTTCATTCTATGGGGACATTAAACACATCCCAACTCCTGCGCTATTCTTGCATCTTGCTCTGTCGAAATGCAACATCCATAACTCTAAGGCTTGACCACTCTCTAGTTTTTTGACCACCTTCGGAAGCACAAGATCCTTATCGTAGATGACATATGTGTCCAACCTGGTGGAATGGTAGTTTCTAAAAATATTAGTATCCATATGTTCACTCAATAGAACATCTTCTTGATTGGTTTGATCTTCGGTCACTTTTTCATCTTCTAGTAGCTTAGTGCAATACATTTCTTGCTTGGTGATAGAACTATGAGCGGCCTCAAGGTTGATCATGGCTTCATCGGCCACATGTTCCAAATGCAAAGCTTTAGATTCTATCTTCATTTTCACACTGCACTTGGTCTTGAGGATCATATGCGACCAATCCAAGGATAGGTATCTTCCCACCTTTGAAGTAAATTCTCAGGATAGATAGAGGCCAAACATGGGGGGAACATCTATGATCACAATATCTTGCAACACCGTGATGCTAGGGTGGGAGAATAGAGTCAGGGGAGGATCCTTAATGAGACCAACAGTTTCAACTTTATTCCCATCAAGTTTCATAACCCCCTTTTTTAAGGGTTCAAAGCTAAGTCCTAAGGCCTCCGCTATCTGTTTAGGCATAACTATGGTGCTAGCACCAAAGTCAATCATTTCATTGTGTAATAACTTCTCTCCCACAATAAGCGTTAGGAATAAGGGTTTGGGTTTTAGGTTATCTCTTACCTCAGCAGAAGCTTATGTTGTGTTATTTGTGAGAACTTTAGCCAGAGGTGGTTGATCAACAACCTTTCCTTTGAGTAATTGCTCCTTTGGCTCAATGATTGGATCATCTTGAAGCACCTTCTGTAGTAATTTTTTCTACTTTGGAATGGCTAATATATCCCAAAGAGACACATTAGCAAATGATTTTTTCAACTGTTCCACCATGTTGAAGGGTGGCAAATTTGGAGGTTTCTGCTCTTTTGCTCTTGTTATAACAATTTCCTTCTACGGCGGGCGTTGTGGTACCACGATGGAGGTACTAGGTGTTTGGTCAGAAGCTCTTTTAAATTGCAGACTGACTAGTTGTGGGGTTATTGGTTCGCCCATGAATCTCCTCTTCGACTAGGTGTTGTAATCAGACTATACTTGCGGTGTTTTAGATGAGGATGCATCATTAAAAAACATTGCTTCCTCTTCCTCCATCCATGAGAAGAGTACTAATCAGGAGCGATGTCTACTTCTTATTCTAGTGAAATCCCTTGCATTTGTGCGGTGTGCACTGTATTGTCCATTTGCGATGAGGTATACACATAGCTTCTAGGATTTGATGTTACCCCTTGGCTGCACTGTGCTGCTACCTTTTGTTATAGATTGCCACGTGGATAGTTTTGAGGCATATGTGAATTGCAGCAAGGGAAACACCAGGGGTTGGTGTCGTCGACTAAATTATTTTCCCCCGTGGTTAACTCTCTGCTCGAGCTTAGATTGGATCTTTGCAACAGAGTGGGCGCTGGCACTATCTGATTTTTTATTTACACCTACATATTTGTGTAGGCACCTCCTTGGAACTAGTTTCATTTGTAAGAGGACCTTCTGCCTTGATAATTCTAATAGGTCTACTTCAGAGGTATGACCTAGTTACACTTGATAATGGTTATCTCACTGGCCATATGTCGCAACATCTCTTTGGCATCACTCATATCCTCCTTAGAAGAATTAGATGTAGAAGCAATATTTTGCGGCATGCTCAAATATGTGTACATAGACTAGCTAGGAGTCGTTGCGCTAGTAGAAAGCATCTCCTGAGCAAGAACCGATATTTCTAGAAATATAGGAATGATGGGTCAAGGTGGCAACTTTTTGACATCTATCAAATTGTTCTTTTCCTTGACAGTGACGCTATATGCGCCTGGTAGTGTGGTTCCGCCAAGAGATTGGATCATCGTATAAATGTCAGGGTTGATAGATTTCAAGTAGTATATATAGTGATTCTTCCATCGCCTGGCGACCAATAACTAAAAAGATTCAGAATCCTGAGCAATGATGTCAAAGCAATGATTCACTTGGCCATTGCAACAGAAAAATATTCAGGCCATAGCATTTGGTCACCTCCCATCCAAGTGCATTCCCTGCGAATGATGGCAATGGTCTTGTGCAAACAAGTGTCGCCACTTAGTACAGGTGGTTAGAACACATGGCAGCATCTTGTAACTTTTATTTTGCTCCATTCTATGCATTGAAGAAGCATCCACAAAGAGATAGATGGTAGCATGGCGCAAGTCGTGGTTCATTCTCCCCTCCCTTTGTTGAAGACTTGCGTTGGGGTGACACGTAGCAGCAATGTTTACTATAGATTCCTCTTGTGGGGCCCGCCAAATCTTTACACCAATGAGAGTTATGTGGGATGCGGGTGGGGCCCACCAAGGAAGTGAAGGGAAGTAGCTAAAATAGCCCACAGTGAAGACATGTGGGAGCACAGTAGGGGCCGGTAAAAGAGCAAAGGGGAGAATTCCTTTGGGAAGTGCTGAGCAGACATATGGCGGAGGCCATGAGAATTTATCAAAAAGAGTTGATGATGTTCATTGAAGGCATGGGCCAGTACTTAGCAAAAAACAAAACCTAAAGGGAGCATGGTGAATTTTGTATTCACAATCATCATAACCATTCATGCATCCATCTTGAACCTCTTTGTCGCGAGATTAACCCTAAAATTGAAATTTTCACCCGATCTCTCAAGGGGGCAGTGTACCAACGTAATTCTTCTCATTGGGGCAATAATAGGGCATTCAAAAAAATCAAAAAAAAATTTGAATTTTTTTATCTCGCTTGTGTTATTCTTTGAACCAACGCAACAGGTGCATTGCTTCAAAGAGGGGAAAAATGTAGATTCTCAAAATATCGTGATTGATATCATGCACTCAATTCTGATTGACTAACATCGATTCTTCCTTAATCATTTCTACACTAATCAATTAATTGAATAATCTTTATTTAATGAATTTAATTCCTCCTAAAATTAGATAATGCACTTTATCATATTATTTCATCATATTCTTCATTTAATCAAATAAATCAACTTTATTTAATTAAATAAATCAATTTTATTTAATTAAATCCTAATTTTCTTCATTTAATTAAATAAATCAACTTTATTTAATTAAATCCTAATGTTCTTCATTTAATTGAATAAATCAAATTTATTTAATTAAATTACTAATCTTCCAATATCTTCTCATTTGATTTAAATAAATTCAAGAATTTAAATTAAATACCACAATCAACTAAGTTCATCTAAGTTAATTAATCCCAGATTAATCAGCTCCTAACACTAATCCTCCATTCCTCTAGCTTTTGCAAGTTGCACATGTAAATCAATTTATTTGATTGACTAATTATCCCATTTTCATTCAAATATGGCATATTCTTTTGAATATTCCACCCACTTGACTTTTCCCTCCCAAAGGAATTTTATCCTCCACCTTTGCATTGAAGGCTTTTACATGTCCTCTCCTTGAACCAACTTGGCATTAATTCCTCTTACATCCCCTCTTACACAAGCTACCTCTTGAAATTCAAATTTCACCTACATGCATTTAACATGCACATTGTTCAAAATGTGATCCACTCTCCTTTATTAGCATGTTGACAAGTGGCCCAATGCCATTGGTTCAAATTTTAATCCTACATTCTTTCCATTCTTCACTCTTCAATCCTTCTTCCTTATAAATAGAGGCCTTCTCTATTGATTGTGGATCCACAATCATCCATATTTTGATGCAAGGTTATGATCCACAAGTTTATGCAAGTTCATTATCCATAATTTCATCCACACTTTCATCCAAGTTAGCATAGATTCATCATCCATAGCTAGGTTATTGGAATTTTGCATCAAGAATCACACATCTACCATCAAGCTTATCAAGGAATTGAGAAAGGGCTTCTTTCCACATCAAAGAAGCACCAATTCCCTATGGGATGCTGGTTTAAGCATTAGAATAGGATTTCATTAGTAGATTACTTGATATTTTTCTTTGATTTCATGTTCTTGTGTTTGAATGAATTTCATAGGGAATGCTTGTTTACACTTGTTTAGGGACTAATGTTTTCTTATTTTTGCATGTTTGAATGTAGTTCTAGGAAAAGCATTCTACAAGGCTCATCATATACCACTTTGTTATCCTTCAAAGTCTGCCTCATCCACAATACTTGTGTGCAACAAGATGTTGCAGCAATATATTATGCTTCAGCACTAGATAATGACATTGAATCCTACTTTTTGCTTAGCCAAGACACCGACCTGTTTCCAAGAAAGAATGCACTGCCACTTGTACTTTTTTTCATCCACACAACTTGTACAATTTGCATCAATATAAGCACTCAAAGATAAATTGGTATCCTTTGGATTCCACAAGCCATGCTCTGAAGTTCCCTTCAAGTATTTGAATATTCTCTTCATTTCGGCCACATGTGACTCTCTGAGATCTTCTTGAAATCTAGCCATAGGAAATCTAGCCATAGGACAAACTACATGCATAATATTTGGTCTAGTAGCAATTAGATACATCATTCCTCCAATCATTGATATGTACTTTCTCTAATCAGCCTTAGGAGATTGATCATTCTTGCTTAACTTGCAACCAGTAATCATAGGAGTACATACCAGTTTAGATTCTTCCATTCCAAACTTCTTTAGTATTTCATTGACATATTTTGATTGTGAAATGAATATACCTTTTTCTGTCTAATTGATTTGTAACCCAAGGAAGCAATTCATCTCCAAATACATTGACATTTCAAACTCATTTTGCATCTATTATGCAAATCTCTTATGCATAACTTCATTTCCTCTAAAAATGATGTTATCAACATACACAACCACAATCAATATTTGATATTTCTCAACTTTAAAGTAAAGATTGTTATCTGTTGCACCTTTATTGAATCCTTATTGCAATAAGTATATATCTAATCTTGCATACCAAGTTCTAGGACCTTGTTTAATTCAATACAATTTCTTCTTCAATCTACATACCATATTAGGGCTATCTAATAACTGAAAGCCTTTTGGTTGTTCAATGTAAACTTCTTCCAATTCACCATTCAAGAATGTAGACTTCACATCCATATGATATAATTTGAAATCTTTGTGTGCTGCAAAATCTAAAAACATCCTAATATCTTCCATTCTTACCACTATAGAAAATGTCTCCTCAAATTTTATTCCTTCCACTTGTGAGTAACCTTTACACACAAGCTTTTCCTTATTCCTAACAACTTCTCCATTCTTATTTAGCTTGTTCTAGAACACCCACTTAGTTCCAATCACATTCTTGTTTTCTTGTTTGGGTACAAGTTCCCAAGTTTGATTTTTCTCAATCTAAATTATTTCTTCTTCCATGGCCTTGATCCAATACTCATCTTTGCATGCTTCATCCACTATTTTAAGTTCAAATTTGGACAATAAACATAAGTTTACTTTTTCTTTTGTCATAGAAATCTTTCTTCTTTTCAATACACCTCTATTATTATCACCAATAATCTGATCTTTAGAATGATTCTTCTGCACATACTTGGGAGTCTTGGGAATTTTTTTGGAGCTTCTTCCTCTTCAACCTATACTTAAATTCCCTTACCTTTATCTTTCTCTTCTTCTCTGCAAGAGGACTCATCCGATTCATATCCATCTATCATTTAAATTTTAAGTGGATCTTCATCCACCTTAAACTTATACTTTCAACAATTCTTTCAGCCTCTTGTTTTAGCACCAGTAATCCTTGTTCTTTGCAGAATATCCAAGGAAGATTCCTTCATTATATGTAGCACCAAACTTTCCTAAGTTTTCTTCATCTCTCTTGATATATAATTTTCTTCAAAATACTCTAAAATATTTGATAGTAGGAGTTCTTCCATACCATAAGTCACGGGGAGACTTTGAGCGGTTTATTCTTTCTTGTGCTCTATTAATTATGTAGACTGTAATATGAATTAATTCTCTCCAATAGAATTTTTGAAGGATTGATTCTTTCATCATTGTTCTTTATGCTTCTTGAATATTCTTCATTTCAACCACTCCATACTATTGATTCCTAGGGGCTAACAAATTTCTCTTTATTCCTTGAATTTCATAGAAATTGTTAAACTCATTGGAGGTGAATTCTCCACCTCTCTCAGATCTCAAGAATTTGATCTTCATATCCATTTCATTCTCAACCATAGCTTTAAATTCCTTAAACTTATCTAGAGGTTCTCATTTTTCTTTGAGAAAAGTAACCCAAGTCATTGTAGAATAATCATCAATCAACAACATGAAATACATGTCACCTTGAAAACTTATTATTCAGGTAGGTTCACAAAGGTCTGTATGCAACAAATCTAAAGGACTAGTAGTAGATTGTTCTTTGACTTTGAAACATTTTCTAGCTTGCTTCCCAATCTGACATGCCTTGTAGACATCATTGATAGGCTTTGTAATCTTTGGTAGATCTCTCACAACTTGAATTTAAGTGATCCTTACTAGGCTATCAAAATTGATGTGACACCTTATTCTATGTCATAGCCAAATTTCATTAATTTGAGTCATAAAGCACATACCATTAGCACCTTTGAACGAATTAACATTTCCATTTTTCCTTCTTGTAGCAACCACAGTTCCAAAGCCTTTTCTAATCTCACAACCATCATCCTAAACATAAGTTTATATCCTTTAGTACACATCTATCCTATACTCAAAAGGTTATGTCGAAGACCCTTAACATAAAGAACATCATCTATATTATTATTTCCATCAAAACTAATTCAACCTTTTCCACAAATCTTAGAAGATGTATCATCATCAAACTTAACAAGAACTCCTTCAAACTTCTCAAATTTAACAAAATTACTCTTATCACCAATCATGTGATTTGAGCATCCATTGTTAATGATCTAGTTATTCTTCTCTTCTCTAGCATGAAAATCAATCACCATTGCTCCTTCAATATTATGAAATATTTTTGAAGTACTTTCCTTCAAACATCTCTCAAAGTTATCAGAATTAGTTCCATCATTTAGAGCCATGAACAAGCATTCATTGTCCTCATCATCAGGGTAATTAGATTCATCATCAGATATAATCTTAACTGATTTACCTTTTTTCTCCTTGTATTTATCTTTTGAAGCTTTGACACGACACCTTGAAGCATAATGACCAATCTTTCCACATTTGAAACATTTGAAAGGTAACTTACCTCTATATTTTCTAGTTCCCTTTTTCAATCTCTTCACAAAGTTTTCTTCTACATCATCAACATCATCTGGATCTAATTCTTCATTCTTTTTAGCTTTATCAACTTTAAAAATAGTCTCATTATTTGAATCATTTGGACCAAACTCTCTCAATTCAAAATAAGTTAAAGAAGCAAACAATTGATCTCTAGAATACAAATTTAAATTCTAAACTTCTTCAATAGCATAAAATTTATGACTATAAGACTTAGGAAAAGTTCTTAGTACCTTCTTTACCACTCCCTCTTCTTCAAGTTTTCCACCAAGACCTTTGATGGAATTAACAACTTCATCCACTTTATGCATGTATCTTGTAATATCTTCATCCTTTGACATCCATAGGGTTTCAAATTTGATCTTTAGGTTCTACATCTTAGCTTTCTTGACTTTGGAATCTCCTTCATAGATATACTTTCCACCTTCTTCTAGATTTAACTAGAAGATTTAAGATTCATAACTTTCATAAGTTCATTATTAGAAAGACCACTCAAAGGTACATACCTTTATTTTCCATTGTTCTCAAAGGCCTTGATCTCATCATCAATTATTATATCATTTGTAGGCATAGTATATCCAGATTCAACTAACTTCCAAACTCCAAACTCTAGCAAAACAAGGAAACCTTCCATACTAGTCTTCCAAAATGTATAGATCCATCTAATCGAGGGGCCTCCCTCTTGTGCACCATCCTAGATCTACCTCAAGTAGTTAATATTTCTTCCAAGGAACCTTTCTCTTATCCTAATTGTTGAATGAAAAAGACAATTGAGAGGCCCGAGTGAATCAGTTGTTCATTAAAACATAAACCCTCATTAACTTTCAGATTTGGATTAATCCTTAAACCCTTAACAGCCATTAAACCCTTATCATGCATTATCAAAATATAAACATGACAAAAAATAATGCAAACACATCTAGATACACATGAGAACACTAGATTTACATGGAAAACCCAAGAAGGGAAAAACCACGGTGAGGATTAGCTCATAATATAAAGTAATTGCAACATCAAATATAATAGGCTCACTGTCAAAGGGCTCACTACCCAAAAGAAAGAAGGGCTCACTGCCAATGGCTCACTACTAGATTACAACAATGAATAAAGAAGATTGTTACAATGAGAAATCCATCTCAGAGCAACAGAAAAGTTTCACCACTACACCACAAGTACACTTGCACTCTCTCTATAAAATGTAGACACCTTCTTCTCACTACTTCCAGTAGTCTTATTCGTTAAGGCTCATACTGCATTTCACACTTTCACACTTCATGTCATAATTTTCATCACACACTCTTCATTCTCTTATCCTCCATAAAACACACATATATACCCATCACAACCTTGAAAGAAATTTACAAGGTCGTCTATGTACCTCAACTGTCCAAATTCAAATTAGGTTGGCACTAAGCATTCCCATGGTGGAGAGGAATGAAAGTGGACCACATCACATCTTAACTTGGACCTAAATCCACTCATACATTCCATGAAATTCTTACACAAACACCAAAGAAAATCTGTAATAAGTGTAAACACCCAAGATCAGTTGAACCAATCTTAATACCATTAAAATTTTAAGTATATGCTTCACCACATCCAAAGATGACTTGTAGACCACACACAACACTTAAACATAAACTGGAATATTCCACAAAAAACCTAAAATCCAATAAATTCCTTTGCAACATCATACACTTGAAGAACATATTCATCTTGTACACAGTCAACTTTCCAGATACTGTAACATATGAATCCAACCTTGCAGAGAACCAAAATTCAAATAACTCATAATGGAGATAGATATGAGAAATATAAGCATAGTTCTAGATTTTCAAGACCAAAAACCACAACATGAAGAAATGCAGAGAAAAATCATTTCTCTGAAACAACACTACTTTCACAATTCAGACATTGGTGAACACAACTTTCTCTATACAACAATCTAGGACAAGAAAATCTAGATATAACACCTCTAAACATCTCTAATCAACATATCTGAATTGCATAATCAAATCTTCAAGACAAAAGAAATGTGGAGCAAAAAAAAGAACACTACTCTACTACATTGAACACTCTTTACCACACTATCTCCTCTTCTATTCAAATTTTATCAAAAGCTGATGCAGGAGCATCCATGGCATAGTGGCTATCCTGTGTCAACAAAAAAATATTTAATGTTAGTTGCAATTTTTCATGTGAATTGAATTTCATGTTTTGTCTTCTAAAATTAATATTTGATGTGCATTTGGATTTTAGGTCATGTTGAAAATTTGAAATTTCAATTTGGAGTAAATTTAGAAAGCGGGATAAGAGGAGATAGTGGAGGATATGCTTTGAAAGAAAAAATCCAGAAAAAGTAAATGGAGGTGTGGGCTTTTGGGAGACCTCCAATCTGATTTTTAACTCCAATTTTTAAATTCCAAGACTCCTAAAAAATAGGGAGCCTAAAGGTGGATGCCCAAGTTTGGAAAATTTGATTTTTGCTTTCATTCATGAAAGTAAGAAAGCCATAAAAGCACTACCATCCATACACAATAGGTCTTGAAGTTTGAAATGTTTATTTTATTCAATTTAATTGATGCAATTTAATTTAATTAGAGATTCCAAGAGGTGGGAATTTATTTTCTAGGAGTGTATTTGGAATGAAAGGAAATTCAACCAAATGAATTTAAATTTCATTTCATGTGGACGACAACTTGTGTAAAAGAAAATCAATTCATTTTGGGGAGAAGTTTTTCCAGATTGTAGGGGATGACATAGGGAGGCATGTCATACCTCCATGAAATAATTTTAATGGTGTTTTTGTAGATTGGAGGCTAGTTGCAGATACAAGAACATCACTAGTTGTTGCAGATTGGAGTTGTTGAGATTGTTTGAGAGATTTGTTGTTGCAGGTGTTGGGAAAAAAAACATTGTTGTAAAGTTTTGATTTTCTATTGCAAATCATTTTTGTTGTGATTTCTAGAATTCTTGTAAGGGCTTGTTGCAGAACCATTGTCCTTTCTAGACTAATGTAATTCAATTTCCAAAGGTTGTTTGAATTTAATATTGTTGGTTTCAAGTTACAAACCTGGGTTGCAATATCTATTGCACAATTATTGTTTTCCTATGAAGAGTGCTTTTCTATGGTTTTGTGTGAGCTATTTATTTTAGTTTTCATTATTTGAATTATTTATTTAGCTCCATACATTAAAATCACTTGGAAACCAAGCACCACAAACATCATCTCATCATCTACAAAACCTTCTCATCACCACCAAATCAACTACACTACAAAGATTCAACCACACACATGTTTATCAAGGAAACACTAGAGGTTGATACCAATGAGACTACTAATGACAACATAATGCAACAAATCAAAGTATCTCTAAGATTGACATTAATACAACAACATAGATCTATTGACATCAATGACAAATCAAACTACACATACTTCCAACACAAAGATGGGTCTCAAGTACTATGCCATGTTAGGTACCCATATATAAATGAATCTCTCATAAATGGAGAAAAAGAGAAAACCTAGTAGGATGAAACTCCTCCCCAAAAGAGAAAATATAAATTTTTCTCAAAGGTATGAAAGGAAAAAACTCCATGTGAGGAAAAATTTCCCTCATAAGAAAGAAGAAGAGAGACTATGTAGCCCCCCTCAATGTACAATATGTTCCAATATTAGATGCTTGAAACTATATGTATATTTTCCATGATCATCGAACAATATTTGTCCCCTTAAGAAGAAACAAATCCAAAAGTGTATGCAATATGTTTTCCCATTCCTAAAAGGAATATAAAGGAAGAAAATGCAAAACCTATGAACTATCTAGACTCTACTCATGTGTCTCCATGTCAATGTTGAAAGCTGTCATTACCAAATTAAGTGTTCCAGGCCACACTATTGAATATGACAATACAAAATCTAGTAGAGATAAATATAGAATAGGATACAAAGACAAAAATGGATCCTTCAAATATTTCTCAAGAGTATCAAAGCCAATGTCAAACTATGACAAATGATCATATGGAGAAATAACAAGAGGGTCCAAGGGTCCCTGTACAACATATAAAGATTTTGATGAAACTCCATAGAGATAATATCAAAGATAATATATGTTTCATCAATATTGTCCTCAAAGTCTACAAGATAGGACTCATAAAACATGCTTGCAATGTCTTTCAAGTACTCATCTCAAGTTATTATATTTGAAAGAGAATGAATATCCTATTCAATTGAATCACTAGAATCCATGAATGTAGTAATACTAGTCTCATTACAAGCAACAATAGGTGCAGGAGATGAAATACAAGGTTCAAAAATTGGATCACATATGAGAAACCCAATTTTAAGAAACCAAAATTCCCCTCAGAGTCCATACTATAAGTGTGATCAATCATATTTTTTCATTCAAAGGATCAAAGTTATCATCAAAAATAAGGTCTAAAAGGGTGTATGACTGAGGTGCATGATCAATCATCCCAGTATCAATCATATTTTTTCTCAAAATCTTTGATGATAATTAAATTGGGAGTATATTACATAGTCTTTCCTACTCTAACATGGGTGATCTCATAGATGGAAAGGAGATTTTTTGATAAATGAGGTGCACATGTAGGAATCATTGAAGGTGCCATGCTAAATATAAATAAATACCCTCCTAATTATATTCATGTAATTATTATTTCCCATCAAAACAGGTGACATATTACAAGGCTCAAAAGAAGAAAAATAGAATCTAAAGAAGCCATATGATGAGAATATCCAAAATCTAGAATCTATCTCCTTAATCCATGATTTGTAGAAGCATAAAGAGATTGACCTTTGTTTTTACATATTACAATAGTATGTCCTTTTTCCTTAACAAATTTAGACTATTTTGAACTAGAAGAAGAAGAAGCTAAATCACACATTCTAGAATGAAAATTGATTTTTTTCTTCTCAAGAAGATGTTTTAATTCATCAATGTCCTTATAACAATAATTTTCTCCATGTCCAACTTTCTTGTGATATGTACAAGTAAACTTCTTATTCTTAATTGATTTCCCTTTAGAACAATACTTTTTATGTTCTTGTATGGAAGTAGATGTGTATTATGCTCTCCTCTTAGGCTTGTTATTTTTCTTCTCATTTCCACAAGAACGCTTCTCATCCTTTGCAACAAAGGCTTGTGATTTTGAAGACTTCAAGGTGTCTATTTGAATAACTTTATCTTTCTCTCTATAGAGTTACATAGAAAAATTCTCAAAATAAGGCATCTTAAACTCACTCCCAAAGGTATTATTTGTAGCTTAGAAAGTGGAAACAAACACTGAATATTTAGGTCCTATTGTTTAGGGGTAAAAGCACAAAGCTATGTCACACTTTTAGCCAACCAAATGGTTCTGAGCAAACTGTTTTTGGTAAAAAAAGGTTCAGATGAGAGAGTTTCGATGTAAATTATGTGGCATTGACATTGTGGAAACATGGCAGTCTCTATTCGGCTAGAAGGGTTTCAACCATAACCTTTCCGGATCAAGTGTTTTCAATCGAAACCACAAAATATAATTTGATTTTTTTATAAAAGTAGTGTGGCCCACTTTCTACATGTTCAATTGAAGTTATTGAGGGTGAGAGGGAGTCAAGAAAGCTAGGGCTTCCTACAACTATAAAAGACACTGAGACCAGGTTCCTCTGCCATATTTCCTCTCTTGTATGCAATTTCTCCTATGTCTTAGTCCATGGGAATTGCATGGAATTTGATGCTAGTTTTTATTTTTGTTTGTGTCAAAATGAAGTGGTGACATTTGTGCTTGAAATAGAGTTTTTATGACATTTGTAGTATTCAAATAGGCACAAAGTAGTGTACCCATTTCAGATTTTGCATAGTTTTGCAATGAAATGGTATTGTTTTGTAATTACCATGCTTGTAGGGTTTTGAAAAGGTTTTGATAATAGAATGATGTATAGTGATTTTATGGATTGGAAAGTAATTTTTAATTGTGCAATGTAATGTTATTTTCATAAATGGGTATTTAAGAATCTTAGTGTCTTGCCCTATAAATATGGTGTATTCAAGACTGGAGGACCTTATCAGGCCATCACAATCTCACAACCAACACAGACCACACACACTTAGAGATTGACACAACACAGGTCAACAACTCTCTTTTGTTCATTTGGAATAGATTATAGGATTACATTCAGAAATTCCATCTACAGGGCAATTCCCTGTTCCACTTCTCATCACATCTGCAACCTACCTTGCCTTGTTCTAGTTGGATCTCCTGTCTTACCAACCTACCCTACGAGCTACCACCTCACTCTCTACTAGCTACTCTACCAATACCTCTCCTTCCTTTTGGTTGCTTCATCGGTACCTCTCCTTCTTATTGGCTGCTCCGCCAATACCTCCCCCTTACTCTTCCCAACATCGGCTATCCTTTTATATCATCACCTTCCTACATGTCAACCTTGGTGTTCATTTCTCCTCATGTCATAGTATCACAATGTCATTAAATCATTAGCAACAACTCCACCAAATCGACCAATGAATATGTATTCCACAACAATGATGTAGAATTGTCGAATATCGCTTCACCAGATGTCATGGTCTCATTTTTCAACTACCGTCGTTAACTGTCACACAAATCATACCGCTCATGCTATTGAGTCCACCATCACCTTATTGGTGAGACCACTAATCACCTCCCAATGATACGAAGGAGTCCTGTCGATAGATATGCATACCACCAACTCAAAGAGGTATCAGTCTTTCAAGGAGAATCTGACTTGACTCATGTCGATACATAAGCATCCCGTTGATGTTCACCTTACACTCTGTCCATCATTCCATCAAAGCATCGCCATGTCACTACTCTGTAATCCACAACAAGGATGTGGATTATCATTCATCCAATCTTGTCATGCCACATGTCTACTTTGACATCTTCTGTCATCTCATACCCTAGTTGGGTTCCACCAAGAATCTGCACCATTCGATCAACCAACCTTGACCCCCACCATTGATCAAGCAATATCGCACAGTCACCAAATCACTAAAAACATGAACACCAAAACCTCTCATTGGAGGTTGTAAGGTTATGAAAACCCGCGACTCACCGATTTTTGTGTGTCAGCTCGTCAGAGAGACTTCCTCCAAAGTCACACTGAAACACTCCATTCACACCGATATCGCCCCGTCGTTGGGACAAAGACTGATGTCCCGCCGATACTACATACTTATGCTGATGAACCCATTACACTCCATCACCCTCGGGTCATTGATGCGACATGGAATATGGTCCCGCCAAAATCTTGGTCTCACACCAATGTAACTCCACCGCGACCAACACCATCATTTTGTTGTTGGAATGGGTAAACACCTCCTGCTGATAAGCCAAAGCTATGTTGATGAGGGAACAATGCTATCCAAAGGGGGTTGGAGTGCAATGCTCCTACATCAAAATAAATTATAAAGAACATAAGGTAATGAAACCACTTAGACTTCAATGAGTTAAGAAAAATTTAGTACTTTTTCTTAGGCCGAAATAGCCATTCTCTAAGAAATCTCCCACCAACAAATCATTTAAATTCTAGGTAGGCAAACCAAAAGTAGGGTCAAAAAATCCCTCTTAGACTTTAAATAAGGGCCTGAAAAAATAATACCCTCATTTTTTGTTTGTAAAAGTTTCATTAAAAATTTAATTGTTTTCTTCCATTTAAAGAATAGTCAGTCTATAATAAAATTACAAAAGCAACTATATAGTGTTATGGACCACTTTCCAAGAGATTGACTATTCTTTGAAAGAAACAAAAGAATAAATATATAATGAAACTTTTACAAACAAAAAAATAAGGGTATTGCTACAACTAACTAGGGCTTGACAATAATATGATCCTTGTGATTGATTGACAAACTTTACACTTCCATTGATGATGCCTCCTAGCATGTATGCTTTGACATTGTCAAAAAACTTTGATGAGATCTTAAAATTGATCATTTATCAATAATTTTTGAAATGTTATTCAACACAAACTTAGCTCTAGTCTAAGTGAAGCATAAGGAATCTCTTAACAAGAATTTGAAAATGTCAACTAGAAAAATAATTAATATGATTTTATTGTATATCCAATGATTTTCTACTTTTTTCAAGCATCTGAGTTTTATTCTTTACTCATACCATGTTTAGAAACACAAAGAACTAATATGTAACTCACATTAACACAAATTATTTACTTCCATTAGTTTGAACATCATTCAACACTAACTGATCTTGACCCATGATCAGTGCAATTATAGTCACATTTATAACAAAAAAATTCATGTGAAGCATTTTCCATCTCATGTTATGTTGTTTGTGTACTAGAATAGGTTGGCCTAAAAACCTTGTATGAAATTCCATTCCTCACAAGAAAGTCATAATATAACTTAATACATTGTGTTGCATTCAAACGATCGAATTTGATTTATATGGTGTGAAAATAGCATCCATTTTTTTGAGTTTGAAAGCTCCACCACTTGAACATTTTATTAAAAGTGGTATACAAAGTAAACCCAAATAAAACACACATGGTTCTAATGTAGCTATTTCAATTAGGTCTTCTAACTTACGAGGACAAAGGTATGTTTTTGAACAAAGGGCCATTATTTATCAACCAAAAAGAATGTAGGCTTTATCACTTAGACTGGTATCTAAGTGATATTTTTTTAGAACTATTTCATGTTGGGTCTCTAATCCAGAGTGCTAGTTTTTAATGTAATACATTAATTGTAAAAAATATTAATATATAGGTGATTTAGGTTCTTGAGCAAGTTATGGTTGTAATAGGTGGTTGTTAGCATCTTTATAATTGATTAATTGATAAACTTTACACATTCATAAGAAGTCTTTGCAATTGAAACTTTTTTCCCTAGTGGAAGTTGTAACATATTAGCCTAATATTCAAAATGCAAATGCATATAGCAGTTCATGTAGTACTACATGAAATTCAACCAGTAACAACATGCCAACAATAACATAATCCATGAATTAGTATAAAATATGTCTTTTCACATCATAAGGAAGAGAAACAAAAATAGGAATTATGTATAAAACTAGAATATTATTAGCATAAAAATTTGGAAATAGCCCATGTTAAGCTTGTAACAATATCCAACCAATTAAATATAATCTAGTTAAGGAAAAGCAGGACAAGATTATTCTACAAATGAATCCAGTTACAAGTAGCATTAAATATCATGTGAAACTAGAATTCCATAAATTCATTTGGATGCCTATTGGTAAAATTGAATCTAGAAGAGGATGGTTCATGTTGTTGTTGTTGGCTATTGTACACAAAAGTTCATTAATGTTTTACAATTTAATCACTAGAATCTTTTTGTGGTCACTTCTTGTTGCACTTTATGTAAGGATAATGAAGTAATGAAAGAACACCTCTTCATTATGAAATAGCAAGGTTTGGTTTAGTGTTTATAGATAGAGATAATTTAAGCCTCAATATAAAATTTTCAACACTCTCCAAGTGCCCAAGCACACAAATTTGACTCAACACTCTTGGAAAATGAACAAAACCAATTATTTCCAAGTGTCAAGCTCCAGAAATATTATGCAAATGGCATCAAAACCAATCATGAAATTTTAATATTAATTTGGTGGTTTGTATGCAACATTTTTGCTCGATTCCAAGTTTCATAATAATTATGCAAAATGCATCAAAACTAACTTAAGCTACTCATCCATGATTGAAGGAAAGAATGTATAAAACTTTATTCATATTTACTTCCCAGTTCCTGCTTAGGTCCACCTAATTAAATGAAATCACAACTATCTTTAAGAACAAAATGCCTTGATTTGCTCACCTAAGTTCTTTGGAGTCTCTTATTAAGTTAGAATATCCTCGATAGTTGTATATGTCACACAAGCAATGAATTTTCACCAATCAAATATGGTCAATATTTTTTAACAACTTTAACTAAGGTACATATGCATATTTTTCCATCATTGAATACCTTAATATTTTCCCTTCCAATGGTTACTAAAGAATCATATATGGGTTGGTCATAACCTTCTTCAATACTTTCTATGTTGCACCTTCACATTGTTTTCTCATTGTCTCTTTGGAGTTGCCATTCCTTATGTTGTTCTTTGTATAATGTTCTATTTAAGAGAGATAACTTTCTATCTCATTAGATGTATGTAAATTAAAAATGTTTTAGTTTTGAAACTTGATAAATTTATATTTTAAATATGTTTTAGTTTTGAAACTTTATAAACTTTTAATTTGAATATTTTGTTTTAACGATAAGAAAATCTCTTTATTTATATACATATATGGTTTATGATCAAGGATCTCACCATTCTCCTTAGTCTGAGGAGATTGCTTAGACTAGAACAAAGTGTTATGAGGAGAGCATTAGGAGATTAGAAAATGCATTGAGATTTTTAGAGAATTCCATTCATAACTCCCCTAATATGTCCAATAGAGATAAATTAGTCACTATTAGAGATGAGATTTTAAACATATTATTGGTGTGATTCGATCATACAATCCTTATGATTACATTAGCACTGAGAAATTTTATTTGTCTCTTACCAAGAGTGTTACTGGCACAGAGAAATGGAGATCTTTTAGTAAGTTTCACAAGTTAATGTGCATAACATGTTCCCTTTTTATAAGGGAAAAGATAGAATTAGAGGATATATAGTTACTAGGTGTATAGATGAGCTTCTTTCTCCATTTATGTATCCTGGATGGTTGAAAGCTCATCGTAGATGGTATCATAATGATGAGCTGCCACTTTATTTTTGCAAACAATATTTATATGCATAGTTTTATTTACAGATAGATGTGGGATACACATCTTCTCCTAAGCATGTTGGATAGGGTAGAGGTAGGTTTTTTGACAAACCTAAATATAGACATCCAAATTTTCCACCACCCATCAACAAGAGGGCATTAGTTGGTCCAAAACTTTTGGTTCTTCCAAAATGTTTGGAACTAGCAGCAATGGGGGATACAACAGCAAGCCCTACCAGATCTCAAATTTTTTATAGTATTTCCACCATTACTACACAGATCGATCATATGTCATCTCATCATGTTGGTAGATACTTATTATGGTTGTGAATTAACCTTCCTCCCACTGAGGCTACATCTAGTACTTATGATCCATTTATTTGTGTTGATTTTCCATCGCCATCAGATGTGGCACATATGAGTGACATGACTGTGCATAATGTGTGTGCAATATTCATTACTGATTTACTAGTAGCATACGAGTTCATCAATGAGGAGCATGAGATCCCTCTAGATTCTATACCAGCCCTTATTAGATGTTGACATCCTACTACACAAATGAGCCAGGGGGAGGCAGCTTCACAAGATATTCCACACCATCCTACATGCTCCCCTACACAACATGTTTCTATAGATCCTGCAGCTTGTCCAAGTTCTCAGCACATTCCAAATCACGTTGAGGTTACTACGCTAGCTGATCTTTTTCGTGGCATATATAGTGCACTTATTTTTGGTACTGATATTGTACCATGTGCAAATTTCCATGAGTTGTCTTTGTGTTCTTGTGATATTAGTGGGATTCGTAGAGCCCTTGATGCATGATAGGTACTTGAATAATTTCTATATAAATTACATTCAAAAACTTTACATACATATATTTTAAATAAAATTAATTTTAAAGTAGTTCCAACTCTTGATTGAAATCATGTATTTGAAAATTTCTATCAATATGGTGATTTTCTAGACTTTGGAGATTTGGAGCATGCTAGCGATCCCATGCATTATTCACATGAGGTACATTTAAATAATAAATTTAAATTACTTGATACATTCACACATTGAAATTGTACATTGAAAGTTTTAGATAACTTTACTTAAAAAAATGTATATTAAATTAAATTACATGTACTTGAACTTGTGTAGGGCTTAGGACAGGGAACGGGACAAGGATCAAGATAGCTTGGATCAAGACAGGGCATAGAATAGGGATCAAGATAGCTTGGATTAGGACAGGGATCAAGGCAACCTAGATCAAGACAGGGATCGAGACATCCTGGATCAGGACAGGGATCGACAAAGGGATCATGGCAAGGATCAGATTCATCCATCCATACTAGATATCCTTCTCTTTGATTTTTTTTACATGCATGAACATGTGTTATAGACATTATGGTTCACTCTTATTATGATTTGTTAGATTATATATATACATTTTACATTATAGTTTACATCACATTATGGTTTTTCATGTCATGTTATATGTACACAGTATTATGGTTTGAACTCTTCTTATGATTTGTCATATTACATACATTTTAGATTATGGTTTGTGTCACATTATGGTTTATCGTGTCATGTTATATGCGCACTTTATTATGGTTTCAACTCTTGTTATGATTTTTCACATTACATACATTTCACATTATGGTTTGTACATCACATTACATGGTTTATCATGTCATATTATATACATTTTATCACATGAGTTGAATACTTAACAAAATGGGAAGAGGAAAAACCCATTAGTGATTGTACTACAAAAACTTCCACAAGATTCTTATTTAAAAATATAATCACTAGATATGGCTACCCACTAACTATATTAAGTGATCAAGGGAAACACATTTTTTTAAATCACATTATGGTTCTTATTTATTTAGCAAGTTTTACCTTATGATTTTATTTATTTAGCACTTGTACAATTTTTTTTTTCTTAAATATGTTCAATCAAAATTAGAGTACATATTAATTTTTTAGTCAATCTTGATTAATGTGAATCGTCCTTTGAGGTGTAGATTTTATATATTGTAAGTATTGAACCTTTTGCAACCTAGTTTACTATGATCTTTAGTATATTTGAAAATACATAAGAGTGGTGACAAATTGCTATGGGTAGGTCCTAGTTTATCCCCTTGTTGGATTGAATTTATGACTTTAGCTGAATGTCGGATGAATTTCATATGTTAAGCATGTAAATAGCAATATTTATATATATAAATTTTCAAACAATAGGTCCTCATTTTGTGATCTAAATAAAAATGTTCCTAGAATGGTTGATCTTTGTATTTAAAAAAATGGATTTAATTAATTACACAAATTGTAGCTTATGGGAAAACCTAGGTTAGCAAATTAGAACTTAAATAAGATAACCCAAAGCAAAAAATGAAGCACAAAGGAGTAGAAACATGAAAAAAAGGAAAGAGTTTATCAAATGTATTCAACCTCCATGATTGACCTCCATTGCACCTTCTCTATTTTCTGCAATATTGTTTTTTCCCTCAGATTTGTGATGAGCAACCTATGATAATGTCAAGGTCCTAAGCAAATGTTGAAGGATTTGATCTATAATGCTACACAATGCAACTATGTAACTATGAAGCAAGCCTAAAGTATGAAAATACCAAGATGTCAAGATGCCAAGAGATGTAGAATGCCAAAGATGTAGATTGCATAAGATGTCCAAATGAGACAAAAATTACCATTTTACAGAAAAGTCAATTTTGGATGAATGGCCAAGATTAAAGATTAACAAATGCCCTAAGATAAATGGTTAAGATTGAATGCGACAACCCACAATTAGGGTTAGGTCAACATTAAGGTGAATTTGAAATGAATGATCAAGATTTTATTTTATAAAATCAAATCAAGGGATAAGATTGCATGTGACAAGGAGATAAGAATGGCACAGAAAAAGAAATAGCTGGAAAATCAAATAATATTAGAAATTATTTGATTTATGGAGGAAAGTTATTGTTTTGAATTAAAAATTAATTTAATTCAAAAGTAGGGCCATGTGACAGAAAATTAGAAAGTGGGACAATTTTAAATAAATGATTTTATTTAAAATTAGGAGAATGTCAAGGTGGACAATAATTAAATAAATTAAGGAATCTATTTAATTATAAGAGGACATTTAGAAATTAATGACGTATTTAAATAAATAAATAAAATTTACTTATTTAAATAATCAGGAGGAAATAATGGACAAAGGATAATAAAATAAATTTAAGAATTTATTTAATCATAGAGAGACATTAGAATATTAGCGACATATTTAAATAAATAAATAAAATTTATTTATTTAAATAATCAAGAGGAATAAAAGACATGAGTTAATTAAATAATTATGAATTATTTAATTAGTAGTTGAATTGGACCATAGGACATAGTTAAATATTTTAATTATTTTGAGAAGAAATATGGAGAAAATAGAACTTGCAAGCCTAGGTCATTTTTATGTGTCTACATTTTGCCCCCCTTTGTCATAATGTAGCCTATCGCATTGTGACAAAGAAAATTTAGTCAGAAACATGCCCCAGTGAAGGTACAAAGTATCTATGCCCCCTTGGGAAAGTTTTTAAATTTTGGCCCGACGATAGAAAAATTTGGAAAGTGTCCCAACAAGTCAATTTGATGTCCAGAAAATTAGTGGTGCAAGCGGTTTTGAATTTTGACATGTTTAAAACAGTCAAGGTTGGTCAAAGCTGGTCAAAAGAGCCTCCAATAATAAATTTTTCAAGAAAATCCCACTTTTTACCCTATAAATAGGTTCAAAATGGGTAAAAAGTCAATTCATTTTCATTTTTACTATTTGAGATTTTGAGAGCTCAGAAAGAGGAGACTTTGTGTGAAGATGGTGATTCCAACAACCAAGGACCATGAATACATTGTTCAGACTCTCGGATGGTCAGAGGGCACAGAGCCACCGATAAGTACCCCTTACCTGCTTTGTCAATATATCATTTTATGTGCTTTTTTAGGCTTAGAAGTTAGAGTAACGAATGCATTGCAAAGCATACACATTCACGTAAGTCGCATTCCTGTTCACGTTCAACACATTTGATGTGTCACGATGAAAACACAAGCATTTAGGTTAAGAATAATGCATTTGCGAACTAGTGAGACGCAATTTCCATCACGCGATGCAAATGAAATTTTTAGCGACACAATCGTTCTATTGCAACACAAATAGGATGGCATTCAATGCAATGGTTTGACAATGACACTTATGAAAGCGAAAGTGACACATGTGCTAATAGATAATGCATTTGCGAGCTTGGGAGATGCAAACGCTCTGTCGTGATGCAAATGAAGAGCCGATCGATGCAATTGACTTAGTGCGATGCAAATGTCGTTGACGGAACGCATTTGACTTTGACCAAAGTTGACTTAGTTTTAGACTCAATTTTTTCTTATGTTTTGATTAGATAGATGGTAACAATAATGTTTTAATGATGTGCTAACTCTCATTTCTACTTGTTCGAGCAAATAGGGGACTTTTGACAACATTGGCTGAGAGATGCATTCAGAGACATGTTCTTTCAATTTTCCAACAAGAGAGGCGACTTAGACGCTAGAGGATGTGTACCGGATTTTGCACCTGTTGATCTGAGGAGAGCTTGTTGTGTATGATCCACACTGGGGGCATCAGGCTATTACTGAGTTTTATGAGGCTAATGATGCTATAGGACTGGGCATTGAGGGCTACGAGATTCGGTGGGAGTTCATGGCAGAGCATTATCCTCGATGGGATGTGATGTTATGCACATTGATTATTAGTGTCTTGATTCTAGACCACTATAGACATGGATTCCCTATCAGATGGGGAGATGTTGTCATGAGGATGAGGTAGGATAGGACTATTTTTTCTTGGGGACCATGTATGCTTGGCATGCTTTATCAGCAATTACATGAGGTGGCATACAGAGGTGCACATAGCATCAGTTGTGACACTACATTGCTTATGATATGGGCTTGGGAGCATATCCCTGTCTTTCATCCACCTATTCAGAGACCACAACTAGTTGAGGGGATGCCTTATGCTTATATGTATGCAGGTGCCCTTTAGTAGACTAGAGTTGGAGAGATAGGCTATTGGCAGCACAGGATTGAAACTTTGATCGCATTTGTTTGGAGGTCATACAGGGATTGTTCCTAGTGGGCAGACGAGGGCGATCATTTACCATTTTGCAGATAGTTCAGATATCTCATTGGTCACATGGTGAAGTCACAAATTATCATTGAGTGTACCTACCCCAGTGGGTATTATGGCAGTTTGGTGAGTGGTAGTATGTGCCAATGAGGACTATAGAGTACGCAAGATCATCGCGGGAGACCATATGGGGACCATCCATATCAGTGCCTTTAGTAGAGTAGCAGATTGACAGACTGGTAGCACAATAGTGGGCCTAGAGAGGGGGTCCAATAGATCCTGGGATGACAGCTAAGTTTGACACATAGTGGCAGGCACATAGACCACAACCATTGACAAACCTAGATGGTCTAGCACTAGTTGATAGATGCTTAGTTATACCACAGGTGCAACAAGGCGATAGAGGATCTAGAGGGGATGGAGGGAGAGGAGATGGGGGGAGAGGAGGAGGAGATGGTGGAGGAGATGATGAAGGTGATGGAGGAGATGGTGGGGGTGGAGGGAGGATGAGGAGAGGAGGAGATGGAGAGGGAGAGAGACAGGGTAGGAGAGTTCTATAGCGTGTGGAGATAGTGCCCCTAGATGCTATCCCTCAAGTAGAAGAGGAGGAGAGGGATGAGGGACCTAGATAGTAGGAGGAGAGACTAGAGGATGAGGTTAGATAGGAGGCAGGGGAGGCCTTGAATGTCAGTGGAGGAGAGGAGGCTATTGGGGGTGATGATGATGAGGAGCTAGACATCGGTAGTGAGGATGTTATGGATGAGACAGAGAGACAGCTCAGGGAGCAGATGTTGGAGGGAGATGATGACATACCTAGAGGACCACCTTTGCCTCATGATGCTAGTGTGGACCAATGATTGGATGATATGTAGAGGAGACTAGATGAGGCTACAATAGAGATCAGAACCCTGCGAGTAGAGTTAGAGGTCACATGAGTAGAAAGGAATCAGGCTGAGATCTGACGACAGGAGACAAAGAATTGGCGTGCAGGGTTTGCATATTTATGCACCAGACCAGTTGGGGATTTTGTGAGGGAGTTATCTAGGGTTAGCGCTAGTAGGGTCCAGTATTGTATGCTATATGAGAGAGCAGTGCCGGCTGATCAAAGGGAGCCTAGTTTATCGAGATCTTAGAGAAAAACAAGGACTAGGTTAGGGAGTAGTAGTGGGACTTACAACAACCCTAGTCATAGCAGTGTGGGTGGTTCCACTTCCTTAGGACATTCATCAAGTCATCAGTCTCATCACAGTCATAGGCATTCCTTGGGTCATAGGTCTAGCCATAGCCACGATTCATCTACCTCAGGTTACAAATTAGAGTACATTCAGCTGCCAGCCACAAGTCCATCAGCTTCACAGAGTCTGCCCACCATGTCCATGATGCCATCAGTTCCTTTTATAGAGCATCGATCACCTTGGCCTTCTCCTCAAGGGGATGAGGAGAGCACATCCTAGGGGCATTGACATTGTTATTTTGACATTATGTTCTAGACATTCATGTTGTCACATTTATATTTTGACCATCAGGCTTGCAAGCTCTATTTTTGGGATATCTCATGACTCTATCTTGTGACATAATTTTTGAGATTATATATATGATGCAATTTTGATGCAGCCTATATCCTTTACGTTATGTGATGATGAATTATGATTTGACTATGTCTATGCCTTTATGATGATGATTATGATGATGCATTTTATGTCATGTGATGTATGCAGTTATGATGGTTATTTATGATTGTATGTCATGACGATATTATGTTATGTTGGTTATATGATGATGATAATGATGTTATATATGGATGCATAATGTTTTGATTCTGATGAATGCCATGTTTATGATTCTAGATGCATTAATGTATGACTATATATGTATGGATAATGTGAAATTTGATGTCTTATGTTATGATGTGTATGCATTTATGATATGGATGAGTTATGGAAATGTTAAAAGCACTTATATGTTATGTGAATGCAAATTGATGAATGTAAGTGATATATGTATGCCAATGATGGAAATATGTAAATGGACGATGAAACAATGCAATGTCTATATGATCATGTATGCAATTATATTTTTGTATGTCATAGGATATCATCAGGAGATGGAAGAGGAGAAATGACAAGATAGAAGGAGATGGATGTTAGTGCGGAGACAGAATCCTTCAACATATTACCAAATAACTAATAGTCGTTGCTAAAATCATCATTGGGCAAATTGTTGTAATGGCCAACAAACACCATGATATGTCATAGATTGATGGTGTGCAAGGTCATACCATCACATAAGACAAGTAGTCACAGACAAGGATGATCATGACTCATACTAAGAGCACAATTGCCCCAATCTTTTTGTCACAACCAACCACAAAACAAGAAAGACAAGTCATGAAATGTCGTTGCTCCTCTAAATCATGTTGCCAAGACATCCTCAAGGAACTAGCAACATGACTATTTGAAAAGGACAAGTTAAGCCAATCATCATGATACGTCACTGCTTCCCTAATCCTGTTGTCAGGAAATCCTTGAGAAACTAGTAGCATGATGAAAAATCAAAGGAAAAAATGACAAGATAGTGTTTTCCAAGTGTGTCTGAATGTCAAATGTTTTGGTGTCAAGATGCCAGGTTTGATGATGTCAAGGTGACGAATGCTAGGTAATGCCAAATTCAGGAAGGAAACATCCTGAATGATTTCGATGTCGAGAGGATCAATCCTCAAATGCCAAGAGAATCCCTCAAAATGTCAGATGACAGTGACGATGCCTAAGAAGGACACATCCTAAGACATAAATAAATGACAAGGGTCGTTCTCCAGAAGGACTCATCTAAAAAATAACCAAGAGTTGACAATTTGACTAGTTTTGATTGAGTTTCACTAAAGTTGATTGATTTTGACTTGTTTTGAGAGAGTTGGAATTGTGTTGACAGAATTGACTACATGCCCGCGTTGACATGCAAAGGTCATTGACATGTTGACTAAATAATTGCTAAAGCTTGTTTTAGGAGTTTTTCTTTTTTAGAATTATTTGTTTGACTTGAAGATATTTGACGTGTGCCAGTGTAATGCCATGAACCCTAATGGACTAACCTAGTGTGACCTCGGGGGCTCATCGATTAATGGCCTTGCCTACGTCATACACTCAGAGACCTCGTAGTTCGACATGACCAATGACTTTGTATTGATGACCAAAGATTGAGTCATGATTTTATTTTGACAAACCTAAAAGTACCGACCTATTGTCTTGGGGGCCAAAGATGAGCCTTGCCTACATAGAAAATGCGCAGAGATGACGTAGTTCAACAATGACATAAACTAACTGACTTGACTAACCTGACAATTTATGACTATGTTTTTGGGATTTTTGAATATTATTTGGATGTTTTTTTCTATTTTTTCCATATTTTGATTTTTTTTGTTCTTCTTCAGGACTTTTTATGATTTTTTTTGTCTTTTTTAGGACATTTTATGATTTTTTTGTCTTTTTTAGGAATTTTATGATTTTTTTATTTTTTTCAAGGCATTTTATGATTTTTTAGGTCTTTTTTCAAGACTTTTTTGATTGACAGGACCATGTGCGATACCCACTGTAGTCAGGTCATAAATGATTACCACCAGTCAGGTCCAAGACTAGCCAAGTTCAAAGGATGTGAAAAGGACTTGCTTGGGATGACAAACAGATGGTATGCCAAGACTTGATGTCAACCATTGTCAGCCATGGAAATAAATTGCGAGGTTTTGTAACGGGTGTCATGATGGTGCTAGAAAAGTGGGAATTTATTATGAACTAAGACAGATAGAGTGACAGTAGATGGCAAAGCAAAGACCGACTACACATGGCACCTGTTTGCCAGGTTTTCACCATGGTACTTATCTAAAGCACCTGTTTACTAGGTTTTCACTATTGGATGAATTATTTCACTTTACTATTTTTGTCATTTTTTTTTCATTTTTTTATTTTTTTATTTTTTTATTTTTGTATTTTTTATTGTTATCAACCCGGCCTTCTGATGCTATGCGTAGAATTTTTTGGAGATGCAGACTGTTGATGGGCTCTGTTAATTGTTCACTATCTAGAGTAGCTAATTGGTATGCTCGAGAACCAAAGGAGGTTGTGATGATGTAAGGACCTAGCCAATTAGGCTCAAACTTGTCGGGTTTCTCTCTATCAGATTGATTCTTAGGATTTTGCATTAGCACCAGGTCACCAATATCAAACTTTCAAACCATGACTCTCTTGTTATAACTGTGGAAAAGGTGATTCTAATATGCCTGTAAATGATTTAAGGCATTTTTTTTGCGTTCCTCTAACAACTCCAGTTCATGAAGTCGTGGCTGTCTATATTCTTCATCATCGATCAAACCCTTCAGGGAGACTCTTAAAGATGGAATTTCAACCTTGATGGCCAAGATGGCTTTAGCTCCAAAGACCAGGGTGAACCGAGTGGCTCATGTAGGTGTGTGGATGCTAGTGTAGTAAGCCCATAGAGCATGGTTAAGTTGTATGTGCCAGTCACAGCGAACATCATTGACTTTCTTCTTAAGAATTTTGATAATCATCTTATTGGACGCCTTAGCTTGACCATTTCCTTGTGGGTAATATGGCATGGAAAAATGGTGTTGGATATGGAAGCGTTCACAAAGCTCACGGATGTCTTGATTTTTGAAGGGACAATCATTGTCTGTGATGATGGACTGTGGAACACCATACCAGCAGATGATGTAATTGAGGATGAATTCGGAAATCTACTTGTCGATTATGTATGTGACGGGGATGGCTTTGATCCATTTAGTGAAGTACCCAATGGTGGTGATAATGAATTTATGGTCGTTGGAAGAGGTAGGATGGATTTTTCCCACGAGGTCGAGTCCCCATTGTACGAAGGGCCAAGGAGAAGTGATAGGCTGAAGTTCCTGTGCTAGTGAATGAATCAAATCACTATGTAATTGACATTGGTGACATGTTCTGGCAAACTCAAGTGCATGTTTTTCCATTTTTGGCCAGTAATACCCAAGTTTCGTGATCTTCTTGGCTAAGGTAGGGCCATTCAAATGAGATATACATATACCCTCATGTACCTCACGTAAGGTTGTTCGTGCTTCGTTAGTGTTGAGACATCAAAGAAGGGTATTGTCGAAGCTACGGTAGTATAAGGTGTCATTGATGATGGTGTATCGAGCAGCTTTATGGATAAAGGATTTTCATTGGTTATTGAAAAGGTTCAGGGGAAGGGTCTAAGACAGAAGATAATGGTATATGTCTTGATACCATGGTGAGTTGGGACCAACAAACTCGTAAACCATTTCCAAGTCTGGAATTTCATATGTAGGAACCAAGAGTTGTTCCACCAAGAACTTGAATTATGGCACATTGCTTGGAATGTCCAGGAGAGATCCAATCGTATCCATTGCATCTGTTGCCTTGATTTTTTCCCTAGGAACCTGTTTGAAAGAAAGCATGTGGAAATATGTCTAGAAGTTGTCAACCTTTCGTTTGTAAGGCATTAATTTTTCGTCCTTGGTGTCATATTTGTCGGTGACCTGATTGATGGCCAACTGAGAATCTCTGAATAATAGAAGTGTTTTGATTTTCAATTTTATGGACATGTGGAGTCTTGTGACAAGTGCCTCATATTCTGCAACATTATTTGTACATGCAAAAGCAATGTGAAATGACTTAGGGATGGAGCCTCCTTGTGGTGTGATAAACAGTATACCTGCTCCCAAGCCATGACTAGTATGAGACCCATCAAAGTATAGTTTCCACGATGATTTAGGCTTTGTATTAAATATGGACTCATCTGGGAAGTCTGATACTAGTGGATGATCACCTTGTATAGTTGCATCTACAAGTTGATCTACTATTACTTGTCCTTTTATGGCCTTTTGCTCCACATACTGTATGTCATACTCGCTCAATATCATAACCCATTTTTCCAAGTGACCTGTCAATGTTGCATGACTTAGGAGATACTTCAAGGGATCAATCTTTGCTACAAGTTGTGTCTTGTGATTCAACATGTAATGTCTTAACTTCTGGGCAACAAAGACAACTACAAGACAAGCTCATTCAATATATGTGTAGTTAAGCACATATCCGACCAATGTCTGACTGATGTAGCATATTTCCCTTTCCTTCTTGTCATGTGATCACTTTGTCCAAGCAATGCCCCCAGTGTTGAAGGTGTTTTAGAAATGTATAAAATCAATCGTTTTCCTTCAATAGGTGGCATTAAGACAAGTGGTGACAATAGATAGTCCTGTATTTGTTGGAAGGCCTCTTGAAATTTATCATTCCACACAAAGGGGATGCCTTTGCTTAGGAGATATTGAAATGGTTGGCACTTGTCTACTAGTTGTGCGATGAAATGACGGTTAGACTCTAATCTTCCTTGCAATGTCCTGAGTTCACTTATTCCTTTTGGGGGAGGCATGTCCAATATTTATTTTTCTTTGGTAGGATCAACTTCAATGCCTCTACGAGAAACTATATATCCCAAAAAATTTCTTGATGTCACACCAAAGACATATTTCTTAGGATTTAAACGAACCTTGTACTCTTCTAGTCTTTTGAAGATTTTTTCTAGCACATTGAGGTGATCCTTATGTGTTAAAGACTTTTTCAAAAGGTCATCCACATAATCTTCCATTAGCTTGTGCATCATGTCATGGAATATTGTTGTCATGGCTCTCTGATATGTGGCACTTGCATTATTGAGACCAAAAGGCATGATGCTCCAATAATATGTACCCCAAGGACATGTGAATGCCATTTTATGTTGATCTTCAAGGAAATTTGAATTTGATTATAACCCGAGAAACCATCCATGAGAGACAGCATCTCGTATCCTATTGTAAGGTCAACTATGATATCTATGTTTGGTACCAAAAAGTCATCCTTTAGACATGCTTTGTTCAAATCTCAAAATTCTGTGCAGATGTGTATCTGACCACTTGGATTAGTAACAAGTACAAGATTTTAAATCCATTCAACATAGTCTATTGACCATATGAATCCCACATCTAGCAATTTCTTGAGCTCTTCTTTGACTAACAAGGAGATTTGTGGGTGCATCTTTCGCAGCTTTTGTTTCACTGTCTTAGCATCTGGAAGTAAGGGAAAGTGGTGCAAGACTAATTCTGGATCCATCCTAGGCATATCACCATAGGACCATGCAAAATTAATCTTACACTCAAAAAATAATTTTTGAAATTTAGGTTTTTCTTCCTCTATCAAAGATGTTGCAAAGAGGACAATTTTAGGATCTTCCATTGAGGCTATGTTGACTTCCATGGTATCCTCTAAGCATTGCTGATTTTTCTTGTGTGATGGGGAGAAAGTCCAATCCTCCATCCTTGGGTGCCTCAAAGAGGTTTTCACCCTTAGATACATCCTTTATTTTTACTTTTGTATCGTCAGAAGGTGCCTTTCAGTTTTCACCTAAAGACGTGTCTTTTCTTTTCTTTTTTGTGACTAAAGGATTGCACAGTCTCCCCAAAGTATGTTGCACAATCTAGGTCTATGGAAAATCCAACTTTATGGTCTCCAATTGGTATTCCCTCACGGAGTCCCATGAATTCTGCAATGGCTTCATCATTCTGAAATATGTCCATGACTGGCGAGCCTTGTTGATCCCAATCAATTAACTGTGGGTATACAAGAGAGATACCATCATCAGTATTGGAAAATGGTGGGGAGGATGTGAAAATCATGCAGACTGATTCAGAAAGGCTAAAGATGAAATTTTCATCTTCCAACTCCCATTCGGATTCTATCCTGTATTCTCCTTCACTTGATTCAGACTCATTGTCAAAATAGGAGACAAATGAATTGGAATCACGGTTGGTAGTGTCATGTGGTGAGTCAGATGAATCTGAATGATGGTCATTAGGGTCAAATGGCTGGTTAGGCATGTTAGGATGATGGTTAATGGGATTCGAAGATAATTCAGGCTTGTCATTGTTCTGATGGAAAAAGAATCCACCCTAATCTTCTCTTTTCTTCGGGATTTTGGGGTTGTCATTATTCTTAGCAGGATTAATCTTAAACATTTTCCAGAATATTTCTTCGAAAGTAGGTTCTCTGGGTTCTAGGAGCAATTCATCAAGGAAAAAGTCACTTAAGGATCTTTGAGAACCAAATTCCCATTCATGTGAGTCAATTTCGGTAAGGGAATCTTCAATAGTATCGACACTTTCAAAAGCATTCACACTTCCACCTGAAGGTACATCGATACTTTAATCGTTAGTTTCAAGTAGTCCAAACCCTAACCCAAGATACTTTGGTCTTTGAGAAGGTATTATAGGTTCTCTTATTCCAGTTTTATTTTTTCCAAGGCCACTAGTTCCGTCATAGCCTTTTTCCTTCATTATATCATAGCCTTTACCATACATTTGGACTAGTAATGGGGATGGGTCTTCTGGGTCTTTATAAATCCATGTTGATAAATCTTCAATGTCTTCTTTGTTCATGTCACCCCATTTTATAAAAAATCCGCGTTGGAGGAACTTTGAAAATTTCTTTAGACTCCATTCTGAAACAAGACCAACCATAAGTCTTTGGAGACTTGGGAATTTTAGTAATATAGTAGGTCATGTTCATTTTATATTCCCCATAACCTTGGTCCTAGATCTTGATATTAGGATCAGCCTTTGGCACAGAGGGAGATGGTGTGGTAGAAGATGAGGAGGTGAATGTGGATGATTTGGCAAGTGTGGATGGATCAATGTATTTGAAAGAAGAGGATGTTGAATCTTCTCAGTTAATGGGAACTTGATGTTCTGAAATACCCCTTAGATTGGTGCAACATTGGAAAGGATTGGGGTCTCCATGTATGGTAATTTCGGTGTCGTCAAAGAGAAACTTCAAGTGTTGATGGTAAGTGGACGAAACAACTTTTAAGGCGTGAATCCAATGTCGACTAAGCAAGATGTTATAGGGTAGCTCAAGATCCAGGACTTGACATGTCATATCCACAATGACTGGCCCAAATCGGATTGGAAGTATAATAATGCCTCGAGATGAGCGCTCCTCATTGTCATATGCATTTATAACAATGCTCTTAGTAGTTTCTACACAAGCATCAGAGAAGCCTAGAGCCTTAACCAGTTTGAGGGAGCATATGTTCAGTCCTACTCTGGCATCTACTAAAACTCATCTGACCTTATGTTTATGAATAAATACTTCAATATGCAAAGCGTCATTATGAGAGGGCTTTGGTGATGAATAGTCTTGGTCTAAAAATGGTATGTGATGGGGAGTAGTTAGGTATCCAACCATGGCTTCAAATTGGTTGACATCAATTTCATGAGGGACAGAAGACTCTTGTAAAGTTTTATCAAGTATGGCCTTGTGCACAGGAGAAAAGTGTAATAGCTCTAGTATAGAGATTTGAGCAGGTGTTTTTCCAAATTGGTCCATGAGGTTGTATTGTCCCTTAGCTTGTGATTGTTTTGTGGATGGACCCAGTTGTGACCATTTGGTGGATGGACCAAGTATCGTAATCTTTGGTTGTCTAGGGGGAGGAGGACTAGCTATGGTGACATTACATTCAGGTGCTCTCTTGATGGTAATTGTATTGACATATTCGTTGGCAGCTCGAAGGTGGTTAATAATGGGTCCACTGGAATAGTTGAAAGCGGCACGAGTGTAATTGGCTTGGTTATTATTAGTCTTTGGACCTGACGTTGAGGGATTATTTGAACCATGGTCCTGCAATGGGTTTTTATGAATTGTATGGTCGGTGTTTGAAGTAAATTTTTGTCCTACCAATTCAATGGTGTGATTTTCAATGAGGTTTTGTACAAGATTTCTTAATTGTCGACAAGAGGAGGTTTTTTTTCCTTTCAAGCAGTGATAATCACAGAAAGCATTGTCATCCCACCAAGATGGCTTAAACTATCCTAGGTCATATGGCTTAGGGTCCTGTAATGTGATGAAACCATTTTGAAGAAGCTTCTTAAGGATGTCTTCGGTTGGCTCTCCCAAGGCAGTGTATGTACGTCTCTTTGGAAATTTCCTAGTTTGGCATGGCTGCCCTTGGTTTTGATTATGTTGATTGTTTTGATTATTTTGGATAGCATTTTCCGTGAGTTTCAGTGTGATAAATGGTGTTTTGTGGTTGAGCTCCTTTGATAATGAGTATAGGACCCGTTGTGCTTACCGCCTTAGCATCAACAACACCATAATTGGTGATGCATTTATCCTTGACCTAATATTTATTTTTGTCAGTAGGTGGGTTTGTGTTCATATTTTTGTTGCCATATTTGAGATCTCCTTTAGCAATAAGGGCATTTTCTAGTTGTACTCCCTTTTCGACTAGGTCCATGAAGGTGGTGTAGCAATGAACTTGCAAGTTGTATTTCAATGGGCCTAGGAGGTTTTGGAAAAATATGTCAACTTTTTCTTTCTTGGGTATTTCAACATGGCAACAACTTGCTAGACTTCTCCATCTTTTGAAGAATGAGATAAAGATCTCACTAGTTTCTTCTTGAGTAAGTGTGCATAAATTGGTAATGGACACATCTGTGTTAATGTTATAGGCATAATTTTTCACAAATTTGTCTACAATTTCATCCCATGATTTTATTCCCTTGGGAAAGGTGGCAAAGCACTCAAGTGCAAGACCTACAAGACTCCTAGGGAAGAGTCTCATCAAATAAGTATGTTCATAGGCGATGTCCACACAATTGGTTGTAAATTCTTGAATGTACTCATGTGGGTTTTTCTTTACTTTGTATTTAGTAAATTTTGGCACCACGTAACTAGGAGGGAAGTTTGGCATGTGTAGACTTGTGTCGAAAGGGTATGCACATAGGTCATATGATGTGTGAGGCTTTTACTGTTACATTTGCATGTTCTCCATTTGTTTATGCAAGGTCACAATTTGGGTTGTGAGTGCGTCAATTATGGGGTTGTTCATAGCATCACACATGCTAGTGATAGGTATTCCATGAGTCCCCATTTTTTGTGAAGATGTGTTTTGATTTGGCATGTATTATTGTTGTGAAATGTATGACGTGTTTTGGTTTGAAAGTTGTTGGTATTGTGTGTTTTGATTAGGGATGTGTTGATGGGTACGAATGTGTGATGCATATGTGGGAATATGTCCTCCAGCAGTATTAGTCGATATTTGCAGAATGTGTTTTCCTTGAGTATTTTGGTGTCCAAATGAAGTCATGCATTGTGTAGTCTAATTGCCTTGTCCAAATTGGTACATGTGTCCATAGGGAATGTTGGTGTTTTTCCTTTGAGGGATATGGGTATTGGTATTGAGTTGTGATGATGTTTTGACATTAGGTTCGGGTCCTGGAATGAAAATTTGTTGCTTATTTCTCCCAAAGGGGTTGAATGAATTAGTTTCCATGGCATTATTTGAAGACCCAAAAGGATATGAAGATGTTGTTCCCATAGTGCTAGATGATGCTCCAAATAAGGGGTTTGAAGAAATTTCCCCCATTGTTGAGGATTCAAAGGTAGCTCTAATTGATTGTGAGGACGTTGTTGACATTTGAGGCAGTGATTGTGACATGGCTTGTGACATGGGTATGTTCCTCCAATGGATGTCGCATTGATCGTGTTGGAAGTATATTGAGAGGAGGTACCATTAGAGGTAGCATTGGTGGTGTTTATTGCACTTTGTGTGGTGGCACCGATGGTATTGTTTGCATTGTTTTGGGGTTGACTAGAATTGGAGGCATTGTTTGTAGTATTGTTTGTATCATGATTAGGAGAGGCTACTCTTAAAGTGTTAATGTCAAACCCACATGGAAATTTGGCCCCTTGGAGTAAAAGCATGGCTAGATATCTTTGTGAATCATGTAAGACTAAATCTTCCACAAAGGAGGCTACTTTAGGATTTTGTACAGCGGCTTCTAAATCTTCCACAAATACATGTCCATTTTCATCTCTATGTATAAATGGTTCAAAAGGGTTGTGTGACGAAGATGGCATGTTCATGTAGCTAAAAGGATTGATAAAAGGTGCTCCCAAGTCTTTTTTTTGGTTCATGTCATTAGAGAAGTTATAGGTGTTGGTGTCTTGTCCAAAAGGGTCTATTTGTCTTCTTTTCCTTTGGAGCCTAGTCTCAACCATATAAGGATTTTGCTCAAATGAGGAAGATGAAAGTGACAACTAGGTCTCTGAATGGAAATGATATGACACTATGTTTTTGGATTTTTTGAATATGGGATGCAAATGTAAACTATATATTTGGGTTTTGTTTTTGGCAATGAGGAATGCAATATGAAAAGGTTGTCTAAGGGAAATGACAAATGCAAAAGGATAATGAAGACTAGAATGAAAGGTATGACACTATTTTGTTTGGAATTTTTAGGAATAAGGTATGCAAAATGAGGACTAAAATGACTTGAATGTTCTAAGGTATGCAAATGCAATGGTCAAAATGATTTTAATGGACTTTAGAAAAAGGTTATTCAACCACACAAAGCTTGGTCTATGTCTCAATTTGGATTATCAAAGGACTTGTTTAGTATGACTAAATGACAAGATGACAGAGTGAGGTTTCCTAACTAGACTTTTGAGTTGGAAAGGCCTCACAAAATTACAATGACTTAAAGAAATGATTTTGACTAAGTCCTATGATAACCTAATTTTGAAGGAAAGTATTTTGCAAAGTATAGTAAGTTCTCCTATTCCAAAATATGCAATAAGACGAGGATCTAAAGACTAGTTTATGGCTGAAAATGATGATGGACTCTAACGATGCAACTAAAGATTTGCAAGGATGGACCTATGGAAGAATTCAACCTAAAAGATGTAAAGAATGAAGGACTTGAGCAATTCATTGTCTGGTTTTTAACATAGGCCATTGGAAAAGGATGTTTGACAGTAGATGGAAAATTTTTGGACTTAGGTTTTGGACTGTAATAGTGTTTTTGTTTTTTTCCAGGAAATTGCATCATTTTAGGTCACAGATGCATTTCAGGTTGTCAAATGCGTCATTCCAGGTTACAAGTGTGGCACTGTAAAACAATTGCATCATTTAAACATTCAAATGCATTGTAGAGGGAAAAAAATGTGTTTTAGTAGAGCGATTGCGACACAGAAAGTCTCAAGTGCAGTTCAGCAGAGCACATGCATTGCACAGAATAACAAATGTGTTGCAGGTTGAATGGAGGTCTAGTTTGTTTGCAATTTTGGAAAAAATTCAAAAAAAAATTAGTTTGAATGAATGTTTCCAAGTCTATGAAAGGTGTTTATTTGTTTCAATGTCTCAGAAAATACTTGGAAAACACAGAATATTTTTTCTTTAAATGATGAAAACATGCACAATCCTAGGTTAGGAAAGGACTATATTTTCTAGATTCCACGTGGGTTTCTCCAGCCGCACTTATTCTTAGCGGGTGATCTAGAAGCTTGGCCACACAGGCTCCCCCTTATATTGCACTCACTTCTCGGGTCAACCAAGCTTCAAGCCTCCATAAATCTCCCATGGTAGACTTTTCACCTCTACTAAGAACTGCAAGAATGTGGATGCCTTGGCAATGACCATTGTTGCGCTAGAAAATAGATAGGTTTTTGGACACTATAGAAAAGGGGTCTAGTAGATACTCAAGGACATGGCACCTTGCGAGTGCATTGCAAGCCACTTAAGGCTTTAATCACTCTAATAGGGGCTCTTATACCTTTAAAAGAAATGGTAGGTACTCATTTTTGAATGACACTACACGGTTAAGGCCTACATACCATGAGGACTTGATGATTTACAATCATCATTTTTATATACCGACCCAAGTGAAAAACCAGTTGGAGTCATTCCCTCTTTCAAGGCAAGCCCCTCTAAGGTTTAAAACATAAAATGATGGGTCTGACTTTTTGATCACCGAGTTTGCACAAGGTGAGAGCATAATCACCTACCACCTTCAAACACAATCAAGCAATGTTCTTTGACCTCCTAATTAAATCTAGATGATACAAATAGTTGTTCTTTTTAAAGCACCAATGGAAGTGTTTTCTAATCTAAGGAAAACAAAAGTGGTTTCAAAATAAAATCCTTGAACATTCAAACCTACAAAACCACTTGTTAATAGTCTCAAAAATTCCTTGGACCCACAAAAAATTTGAAGCCACATGCTGCCATAGTAGATTAATAACTAGAAAAACCCCTAAGCTACTAAACTGAAATAAGAAATCTAGAAAATTCTACAAAAAACCCGAAAGTTTTACCAGGCGAATGCGTCGTTCTGCAAAGCAAATGTGTCACAGAGCCGAAAGTTGGAATTTACCAGGTAGATGCATTGTTCTACACAACAAATGCGTTGTGGGGTCAAAATCTAGAATCTACAGACAAATGTGTCGACTTGCAAAGCAAATGCATCACGGGATGGAAAATGTGTCATTCTGCAAGGCAAATGTGTCGTTCAAAAATGTGAATGCATCATGGAAATACGAATGTGTCTCAAAAAATAGCAAATGTGTCACACTATACGAGTACCTACAAAAAAACAAAAATGTCATACGAAAATTTTCAAAATGCGCGATTTTGGTGTCGAGTTCACTAATGTAGCCTAGGGGAAAACCTAGGTTAGCAGATTAGAGCTTAAATAAGATAACCCAAAGCAAACAATGAAGCACAAAGGAGTAGAAACATGAAATCAAGGAAAGAGTTTACCAAATGTCTTCAACCTCCATGATTGACCTCCATTGCACCTTCTCTATTTGTTGCAATATTATGTTTTCCCTCAAATTTGTGATGAGCAACCTATGATAATGTCAAGGTCCTAAGAAAATGTTGAAGGATTTGATCTACAATGCTACACAATGCAATTATTAAGCAAGCACATGAAATAGCCTAAGATGCCAAGATCAAAATGCCAAGAGCTTGAGAGATGTGAAGTATAGATTGCATAAGATGTAGATGAGATGTCAAATGAGGCCAAAATTGCCATTTTATAGAAAAGTCAATTTTGGATGAATGGCCAAGATTGAAGATTAGCAAATGCCCTAAGATCAATGGTTAAGATTGAATGTGACAACCCACAATTACGGTTAGGTCAACGTTAAGGTGAATTTGAAATGAATGGTCAAGATTATATTTTAGAAAATAAAATCAAGGGACAAGATTGTATGTGACAAGGAGATAAGAATGGCACGGAAAAAGAAATAGCTGGAAAATCAAATAATATTAGAAATTATTTGATTTATGGAGGAAAGTTATTATTTTGAATTAAAAATTAATTTAATTCAAAAGTGGGGCCATGTGATAGAAAATTAGAAAGTGGGACAATTTTAAATAAATGATTTTATTTAAAATTAGGAGAATGCCAAGGTGGATAATAATTAAATAAATTAAGGAATCTATTTAATTATAAGAGGACATTTAGAAATTAATGACGTATTTAAATAAATAAATAAACTTACTTATTTAAATAATCAGGAGGAAATAATGGACAAAGGATAATTAAATAAATTTAAGAATTTATTTAATCATAGAGAAACATTAGAATATTAGCGACATATTTAAATAAATAAATAAAATTTATTTATTTAAATAATCAAGAGGAATAACTTGCCCCATTCTAGGTACAAGACTTAGGATTTTTTCTGGACAAAGCATATGACAATAGGATAATGATAGGCTCATTTGGAAGGATGAGGTATATCCAAAGATATCGAAAGCATGTTTCAACACTTTCCCCCCCCTATTTTTATCAAGATCAAAAGGAGGAATAGAGGATGAATGGACTCAATATGATAGGTATGTATGATGGCTAAAGATGGTAGGATGGTAAGATAGAATGATATGACATGAAAATGATAGGTTGGATAGATGAGACATTGTGCCCCCAAGTGTAAGTGACATAGAAGATCAACCTACACATGATGCCTGTTTGCCAGGTTTTCATCATGGTACTTATCTAGGGCGCCTGTTTACCAAGTTTTCACTGTTGGACAAAGGGATTTCTCTTCCCTTTTTTTTCTTTTCTTTTCTTTGACTTTTTGGATAGGAGTAGGGGAATATGGATAGGAGGGACTCAAGCGTCTAGTTCCATGAAAGGTGATAGTCCCACTAGAGATGGATATCATTGCATAGACCATGTCAAATTTGCTAATAGATGTTGGTAGAGGGATGCATGAGAGGTAGATAGATTAGGTAGATAATGGATTATAATGTGGATTATGATGTGGATTATGGAGGAAAATAGTGGATTATGATGCGGATTACGACAGGGAAGATGGTGGATTAGGATGTGGATTATGTAGGATTTATGGAAAGGGATGAATGGGGAGGCTTAGCCAAAATCATGGACCATAGGAAGGTGGTGGGGGAGATAAGTAGGATAATGATTGAAGGGTGAGGGGATGGAGGTATGTGGAATTTTTGTGAAATGGAAGGGAACCATGACCAATGGTTGCACACACTGTGATAAACGTTGAAGCTTTTGAGGCAGATGGAGTGTAGGAAGAAATGAAGATGTTTTCTTAAGAGATGGGTGATGAAATACTTTAGGTACCCACATAGACTTAGTATTTTTATTACTTTTATTTTGCTTGTGGGAGGGAATATGAGATTCTTGAATAGAGTGGGAATGTGAGATGGAAGTGGATGGTTCAGATTTTTGTGATGTAGATGCCTCACTTGACTTGCTTTCCTTTTTCTTAGGGACCCAAACCATTTTAGTTTTGGCCTTTACTTTTGGAGGTATGGGCTTATATAACTTTTTGAATGTATTTTTCTTTAACTCTTTGCATTGATGTTCTAAGGCATGAGGGTCCTTAGGATTTTTTACTTTATAGGTAGAGTAATTGATTTTTTTTCTTTGGAATCCCATGGGTATGGTGGAATGAGTGGAAGCTTCATGTTTAGACAATGTGTGCATTACTTGGTCATGATTAGGAATGTTAGGGTATTTATGGATAAATGGATAAGAGGGTTGGGTGGTAGGGATATTAGGTGTTGGGAGGAATGGTGGTAAAGTGGATGGAGGTATATTAGGAGTTGGAAGTAATGGTAGCAAGGTTGATGGTGGAAGGTGTATAGTCACATGCTTTTGACATTTGTAGGATGGTGGAGGAAGGATGGAAACATATGTTTTAGGTGTATGATAGGATTTATGATGGAAAATGGAATTAGGAGGCATGGAGGAAGTACCAACATCTTGAGAATGGTTTCCTTGGGGTCTATATCCAAGACCATAAGAGCATGGAGGTACTTTGACATGGATGGGCTCCAAAATACCTTGTTCATGAAGGTCTAGACCTTTACCTTGGTGGTTCATATTCTAGAGTATGCAATGGACAATGGGACTAGGTGTAGGTGGAACACTAGACACGAGTTCCTTATTGGATGGAGAAAATGAAGCAAGGGAAAATAATGGTTGTTGTTTTTCTAAGGAGGAACATTCATGAATGAGGGTGGAAATACCAATAATATATGATGGATGACTTGCAATGGGGTCGATAGTGGGTGATGGAGGATCATTAGGATCTTGATTACTATTGTGTTCAATTAGATCCAAGGTATTTGCTTGATCTTTTATGTGTGCTTGGGAGGCATATGTCTCATCAAGGGAAGTGGATGTTGATGGATCATGGATAGAACTAGGTGGAGGTGAATTTGGGATATCTTGCTCATGGATAGGTTCTTCATCATTATGGATATCATCTTGATCATAGAAAATATATAGATTATGGATAGGTTGGGTGAAAGTGATTTGATCTTGATTAGGACTAGGGCTTGATGTTTCCACATGCTTGGGAGTATAATATTGATATAACTCTTAGGTTGCTTGAACAGGAGTGGAAGGGAATGACTCTTGAATAGACTCGACATGTTCTAGATGGTCAACAACATGGAGACATGATGGAGGTTGACTTGGGCTCAATGGGGAGACTCTTGAATAGACTCAAGGGGGGGAACTACATGATGGGATTGTAAGGATGGGAATGATGTTTGAAGACTCTTTGGTAGGTTCAAACATATGAGTTGGATGACATGGCGATGTTTGATTCCTTGCTAGTAGCCCTTGGGTCACATCCTTTGTAGGTGGATGAGTGGATTTGGGTAATGCCATAGGTTTTCTTTTGAAATTTTTGAATTTAAGGTGTAGATTTGATGGAGGATTAGATGATGGTGATGGTAACATGATATGTGGATGGATGAGGTTGATATGATGATATAGGTGACACAGAGGATTGATGTGAAATTTGTTGATGTGGTGATTGGACTTGATGTTGTGCTTGTTGGATTTGACAAGTGGCCATGACATATTGGGCTTGTTCTATGAGTTGTTGCATTTGATTGAATGATTTAAAATGATTAGTATGTGAGTGCTTGAATGACTATGATCATTTGGATTGGAAAGATTAGATGATGTGGAAAATATTTATTGAAAGTTTGACTTGGGAAATATCAAACAAAAGATCTCACATGTAAATGCATGAACACACACACCAAACACAATGATAATTTTTTCTTTCAAGATTAAATGTTATGATTAAGCAAACACTTGAATACACAACAAGTCTAATGCTAACTTCAAGTGGGTATGACCAATTAGGTCTTGAGCTAGGATGCACAAGGTTGACTAGGGATGATTTGAAAACAAAATCTTGCCACACAGCCAAGAGAAAGGGGTAACCCACCCTTCACCTTCACTTCCCAAAGGTATAAAGTTCTTTGGGGCTTAGCCAAGAGTGACAAGATTTCAACTACTAAAGAGATGTGTCTTTGGATTCACACCTTGATTGAGGTCATCCCTTGGAGGGGTGTGTGCTCCAAGTAGGCCTCCTAAGAAGGGTATGACAAAATTGAACCAAGCGACATGTTTTGGAGGACACCCATAGTTGTTAATTTCTCTTTAGAAATGAAATGTGTGTAAGCAAACAATGGAAGAACTTGTTCTTTTTAACCGAAAGCCAAAAATTTTGATGGAAGATAATGGTTCTTTTTAAGCCCAATTTCAATGATGTGACAACAAACAAGATGTTCGTTTTAAGCCCCAAATTGAAGTGTGTTGACAAGCAATGATTAAGAGATGAAAGATGAAATGTGTGCACCTAGACTTTCTTTAGCTCCAAATTTTTGTCCACTTGATCCAATTTGTCCTTTGAAGTGTTTATTTTTTCTGTGCATTCACAAAACCAACAACAAAGCCAAAACCCTAACAAGATAATTGATCACTAATATTAGAGGGTTAGCTAGTTAAGACAAATCTGATTTTTGGAAATGTTTTTCACATCAAAAATAAAATTTACACAAAGAACATACCCTTACTAAAATTTCTAGAGCTTTCCAAACATGTAAAGAAATCTGAAAAATTTGTTGTTTTGCACCCAACATTAATTTTTTATGAAAAATCATTAAAAAATTGTAAAAAATTCAAAACAGGTCTAAAAATTCTGATTTTTGGATTGAAGACTCCTGACATCATCCCAAATCTATGAATTTTTTTTTGTGAAAATATTTACAACCATTTGTGAGATATAAGAAAATCTTTGTAAAATTATAACTTTCAAAGATCTATTTTTTTTCCTAATTAGTTTTTATCCAAATTAAAAGAATAAAGAACATACCCCTATTAGAATTCAAAGATATTTCCAAAAATATAAAAATGTCCAAAAAATTCTCTAATTTTCTCTCAAAATTGTTTTTTTATGAAAAAAATATAAAAAATTAGAAATAGCTCCAAAAAATCTGATTTTCGGACTGGAAGCTCTTGATATTGTCCCCAACCTGCAGAATATTTTTTGTGAAAATATCCATATCCGTTTGAAATATATGGTTGAATCTTTGAAAACTAGGGTTTTGTCCCAAAATGATGCAAAACCTGCAACAAAAAGCTAACAAAACCTGCAACAAAAATGATCCAACTCCAAAATTCCTCAAAATTTGTCAAAAAAATTGAGCTAAAAATCAGTTAGGGGGTTCATGTCAGGTTCACCAAAATTTATATCAAAAATTTGGATTAAATAAAAAATGATAATACAATAACATGCATTACCTAATCCAAATCTTCAATACCTCAAATAGACGCAATGATGGATGAATAATTCGATTGATTTGATATGTTGGTTGCTTAATTTAGCAACATAATATTGAGATGGAGATGATAGATAGAAATGGATGAATGATTCAAGAATGATTTTGGCAGCATAAGGATACTTGAAGAATCAACCCCCCAAATGGCTTATGAGAGGGTTGATTCATAGGAAAGGTCTAATTTGGATTGATGGTTGAGATTGGATTTCAATAAGATGTCTTAATCAATGGCCAAGATTGAAAGGTGTAGTATGAAATAGGGTTATGGAAAAATTAGAGAAATGATAAGGATTAATGGCCAAAGATTGAATTATAAGATAATTCAATCAAGGGTGGAAAATGAATGAGACAAGAGAAGATAATAATCAAACGGATAATGAGGTTGGCATAGAAAAAGAGGTTGTCGAAGAAAATTAAATAATTATAAAATTATTTAATTTGGGAGGGGAGGTGAATAATTAAATAATAAAAGCATTATTTAATTATAAAAGACATGTGACATGTTGACTTTTAAATTAAATAATAATTTAATTCAAAAGTGGATGAAAATGACAAATTAGTAAATAATTATTTAATTATAGTAGAAAAATGATAATAATTAAATAAATAAGCATTTATTTAATTATAGAAAGGAAGGGGCTAATTAGTGACATAATTAAATAAACAAAAATTATTTAATTAATCAAGGGAAGAATAAAGGAAAAAATGAATTAATTAAATAATTAAGAATTATTTAATTAATAGCGGAATATGACCTTAAAAGATAATTAAATAATTAAAATTATTTAATTATGGAAGTAGAAGGAGGAATTGATATGAAAATGTGGGTTCATAGGCGAAGGATAATTTTTAGTGTCTATATAAATGAATGTCTTTAAATACCAAGTAGAAATAATTCATGCAAACATGTAAGTTAGGTCAATTAATAAGAGTTAATAAGAAAAGACAATTTTAATTTATTGATTTTGATTTAAAATTTATGGTCAATATTGAGCCACATGGGATCAAATCTAATCATTATAGGATTGATCTTGGTGGGAAAATACAAATCAAATCTAAGTATATGAGCATTCTCAACCAAAATAAAAATTAAATATATTTAAACACAAAAATGAAATATCTAGTCAATATAAAGTGTATGGTCCATTTAACACCATTTGCTATTCCTTTTCATGTTCTTGTGCAAGAAAAGAAAGTGAGAGATGATGAGCTATAAGTGGAGTTGAATAAATTAAATCAAAAATTCTTGATATTAATAATTCCATGGAACAAATACAATTGGAAACAGATGATAAGGAAAAGGAAAAATCATATCTAAGTGCAAAAAAGAGAATTAGTTGGTTGATGATATGAAAGTATTATCTAAAAAGGTAGGAAATTCTTGCAAAGAACTTGTTAAAAGAAAAAATTTCATTCTCAAAGACACTCTCAAAGCATGTGCAAGTTATGTACAATGGAAAATGCACATATGTAGAACTGGAGGTAGGAGACCTTATTAGAATGTATGAAATGAAAAAGGAATATATGCTCTGAGAACACTTGAAAAAAGTAGATCAAAGTGAATGAGATAGATAATTTGCATTGACTGAAGAGATTCTTCCTGATCTTGAGAAGTTGAGGAAGACCTGCGTGTGAAGTATGTGTAGTGGTCAAATGGAAATGCACAAGTGGATTTAAATTCACTTGAGGTTTTGTATTGCATATGAATTTGTGCAAGAAAAGAAAGTGAGAGATGATGAGATATAAGTGGAGTTGCACAAGTGAAATCAAATATTCTTGAACTTAAGAATTCCATAGAACAAACACACTTGGAAATAGATGATAAGGAAATGGAAAAATCATATCTAAGTGAAAAAAAGGAGAATCATTTGGCTGGTGACATGAAATTCTTATCTGAAAAGGTAGATGTGAGTCTTGTAAACAACTCAATTTAAAAGAAACATTTGCATTCTCTAATCATAAAGAAACTCTCAAAGCATGTGCAAGTTATGTGCAATGGAAAATGCATTTATGTAGAACTAGAGGTAGGAGGTACTAGAATGCATGAAATGAAAAAGGAATATATATGCTTTAAGAAAACTTGAAAATAAGTAGAGAAAATTGAATGAGATAGATAATTTGTATTGACTGAAGAGATTCTTCCCACTCTTGAGAAGTTGAGGAAGACCTACATGTGAAGTATGTGCAATGGGAAAATGAAAATGCAAAAGTGAATTTAAAGTCACTTGAGGTTTTGTATTGCATATGAATTTGTGCAAGCAAAGAAAGAGATGATGCTATAAGTGGAGTTAAACAGATAAAATCAAAGATTCTTGAACTTAAGAATTCCATAGAACAAATAAAATTGGAAAAAGATGATAAGGAAAAGGAAAAATCAGATCTAAGTACAAAAAAAGAGAATCAGTTGTTGGTGACATGAAATTCTTATCTGAAAAGGTAGACTTGAGTCTTGTAAAGAATTCAAGTCAAAAGAAATATTTTCATTCTCTAATCATAAAGACACTCTAAAAGAATGTGCTTAAGTTATGTACGATGGAAAATGCATTTATACAAAACTAGAGGTAGGAGACCTTATTAAAATGTATGAAATGAAAAAGGAATATATGCTCTAAGAACACTTGAAAAGAAGTAGACCAAAGTGAAGGAGATAGATAATTTGTATTGACTGAAGATATTCTTCCCACTTTTGAGAAGTTGAGGAAGACCTGCGTGTGAATTATGTGCAATGGGAAAATAGAAATGCAAAAGTGGATTTAAAGTCACTTGAGGTTTTGTATTGCATATGGATTTTTGCAAGCAAATAAAGTGAGAGATGATGCTATAAGTTGAGTTGAACAAATGAAATCAAAGATTCTTGAACTTAAGAATTCTATGGAACAAATACAATTGGAAATAGATGATAAGGAAAAGGAAAAATCAGATCCAAGTACAAAAAAAGAGAATTAGTTGGCCGATGACATGAAAGTCTTATCCAGAAAGGTAGACTTGAGTCTTGTAAAGAACTCAAGTTAAAAGAATCATTTGAATTCTCTAATCATAAAGACACTCTCAAAGCATGTGCAAGTTATGTGCAATGGCAAATGCATTTATGTAGAACTAGAGGTAGGAGGTACTAGAATGTATGAAATGAAAAAGGAATATTTATGCTCTAAGAACACTTGAAAAGAAGTAGAAAAAAGTGAATGAGATAGATAAATTGTATTGACTGAAGAGATTATTCCCGCTCTTGAGAAGTTGAGGAAGACTTGTGTGTGAAGTATGTGCAATGGGAAAACGGAAATGCAGAAGTGGATTTAAAGTCAAGAGGTTTTGTATTGCAAATGAATTTGTGCAAGCAAAGAAAGTGAGAGATGATGCTATAAGTAGAGTTGAACAAATGAAATCAAAGATTCTTGAACTTAATAATTCCACATGGAACAAATATAATTGGAAATAGATCATAAGGAAAATATTCAGCATATATATCAACCTATATCTAAACTTGATTGAGCCTGAAATAATATACATCTAATCCAACAAAAATCCAAATCTAGATTAGGTCACATGGAATCAATATAGATATCTATATAAAAAATTGAATTCAATATTATAATATAAATATTTTTTAAATTGGGTCCAAATATTACATGTATATATATATATCCAGGACCATATATATCTAGTCATATCTAAAAAATATGTCATGTACATATTTAAATAACTTAAAGCTCTTGGTACATATAATCTATATCCTCTCTATCTTTAATTATCTCTAAAATCTTTTCACGATCTTCAATAGACAACCTCCACTTTTTTTAATTACTAGTGGATTTAAAACTACTAATACTTTGCCAAAAGACAATCTCATCAGAAGCAACCTCATCAAAAAAACTTCAACTAGTGGATTTAAAACTACTAATACTTTGCACTAACAGATCCACTCTGGTTATCATTCAAATTCTTCTTACAGATCCACCCTGCACACCTAAAATCACAATTATCTGCTCAAAGTAATCTAACTATTTCTTTGAAATAGAACCATGAACAAATAACACAATCTCAGGGAAATTGAGAGGACAAACTCAAACATCTTTGATATATTGAATTTATATGATTAAATGTGTACAAATCTGGAGACAATTTGATGACATTCATATTCTATTTGCATAAACTGATTGACATTTACTCATGAAATCAACTGTTACAATTTGCATTATCAATCCATGACTCAAACTCAACATTTCTCTATCTACCCAACCCATACAAAAATCAGAACCCTTTACAATGAGAAAAGAATGAGAATAAGAAGAAACAGAAGAAGCCCTAAGATAAATCTGTAGAAGACACTTGGCAACTTCCTTCTCCATCCATCAGCAACAAGAAAATCAAAATCCTCTCTTCTCTCTTTCTTTGCAACAAACTTTTCCTCTGCATTTGCTTGCCTCTTGATTCTTCAATAGAAAATTCACCTCTTTCATGAGAAATTTGCACCATTTTACCCTGCAGTTGAAAAATAACTCCTCCATGAAAGCCCTCTCCCTTGTTTGTTGTAGAAAAATAGACTTGCACCTCCCAGCCAATAATAATCCAGCTTTATAATAGGGCTTTTGATTTATTTAATTTCCATAGTGCCCAACAAAGGAAAACATATCTCACTTTATTTCCAAAGTATTTACTTTGGAATGAAAGCATTAAAATATTATAATATTGGGTAACAAAATTTTACCCATGTCCTCATCAATTTTTCCTAGTCAATCAATTAAAATATTTCCCCTTAATACTTTGCTAGGGAAAAAAAAAATTTACCCCAGCTGCAATTCATCTTCAATTCCCAGCAATATTACCCTCAGGTAAACTTCACCTGTACCTTTACATTTCACTTTACATTTAAAACATTGGTGAAGATTTTAAAATTTTTACTGTCGAGCCTTTTAAATCCTTTTCCCATGCCTTTAATTTATTCTCCATACTCAAATTTCTCTTTGTGAGGGCTTTTGAATATTTAATATGGGCTTAAAAACTTTACTCATGTAGTTTAATCCATTCACGAGCCCATCTCAACTCCTCTAGCATCGTGCATCTCCTGTGCATCACTTATTGAATGGGAAAATGGGAAATTAGATTGGCAATGAGTGATGAATGGTCCAAATTTGGCTACACCTCCATATTTTGTCAGCGAATTATTTCATTTTCTCTACCCTCTCGTGAAAATCATTCACTCAAGACTTTTATTTTAGAGAGAAATTTTAAAAAAAATCATTCGACACCATTCCCCATGCCTGTCATTTCACGGGCCCACAAAACTCTTTTCCTTCAGCCATCTTTTACCCGGCATCGCCCCATCGCGTGTTGGAGATGAAATTGTAAAAGGAAACTGGTGATAGTGTAAGGGTCAGTGATGGAAAGCAATTTCATCGCTCATCACTGGTTATTGATTGAAAAAGAGAGACCTTCACGCAACAGGCGATGGAGTGTTGTTGTGTCTTGGAAACTCTACCAAGCCAAAGGAAAATATTGAATAAACCTATCAAATCAAAGCATCATCACTGGAAGGTATTGCATCGCTAATTTCTTCCTCAATTTTAATCCAAAAATGGCTACAGGCAATGAGTTTTGCTGTACACAGTGAAAGCCTGAAAGTCGCCTCTAGACCAATCAGAAGTAAGAATTAAACTTGCTTGTCCCCCAGAACATTTGAAATGTGTTTTATATTTGCCCCTTTATATTTGCACAATATTTAAAATATTCAAAATATTTTAAATATTAGCATTTGAAACTTTAGAAAATTGTGACTTTTAATTATGTCTGCAGGCCAAATGGAGAAATTTGTGCAAACTGAGATACCTAGAGCCGTGAAATTTTGTGTGTGATTATAATCAATTATTTAGAGAAAACCCATTTCCTCCAATTTTTCCCAGCCCTTAAAATTTAGGTACCTCCTTTGTAAATTGGCCCCGGGATGTGTTTAACACACCCAAAATGCATTAAAATAATGCATCAAATGACCTATGATCTTGATGAAAATGGAGTTGTAGATTTTTTAGACCAAAAAACGAAATGGGTTGTCATTAGAATTGCAAAATTTGACACTTTCCGGAACACTATTTTTGGCCATGTCACAATCAGAAAGCAATTAAATAACCCATCAAAACTTATCCTAGAGGCATGAAATTGAGTAGGCATGTAGATATTTGACCTAGGAATGGAGTGCAAAAGATGGTTCAACAAAATATATTCCAAGGTGAAAGATATTAATCGACAAAGTTGCTCACTCAGGCATTTTCTGCAATTGCACTTGTTCAGAACCAATCAGTGCTCTCAAAGTCACCACTTTGAAAAAATAACAAAACAACTTTTGGGGGGCTACCACTGGAAAAATAAGCTCATTTAGGTACCCAAAGTATGTGCACGAGATGGATTTCCTTCAATCATCAATCTTCACGAGATATTAGGGGTCAAAGTTGACCACCTTGAAATACTGTCAAAAATGCAGACGTAAAACTGAGCAAACTGCATTTGCTTTTGATCTCGAAAAAATAGCAAATCATATCGTTAGGCTTTGAAACTGAACCAGGGGGTACATTTATATATGGAGAATGGAGATCAATAATCCTTTCGTCATGACCATCATCCATTTGTGAAATACAAGCTCGAACGAGAGGCCACTTCGCAGAACTGAGGGTTCACAAATAGCAGAAAAGTGCCAAAACCCTCTAGCTTCGCATTTCAAAACCCTGTCAAAACTCATCATGGGAAGCTAAAAATTGGCATGAACATTCACATATGTCACATGAGTGATTCCACAAATGGGTTTTTCATGAAAATCAACTGGCTCTAAAATATGGCCCTCCAAAGTAGGTCAATTAAGCAGATTTCTCAAGTGCACTGCTGAGTGTACAAGGGTAAAATTTTTAATTGGGGCACTTCAAATTTGCGAAATTTGAGAGTGCCACTAGTTGGCTTAACCAATTAAAATATTTTGTGGACTTAAATTGTCCTATGAAGTTACAAATAATTTCATTCAAACCAAATTAGTTAAGAAAACTAGATATACATGTACATACATACACAACATATATTAGTAATTGAACAATTCAATTCTTAAAGTTAAGTAAATAGATTTAAATAATTATATATAATTTTTAATTTAAAAAAATCAACACTTACTAGCACATCCATCAGACCATATCCAGTGTTGTGAAGCAGTTATGCCACATAGTCTTGGGTCTTCAAAAAACATTTTGAAACAAACAATGGGCTACATAGCTTCTATCATGACCCGTATCATCACTGATATAAAAGTGAACCTCTTTGATGATAATTTGGTCATCTTCGCTACTTTGTAAACCATCTACATGTTACTCGGCATGCTTATAAAAAACTTGTACAAAGATTGCAACTTGCTCTAAATGATAATATTGACTTTGAATCTCAGTTTGAGGACTAAATGTATAGTTCTCAAATAAATCTACAATAGAGAGAATACAACTTAGTGGAAAGCAATTCTTTAAGTCACAAAATTTCTTAGCTTGCCATCTTGCACCATGACAATGTTGGATATGTGGATATATGATATTGCGAAGTTTATTTATAAATTCATTATAAAAAAATCCACTCTCTTTGAGAACAATTTTTTTGGCCTCGACTCTTAGCTTCGTTGAGTATTTCTCATATTCAAATATCTTCCAAATAACTTGCATTAAATGATCAATATTGTCAATTTGTAAAGGATTCTTCAAATTTCCACAATCATTACATATATTTTTTATACATTGTACATTGAATTCATCTAAATCTTCTGATTTTTCACATACAAGAGAATTCACAAATTTTGTTTTGCTTCTAGGGATGGATATATTTGGATTAATTACTGCCATAAAAATTTTATATGGTTGTAGGTGTAGATGAAATTCAATATGATTTCAACAACAACAAGTTTCACATACTTGAACTAGTAATTTGAAAAGACCAGTGCTTCATCTATTAAAAGGAAGAGAACTTTAAAAAATGGCTCTGAAGTGACAATGGCAGCCTAACGGCTATATTGCAAACAATGACAGATTTCACCCGTCCCGTGGCATAAATCCTCATCGAAACTAGGCCTATGGGGATTTGGGACCCACGGGGTTTCAGAAAAGGTATCATGCAAGCACAATGCATACAAACAAAGCATACCAAAGAAGATACCGATTCTCTCGACCTAATTGGGTGCCAGTTCCACCCCATAGGGTTTTGAACAGAAATGGCCAACTGATTGTTGATATTAGTGAAAAGAGACACTTTGTATAATAGGGATTTTCAGAGCAAACCATATGAGACAAAATTGGATTTCTGCAATGGTCATATCAGGAAGCTAAGGCTGATTTCAAGTCATTTAGAAACAAAGATTCAAGAATAGTACAATCCAAAGGTGAAGGGCACCCACGACAGGAAAATAAGAATCCAATAGGGTTGCAAAATAAAAACCCATCAGCTGAAAAGTCTGAAGCAACCCTAAACATGAAAGAACGAACAAACTCTTCTCTACAAGGGCAAACGACAAGAGAAAAAGCACTGCTCTCTACAAGTATAGGGAAGCAACATGATTCTTGTGCATAGATCTTGGACCATCAAGGTGCTCCCTTCAATCCAAAAATGTTGGGTAGGCCCCTCGAGCAGAAGAGTACACAGGAAGACACTCAAGTCTAGACTAAGCAAAAAGATCAGAAAAAGAAAAAATCAAAAAATAAAAGGAAAGGATCAAGAAAAAAAGGAAACGACTACAAAAATTTGGAAGCGTAAGGAGACAAAGAAGGTAGAGAAGGGTCAAGCTAACATCTTCAACCAATAGGAGGAAAAAACCTTGTCCTCAGGAGAGTGTGGTACAATCAAAGTCACCTTTCCAAAAAGCTTTTTGCAACCTCAAATTCAAGACCTCAGGGACAAAGCATTGATCTATAAGTTCTGGAACTTAAACTTACCTTTAGATCAAATAAATGATTTGATTTATGAAGATTGGGAAGGGGTGCAACAACTTTTTTTATCTGGATTCAGAAAAGGGCATATTTGTAGACATATTTAACAGTAAAAATCATAAAGAGGTGATAGAGTTAAATCATGGGTTTTTTGAGGGTCTGGTTTATGTATGCAACCTTGGATACCAAATTTTAAACCAGAAGAATCCTCCTTTAGATTTTTTCCCTTCTGGTTCCAAATGCCAAGTTTACCACTTGAATATAGGGAACTAAACTTGGTTAAGTCAATAGCTAACCATGTAGGAATCTTCCTAATGCACGACAAGACTTTCTTTAAAAACCCTTCGAAACTCGTCAGAACTTGTGCCCTTCTAGATATGACTAAGGGTCTCCCACAACATATTTAGCTAATTTCAAAGTTTGGCACATGGAATCGAAAAATTCTCTTTGAATCCCCTAAAACTACATGCTACAATTTCCACATTATAGGTCACTCTCCTTCTCAGTGCACATCAGGATCTCTTCCATCGGATACTATTCATATAGTTAACCAAAAGAATGATGTGTGTTTGAAGGGCTCCAATGATAATTATGTTATAAGCACTCATGCTCCTACACAGAAACATACCATTGGCCTAGGAATGTCATATCAAGAGGCTAAGAATGGGGAAAAGGGCGTACTCAAGAGGAAATGGGAAGAAATCGGATCAGAATTGAGTATTTTAACTAACTCACGAACAAATAAAAGGGTAGCAGTTCAATTTAAGGTGCCAAAAAATATATGGAAGCTAATACAAACCTTTCCCGCCCCTTCACTTACCTTATACATCCCTGAGGAAAAGATAAGTTCAGAACTTCAACTCACAAAAATAGTGAAGAAGTTAATGTTTCAAGGCACGAGGGATTATCTTGCTTCCTGGACATTAAAAGATAACTCAAAAAAGGGGGAGATAATTGATTAGGAGTCGACTTCTTTTCAGGAGAAAGACCAACTAACTCTATCAAATTCAAAAAAAAGAGGATAACTGATATTCAACTAGAGTATATGGCAGATAAGATGTTGTTTTCAATTGGTTCAGATCTGTTAGAGGAAATTCCATTAGAAGAAGAATTTTGGGGAAGCAGTACTTAGTCAGATTTCCAAGGTGAAGAAGACATTCAAGGTTCCCATCAGCAGCAAATGGTAATGAGAGGACAAAATGCCTCTACAGAGTTTACCAAAGATTAGTATCTTTTGGAGTTGGAAAGTCCAGTGTCTTGGGAAGAACTTCAAAAGGAGAATCAATTAGAAATAAAAGAAGAGTCACTAGATCTGGAAGAATGTAATAGATCCTCTATGCTAGCACAAACCCCATATCATACCTTAGTGAAAAAATTTCCTGGGAAGAGTGGTAGGAAATCAAAACTCACTAAGATGTAGGAACAAATAGAAGCATGAGTTCAGAAAATGATTTTTGAGTCTTTGTCAAACAAGAGACCAAGGAGAGCTTGCTACTCTCCTTGAGTGCAATGAGGATCTATTCATGGAATGTCAGGGGCATTAACGCCCTTGGAAAGCTTGCTTGCATCAAAAAACTTGTAGATGCTTGTGGGGAAAATTTTTTTTTGTTACAAGAAATGAAGACATTAGTAGATGTGTATGAATCTTCAATCAAAAAATGGGCAAGATGGGAATCGACACATTCACCAGCCAATGGGGCATCAAGAGGTCTAGTCATTTTGTGGAATCCAAAACTGGTAATTGTTAAAACACATAAAAATGAGAATTATTGGCAACTTGTTGAGGTGACAAAGTATGAATTGCATTTTTGGCTCATCAATGTCTATGGCCCTACTTCTACCTTGGATAAGAAGAACTTGTGGGATGAATTAACAAGACAAATATGTTTGATTCAAGAAGGGAAGATTATAATAGTAGGGGATTTCAATGCAATAACATCTTTGCAAGAAAAGAATGGGGGGATAAGCCCTCTGCCAAGGGTGATGTCAAATTTTAGTTTATTTATAACATCCAATGCTCTCAGGGATATTCAGCCTACCTCGGGAAAATACACCTGGACCAACAGAAGGAAAGGATTTCTTCAAATTGCGGAATGGCTTGATAGATCTTTGGTGTCTCCCAACTGGTTTTACACATTGCATAATCTAACGTCAGAAATTTTACTATACCTTGGTTCAGACCACTATGCAATTTCTCTAAATATATCAAACATAGCCATCCCAAGAGTAAAGTCTTCTTTTAAATTTGAAGTTATGTGGTTTAGACATCCGCACTTTATGGAACTTTTGAAATAGTGGTGGTTAAATGCTCCTTTTGTGTAAGGTACTAAGATGTTTCAGTTTCATAGGAAATTGATTTATGTGAAGCAACAAATTAAAATCTAGAATAAGAAAGTTTTTTAAAATATTTTTCATCAGAAAGATATATTATTTAAAGATTTAACAACAGTTCATGAGAGCATAATTCAAAATGGTCTAGATGCAACATTATATGAAAAACAGAAAAGGCTATTAGAAGAATGGGAGGAACTATGTGCGAGAGAATAGGTTTATTGGAGACAAAAGTCTCAAGGACTTTGGCTAAAAGATGGAGATCGTAACACAAAAAAATTTCATGGTTCTGCTCATATTAAAAAAGAAGCAAAGTCAATTCATTCAATTCAACAGATATCCACAGGAAATTGGCTTACAAAGGAAGAGGACATAAATAATGAAGGTGTCAATTTTTTCTCAGAACTCCTTTCTGCCCCGACAAGCATAGATGTTAATTCAATTAATGATAAACAAGAATTGTTGGGAACAATTCCACATCTATCAGTATTGAACATAACAACATGCTTATGAGGCCTTTCACTTTGGAAGATTTGAAATTTGTAGCTTTCTCACTCCCTCCTGATAAGGCTCCAAGACCAGATGGATTCACGACATTATTCTTTCAAAAGTGCTAGGAATTTTTCTATTTTGAGCTTCTCTGGGAGCTGGAAGAGTCAAGAAGAACAGGTTTCATGTTGAGACAATTCAATGTCACCAATATTGCAATATTGTCGAAAGTTAAAGACTCCAAAACATTTGTAGAGTTTAGGCCCATCTCTCTTTGCAACACAATTTACAAAATTTTCATGAAAGCAATCTACCTTAGACTCCAGCCCATCATTCCAAGGATTATCTCACAGGAGCAAGGAGGCTTTGTCCTTGGAAGGGAGACGTATGAGGGAGAAATTTTAGCACATGAAGTGTTGTACACAATAACAACATCAAAGTTCCCTTCCTTTATTTTCAAGTTATACATGATGAAATCTTATGATAAGGTAGATTGGAATTTTCTGAATAAGGTGTTGACAAAGTTTGGTTTTTGTTCACAATGGTGCAAGTGGATAATGCCATGCTTATCGAGAGCCAAATTTTTAGTGATCATAAATGGAAGCCCAATAGGATTCTTTTCTGCTTCGCAAGGGCTTAGACAAGGGGATCCACTTCCCCCATTTCTTTTCATCATAATGGTAGAAGCCTTAAGCAGATTTATCCTTCTCAAACATAATCAAAGCTTATGGCAAGGAGTACAGATAGCAAGCTCAAGTATTTCAGTCACACATTCTCTTTTTGTGGATGATACCCTCCTTTTCAATAAATCATCACTATTGAAAGCTAAGTAGGTCAAAGAAGTTTTGGAAAAATATTCATCAGCATCTGGGAAAAAAATAAATCCAGCTAAGTCCAAGATTTATATTCTAAACACTCCAAATGAACTTAAGAAGAAAATAGTCAACATTTTAGGTTTCCAGGAAGCGGAATTGTCATGTACCTATTTAGGAATCCCTTTCTTTAAAGGTTCTAATAGAGCCCATTATTGGGATAAGGTACTTAATAGACTCAAGGCAAGAATTCTAATATGGAAAGCTAGATGGCTATCACTGTTAAGCAGAATTCTTCTAATCAAATCAGTTTTATCATCTATTCCTAACTACTTCCTTGCTTTTCTCAAAGCCCTTGCATCGGTAATCTTGGAAATAGAAAAAATAATAAGATCATTTCTATGGAAAGGTAATATAGATGAGCAAAAAAAGGTACCTTTGTTATCTCTAGAAAGTCTAGCAAGGGGAAAGAAAAAAGTGGGGGCGGGAGTACAAAATATTTCATGGAGAAACAAAGCCTTTGGAGCCAAGCTAGCATGGAAGATGTACACTAACCTAGATGCTAAATGGACTAGAATAATGCAAATTAAGTATTTAGATAATAACAATCCTACAAGAATCTTAACAGTGGCAGACCCACTAAAGGGGTCTTCTATATGGAATTTCATTCTGAAAAGTAGGAATCTTATAAAAAAAATTGCATCATGGGAAGTGAATGATGGGTAGAGTGTAAAGTTTTTGGCAAATTCATGGAATGGAAAACCAGCATTGTAAGAAAATCAGGAACTGCATGAGGTAAGAACAATTCTTTTTGAAGCTTGGGGTAAAAATTTGTTAGATTATGTGCAATCCTCAAGATCTCTAAATGGGAAAGTAGTGTGGAAATTTAACCATGAAGTAATCTTATGTCCTCATAGCAGTCAAATTTATTCAGCAATGTCATGAAAGAAACAATAGTATATTTATCAACAAAACCAGATAGAATAATATGGGCAGCTTCATAAGTAGGATTATACTCTATGAAAGAAGGTTACATAGTTCTAAATCAATCCACGCATTTTTCACAACTTCAACGTGCCTTTAAATTTTGTTGGAATAGTAAATTATTACCAAAAGCGGGTATTTTTGCATGGCTTGCCATTTAGAAAAGATTATTAACTAGTGATTGTTTGGTTAAACTAAGGATTGCATATCCATTCAAGTGTCTGTTATGTGAAGAAAATTTTGAAATAGCTGATCACCTGCTTCTTCAATGTAATTTTGTTAATCAATGTTGGAGTTTCATTAAATCAAGGTTAGAAATCTATAATCCTCTTCCAAATACACTTTGGGATCTCTTTCAAAGTTGGCCGATACTATATCAAACTTCCATTTTTCCATGTATTTGGAAAATTGTCCCAGCGATTATTGTATGGCACATTTTGTGGGAAAGAAACATGAGAATATTTAGAAAAACAAAATCTTCAGTTGAGTTAGCAATAATGAAAATTGAAAAAGCAATATCGGAAGGGGTCAATACATGTGTTTAGAAAGAGAAGCTCACAAATTCTTTATTCACAAACTGAGATAGTTATATTTTAAAGAATTGGAAAGGTATTAAGTTACCATTTGATGGCAGCCTGCTTAAAAATAGTTCCACTAAAGTTGACAAAAATACAGTTAAGTGGATTCCACCTCAAGAGGGTTTTTCCAAATTAAATTTCGATGGGGCATCTAAAGCAGAATCAAGATAGTCAGGGGCTGGTATATGTATCAGAAATTCTTCAAGGAACCTTTTGGCAGTCTCGTCATACCATCTAAATCAAGGCACAAACAATAGTGTAGAAGCACAAGCTTTGCTTCTAGGTTTGGAATTCGCATTGGAATTGAAGGTTGCAAATCTCCACATAGAGGGAGACTCTATGATAATCATAAATGCATGTAGGGAAAGAAAGGTCCATAATTTGAATTTAAGTTATATACTTTAGAAAGTTTGGTCACTGATAGATAAATTTCATGCCACTGTGATCTCACACACCTACAGAGAAGGCAATAAGGTAGCTGACTTTCTTGCAAATTTAGGTTGTGAGGCCAAGGAGATTAAGGTTTTGCATGATATAAGTCATTTACCTGATTTCCCTCATTTGATTTGATTAATCAAACAAGAGGCAAAAGGGGACCATTCAGTCGAATGACCACACTTGCAAGTTGCCATATTACCACATGATGATCATAAGAAAATCAAGGATTTAAATTTATATTTCCTCAGTTCCTTACTATTACTCATGGGTATTTAGGCCTTTGTACATATGCTTGCGCACAAAATATGAGCTTTAAGTGTTATCATAATCTTTGATACCTGCACTCATTTACTCAAATTTCCATCACCTTAGCTCATTAAATTGGTTAAGGACACAAAAATGGTATAAGCACATGAATTAGAGTTTTCATTGATGGACATTTTTCCACTCCTTGTTATACTTCAAGGTACTCACACAAAATTTTTGGGAAAGGATTTTATGCAATCTACAAAACGTAGTTTTTGCATGAGCTGAATGAACCCAACATAAAAATAAATCTCCAACTTTAGTGGGAACTCTAATGGATAATGATAGTTTCTTCATTTCATATATTGGGTGACTAAATTTGGAAAGGTCTTATAATGATTATCATTGCTTTTTTATAGTGTCGGCACAATTTTCACTAATTATACTTAGTGCAAGGAATATGCTATTGGACGGAAAGAAGGCCAGTTAAATGCCACATTTTATTTTTTGTAGACATGCAAGTAAGGTTTAATTAATTGCCTCAGCAGAAGCAAGGATTTTACATGAGCGAAGAAGAGGTGAAGGTCTTGTCAATCCTCAGTCGGTTCATTGTCTTTAATGTGTTTATCTAGCTTTAAAAAGAGGTCAAGTTACCCAGTTTCACAAAGCATTTTAGGAAACATAGATAGTGATAGAAGAGTGTTAATAGACATCGACTGGTGGTGTTAAGGTTAGCCAAGATGATGACTCGACCATGGAACCTGAGATGAATTTCCCAATTAGGCAATGGGAACGGCCTTTCGAAGACCATCTTTCGCATGGTGATCTAGCACAAATTTTTAAAGTAGAATGCCCTAGAGTGGAGGAAGCAATCAGAGCAATATTGGGTGTGGAAGTTACGTGCCCTAGAGCTAGGTGATTGCTCTTCCCTTCTCAGGTACTATCAATATTTTTATCAAACACAATGGATCTTTTTCAATCCTTAGCTAAATTGGAAGCAATCGTCATAAAATTTGTCAAACCCCAGCTTTTGGATAATGATGCTCTATTACGCGTAGTGCAAGGTTATAAATTTTTTATAGGGGATGGGTTTGTTGGGGACTTATTTCCAAGGGATTACTTAAAACATCGTCAGGGTTATGATGAAATTTTTCAAGCAGTAAGGCTAGCCCTGCAATTAAAGAATGATAGTTTTATTCTGAAGGTCTTAAGGAAGAACAATAAAAGGATATGTGCCACCATGGCTTTCAACATTAAAGAGAATTACTACTCATTATCATTCATGTGCAAGCATGCACCTCACCCACCCAGAAATCTGCCACTAAGAGTTTTGCCCACTAAAATTGAACCGTCGGTGCCAGCTGAAAGGAAAATGGAAGGAACGGAAGGTCATAATGCTACAATTTTTTCCACTGGGGGACAACAAGGTTATTGTGCCAAGGCTCGGCTACTGCATGAGGGGAAAGAAGATAAAGAAATGATGGTGGAATATGATTTATTTGCTAACGACATGGGTTTGCAGGGTATACCAGAGGGACAAGATGAAAATTCTATTCAACATGGCAACCAAATGGAAGAATGATTGTCAGTGTTGTTAGGGAAATTTTTGATATTTTGACCAATGCTCAGTGTATGCATGAATCTTGTTTTGAAGATCGTTGCTACTAAAATCTGCAAGGGATCAATCTTTTTTTTGTTGAATGGGTATTATGCTAAAGAAATTTGGGTTTATTGTCATAGTTAGCCATGAAAATAGTGTTTTTTAGTTTAATAGTTTTAGCTAGGTTTTTTAGATTAGGATTAGCATCTAAATTTTGTAATCTATGACACAAGATGTCAGATTTTGAATGAACTCTCGTCGGGATCATTTGTAAAAACTATATTTTTGATCGGATTATTTGTACAAACTATATCTTTTTTCGACTATAACCAAAGGTTTTCTTCTTGGTTCTTTCCTGCCGATATGCCCTTCTGAACTAGTATTTTGTATTATTTTATTATTTTCTTAATAATATTATAGTGGTCTACCACTTTTATTTAAAAAAAATAAAAATTCATGTACTTTATTTATACATATAAATGATGGTCGTAGTCTCTCAAACATCCTTTGACAAATCTTCACATCTGAAAATTCTTGCTTGAATGCTTCAAAAAATTCACTTTGTGTTGTTACTATAAATTGTTTTGGACGAGAAATTTTTATACCATCTTCACCTATTATTTGTATAGTGTCCCTTCTATTGGAAGAAACATGAGAGTGGTTGGTCCAATATTCAATCACCTGTTTCTTTACATCTTCTAAAATTCTATCTTTTTGGGGAACCCTACAAATATTTACCCAAATTTTCTCAATATTTTCATCTAATCTAACTCTCTTTTCAATATACCTTTGAGTAGTTCTCCTAGAAACATTTAGTAGTTGGAAAATTGCTTGAACTTGTCTTCTATATGATAATTTCTTACTAGAAATTACAGTCATCAATGATCTACATGCAACACTTGGATTAGAAGCTCAACTCTTTTTTTCAATACAATTCAATGCTTCTTGCAAGTTTTCAACAATTATTTATTTTAATGAACCTAATGAATTTTTCCTATTATCAACCCCTAACAACTCCAAAATAAGGGTAATTTTTGTTCACCTAAATAAATTTGCACATAATTGTGCTCTTCCAATTAGAGTTTTTTCTTCAAAAAATTCATCCCATATTCTTTTATAGTGTAATTTTACTATGCTTTCAGAAAACATACCTTTAGATGAAATATTATTGAAAAGAGAGTCCTTATCTATCTCCATTAGATTTTCCATACCATAGAAAAAATTTATGTCACTACCTTCAATTTGTTCTTCTACCTGTACATCACCTTGGTCATCAATAATTTCCATGGTTTGTTCTTAGGTAGATGATCCTTCATTCACTTTTCTCTTCTTTCTCTTTTGATCATACTTCCTCTTTCTAGTCCTTTGGCTCCCCATCACAAAAAATAAAAAATTATAACATTGGTTGAAACATGATGATAGTATTTACTATAAGCACTCTATAACCTCAAGCATCATCTAAAATTCATAAGGAAAACACAAAAATAAATTCATAAGATGATAAGAATATGGAACCATATGATAAATATAGTCACAATTCATCAATTAAAATTAAACCACAATAAAGGTTCATCAATTAAAAATTATTTAAATACATAAATTAGAAACATATCATGAGCATATTTGGTATATATCAAACAAATATTTAGCATGTAACTAGATACACTAGATCATGATATCACTTACTATCACCACTAAATGCATCAATATGTGGATCTTTAATAAAATGAATACTATAAAACATAGGAAGAGGAACATCATGAGATATACCTAAATGTGTAGATCACTAGCTCATATTGTATTTGACAAGGCATGCTCAAAATTTTCAATATCACATGTGATAAGGAAATCCAATTAGATCATCATTAAAAAGGAATCATGGAGATCCTTGAACTACAAAAATAGTTTAGAGACAAAGAAGGCTTGTATTAAATTACATAATATCACAACCCTTTACGTATTCAAAGAAGCAATATTGATATATGTATCACAACGCTTAATGTATTCAAAGAAGATGGATAAAGAATTAGATTTAGATAGTGCATGAGATCATAGATAATGTGTTCGCAAGAAATATAAACTAGATCTAATATTGAATCACATGATGAAGCATATAGCAATGAGGAACTATGGATACAAGAAAAGGGGAATCTAAACTTGCACAAGTAGAAAGAATGTATAATGTAGGGTGTGTGATTATGTATGAATAAAAGGGATAACAAAGGAAATTTAGGTTAAACCTTAATTTTGGAGGAAGATAGTACCATAAAAGGATAAGAAGTAGATGATTTTTATTGGTTATAGGGCATGAATAAGTTAGAAAAGCATGCAAGTATGGATTTTCAAAAGGGACTTGATCTCCAAGTATAACATAATTGAGTAAAGTGAACCTAAGATGTGCCAACCTAATGCAAGAGAATGGGAAGAAGGACATGTAATAATTTCCGTCCAGGCACTGCTAATAGGTATTACGACATTGAACCCTAGTTTAGTGATGGAATTAATTATAGTCCTTCTACTTAATTCTTAAGGTGTGTCTTTTGTTCTAGGAGTGTGATACTCTAATGTTGGATGTTACTTATGTAACCTTATTCATGATAGAGATTAGAATATAGTGTGTAGTATGATTATGGTGCATGTTGCTATTAGAATGTTCATTTCCCTAATATATATATGTGTGTGTGTGTGTGTGTGTGTGTGTGTGTGTGTGTGTGTGTGTGTGTATATATATATATATGTATATATATATATATGTATATATATATGTATATATGTATATATATATATATGTATGTATATATATATATATATGTATATATATATATATATATACATATATATACACATATATATATGTATATATATATATATGTGCTGTATATATATGTATGTATATATGTATATATATATATGTATGTATATATATGTATGTATATATATATATATATATATATATATATTGTGGACTAACAATTTGATGATGTGCTTCATGTATCATGTGTGTGACCTGTCTGTGGTGTGAGGGGATGATTTCATGTCACCTTCTTAGGAGAGACACATGACGTCACAATTCTCCTTCACCAATGCGTGAGTGTGGGTTATATATTATGTTGGCATATACATACATGTCTTTGGTTTGTGATGCAAGATTGCAGGTACCAGACATCGACTCCACCTAGTCTCATAGGTCTAAGCATGCCTAAAAAAAATTGCAATGGTGGCATGTGGATATAGCATAGGACGCTAAATATCCTAGCCTTGAACCATTACCTCATAGAAGGTGATGTTGTTAGTTGTAGTCACCTGTTCAATATGCCATTAAGGCAATATCCTTTACCCTGGTTTGCGAATGGTTTTGGTGGAGTGATTTGTGTTGCATTAATATTCTAATTGTGTTTAATTATGTCTTTTTTTATTTTTGGTTGGTTAAAAGTCTCCTTGAGATATTATATTTTTGCATATGTGTATTATGTTTCATGAAAATAAGGTTATAAATATTAACATATTCTAATGTTATTTATTAAATATTAATATGTTTATTAGTAAATATTTAATTATTAATATGTTTATTAGTAAATATTTAAATATTAATATGTAAGCATATGTTATATTTGTGTTTTGATTTACTGTTTTGGTGGAGTGGCTATTTTTAAGGAGGTTCTTTTATTTTTTTAAATATGTTTTGAATTTATTTGGTGGAAACCCTAAATAAATGAGTTAACTATGAGAGTTAATTTGATTATTTATTTTATTTTAATTATTTCATTAGTGGGATGAGGATAGATGCTTTAATTTAATATTTTAATATTTTATTTTATGAGAGAATTTTATTTCCTTGTTTTATTTTGGAAAAGAAGAATCTTTTGGGGAAAAGGAAAGAAAGTTACTTTCTTTTTGAATTTAATTAGTTTTATTTATGGGGAAAAATGGGAAAATTGGGTTTTCACTTTTTGTTGTGCATGAAATTTAGAGGATTTTGGGAAGATATTTTTGGAATGATTTTTTTGGAGGGTGTGTGGATTGGGGGATAATGGAGAGAAAATGGAGAGATTTTACATGGTTTTTGAAGCAATTTTTCAAAGGTTTTTGGGAAATTTTGAGTGGTTTTGAATTGAAATTTGGAGGAGAGTGAATTGGAGTTCAATTATGGTTTGAGGGAATGAATTTTCTACTAGATTGTGTGAAATTATTATTTCTGATCGTGTTTTGGATTAGAGATTTAGGTTTGGAAAGCTTCTTCAATTTCCAGCGTCTTGCATTCAAATTTTTTGTGTTTTAAGGTGGGTTTTGTACTTAATTTATAATTTTGTGTTTTAAATTCATAGAGATTTATTTGAATGTTTTTAAGTTTTTCTTTCAAATGATGAAATGCTTCTATATGCTGGGCTTTCTCATTTTAATATTCGACTTTAATCGGGTATGCCGAAAAGAGGGTTTTTTAAGGGATTTATTTGTTGTTTTTCCATTTTTGAATTTTTGAGGCATTTTTGGTCAATTTTTCCCACATTGTTGAGTAGGTGAGGGTCAAGTATGAAATGTATTTTTGATGGATTTGTATTTCGAGTTGATTTGACTATTTTTATGGCTGACAGACTTGACTATTGTCAAAAGGGATCTAGCTTCATTTCGGGGTAGGCTTTTTTTACTTCTTGTCCTTTCTTTAGAATTCTATTGAATTGGAATCTTTGTGGAGTGTTTTCATTCTAGTTGTTTTGTATTCTTATTTTTAATAATTATGGTGTTTTTATGCTTTTAATAGCATATGAATGTTTCTTTCACCCTCCTCCATTTTTAGGCTTTTAAGGGTAGTTTTTGGGAATATGTTTGTAAAACTCATTAAATGAATTTATTTCTTTTTTTGGGTATATTTTTCTTATTTTTGGAAGGTTTTTGGTGTATTATTTGTTCCTATATGGTTCTTTGGTGTTCTCTTTTTAGTTTTGTGGAGTTGTGTTGAGTTTCATGAAGATTAGAGTTGTTTCATGCATCTATTAGTAGCCTCATTTTTTATTCATGAATAATCATAATGGATATTGTTATACAATCATTTTATGGATGGTTTATGATGTCTATTTTTGTCCTTTGTGATCTTGAGATTTTTAGAATTCATTTTGGTGTATTTATGATAAGTTTCAGAAAGTTTAATTGGGCTTTGAGCACCTAATGGTGGTTTAATCTATGGTACTTGATATACAGTTATAGTCATGTATCTTGGTTATATATGGATGGTTATGGATCACATTATGATGGATTATGATTCTCTCTTAATTACTTGATGGTCTCTTTGGATTTCCTCTTTAGTTTCATTGAGTTCCATTGAGTTTCGTGAGAATTTGTCGCATTCATAGCTCATTGGGATAGCCAATTTGTGAGACTTGATAGATCAGTTTGTGATGTTATGAGCATGTCTATGGACCTTAATGTCTTTTGTTTTAGAGGTTCTTAATTCCTTGGGTATTCCTCCATGGCCTCTTGGTGCTTTTGTGTTTTGCTTTGATGGTTTTGAGATGATATGTGCATCTATGGTAGACTAGGGTCAAGTTAATGTATATGCATAGATGTTATTGTTCATGAATATATGTGAATGGTTGGGAATCAAATTCTGATGTATGTTGATGTTGTATCCATGTGTTATTTTTTTAGAACCTTGGGTTAGATAGGCTCATATCTTACCCATGTGAGTATGGCTTGTAAGTTCCAAAATGATCCTTGTCTGAATTTTATACCTTGCATTCCTTGTATGATAACCCTTGGTTTTAGGTAGTTGCCCTTCCTTAGTTTCGTGTGTGTTTGAGGGCCTTATTTCTATCTCCTAGCATAGGGGATGGTCCTTTAGGTTCCACAAGGTCGGGTGGTTTCCTACCTCCATTGGATATCTATGTCCTTGTTCGAGTGTGTGGATGGATTCGAGTGTCTTCATGTGATGATTCTTCTGGTGCTTATTGCTCATGCTTTGGATCCTATTTTTCAAGAGAAGATTATGTATATGATTATCATAGTTGCATATGAGTTTCAGATTGATCCTAGTTGGAGGATAATGTATTAAGATGTAATGTAATAGGAGGTTAATGATGATAATTGGTTATCTAGTATTATTTGATTATGTTCCTTTCATGTGCTCTTGTGGTATCTATATCTTCTCATCTGAATGAATGTTAATCTTAGGCACTTGAGTCCGTTAAGGAATGAACTTTAGATTCTAAATCTTAAAGGGGATGTATGCTTTATAATATATGCTTCTTAAAGGATGTTTCATTCTTATGAATTGGGATAAGAATTTATGGGAAAATTAATAATTGGAATGAGTAGATGGTTAATTGCTATAGGCATATTCTTTACGAGGAATGTCTTAGCCATAATTTGTATTGGTGCATATTATAAAGGAATGATGATGTATCTTGTCAAGTAATAGAAAACTATGTTAAGGCGATATGTAGTGATGCATATCATATTAATCTTCACTTTGGAATTATTCTTCTTACATTCTTCATGGCTATGTTGGTATCATCATTATTCCTTATAGTAAATGTAGTAAGGCAGCGTGATGTGACTAATTGGTGGTGGTATGGTGTTACTAATTCATGTATGGATAATGTCATTTATGTATCTTTTGTCTATGTCACACTACATAATGGTGTTAACGAACTTACCTTAGAGTGAATGTAACATTGTACTCTAATGTAATGAAAAAAGGTATTTGGTTATTGTTGTATGGAGTAGGAGTTAGTATAGGATGAAAAATGAACAAATGTTATCTCATTCTCTATTAAGATAATCTAGGAGTGTATCATGATGTACCTAAGTCCTAGAAAAGTAACTATAAGATGTTTATTTCATTTAGTAATTATGTAAAGATTTTACTATTGTACTTAATTGTTAAATGTTTATCTATCCTTGTCTAGTAGGTTCTTGTAGGCCTATAGGGACACAAATACCTTAGTCTCTAGGACCACATCCTTCTCCATTATAGCCAAGTTGTTTCAAAATTTCATAACCTCTTCCATAATTTTTTTCCATTTGTTTTGGATTTGGTGATTTCTCATGATCGCACTCATCATACGTGGATGTGTAATTGTTGTTTTCCTCTTTTTTGCTAAAAGTTGTGGGCTCACATGGTTTTGATTACTCAAATTGTGTTGATATTATGGAAATTTATTTCTCCTTTTTTTACTTTAATTGTATAATCTTGGGTTGCCAATTGAATTTAGGTGTGAAATATAATGATCCCCAATCATCTTCTAACAACATTGTCATTGGTGAAAGGCACTTATCCTTATCCTCAACTTGTAAAGGTTCCACTTTTGTAGTTGGTGTCAATGATGTAAGAGGATTTTTCATTATTGTTTTAGTTTGCAAACAATTGTGATATGAATCTGGGTCAATTTTGATTGTGTAGACACTGTTTTTGTAAGTGTATTTCACTAGACGATGTAATGTTGAAGGCACAGTATTCATTGCATGAATCCAAGGTCTACTTAGGAGAAGATTATATGAAAGTTCTTGAGGCGTGACATGAATAGAAATTTGCAATGTTACCTTTCTAGTTTTAACAGGTAATGTTATCACACCAATCATTTGATTGCCCACATTATCAAATCCACAGATAGATAAAGAATCGGGTTAAATTTGAATCTTGTCCACTCCAATCTTATCAAGAAGGCTTACACTACAAATATTGAGAACTAAACCATTATCAATGATGGTACACCTTATGACATAGCTATTAATAATAGCCATTGTTATCAAAGCCTCATTTTTTTTTGCACTTCTAATAGAGGTAACTCATCTTGATGAAACATAATGTCAAAGTTGACCAATTTCATACCTTGAATTAGGTTTACTACATCATTGAGTTGCACACTAGAAGGGATAGCAACTTGTTGCAAAGAATTTTTAAGCATGCTATGATAATTAGGTGAAGCTTGAATAAGGTCCCATAAAAAAAAATTAGCAGGAGTGTTTCTAAGTTCCACAAGATCATACTCCTTTCCATTGTGCAAAGGAAAACGAGGATCCCTAGGCAAGATAGGTTGAGGTAATGGTAATGAAGTAGGTATGATTTTTGGTTTCCTATTATTCCTTGTATTATATGTGTGAGCAATAGTATTATAACTCAGTTGTTGTGAAATATTGTTACTACAATGTTGCCTTACAAAATTTAATATAGTCCCTAGAGGTTTTAGAGGTCTTATAATGAGAATTGGCTCAAGAGGTGACTTAGGATGTCCAATACTTAAAGGAATCTAGGGAGGTCCAAAAGGAGGTTTTGGATATCTAATGGCCAATTATGTGTTCATAACCTTTGCAGATGTGACTTCTTTTTTATGAGTTTCTAATGAGGGGGAATCAAAGGCTGACTTAGCCTCTTCATCTATACCATATTGTTAAAGACATGTATCTATGATATCATCTTCATTTGGCACAATATCTTCCCAAATGGGTGAAGAATTGGGAGAGGGACAAACAAGATTCTCATGATTCTTAATGGTTGTATCTCCTTTCACCAATATACCTTCATCACAAGTAGGAGAGGTATTGAGAGAAGAACAACTATTATTATCATGATTATCCTTGATTGCACTCTCTTGCACTAAAGTATTCTCACAAGTAGGAGAAATGTTGAGAGATGAATGGAGACTAGGCAAGGTGATATTAAGGAATGTGTCAATGATCTCATCTTCTAACACCAAGATACCTTTGTCACAAGTAGGAGAGGTATCAGGAGAAGAACAATTAGGATAGTCATGATTGTTTATGATTACATCCTCTTGCAACAAAGCTTTAGTGGATGATCTAGGTGAGATGAAGTCCTCAAGGGAATCACCTAACATGTCAAAGTCATCACAACTAAAGGGCTTGGTAAGTATACAAGGTGTTTGTGGAAGGAGATCTAACATAACTAGATTACTATGCTTTATCCAAGGTTTGTCATTTAGTGTGTAGTTTCTTGTTTAATGTTTAGGGATAGTTTATGGTTTTCAATGTTTGAAAAATGAAGGCTAATCTACCTAAAAAATGCAATGATGTAAAAATTAAAGAAAATTACCACAAGTCTGAATTAATCTAATAATAAAATAGAAAATGACTTTTTCAAATTTCCTCCATATTGCACACAAAAGAACTATTGGAATTGACTAATTCAATCCATAGCTCCCGTGAAACACCTACAAGCAATTACCTATCACAATAGAGAAGATCAAAAGTGATATTGTGCTCAATAACCTGAGAATTATTATTGATGCAAATAACCTAGATGAATAGTACAAATGAATGTGCATGCTTATATAAGAAAAACACAAGCAAACCCTACATGTGGATTAACAAGATAGAGACAGGTGTGATAATCTCATGCAATGAGACAACTTGTCCTAAATTTAGTCCAATCTAATAATAAGAATCAAACTAAAGATTAAACACCAACTCCTAAGTTTAGCTTAAGTGAACTAAAGTAAAAAGCCTCTAATAATTATCTGGTGATTAATTAATTATCAAATAATGACTTGTTTACTCCAACACCCCCCCTTAAGATTAACTTAGGGAGAAACTAAACTACTGATAAAGGAAGCTAAAATGAATTCAGAATGGGTCCCAACTACAAGTCCTGATGAGGTACCCATGAACAAGCAACTAAAATCTCTCATAACTAGAGAAAAGGGGAAAACCACCTGGGAAAAACTCTCCAAAAAAGAGAAAAAGAAATGATTGTACTAGAGAAATAAGGATAGAAGGAGGACTCAATGTGACCCCCAAAGGACTACTTTATCATGCAAGTACAATATGTGTCCCCCCGATAGGAGAGAAAAAATGAGGATATGAATCCCCCCACAAAGAAAGATCTCTTGTGCCAATGATGAACGTCTAAAGAAAGAATATGATCCACTTCCTACAAAAAACATTTTCCCCCTTAGGAAGAAAAGGATACATTGGTGATTGGAGAAGCCAATCTAAGAGAATGGGTGATTCTGGAATCCAAATCCAGATGGTGTGTGCCTTTGAGAATTGCTCACGTGTCCACATGATAGAAAGTGATGATGTTAATCCATAATCCTGTGAAGACTGATATAGAACACCTTGCAAAGGTGATGAAGATGGTGGGCCAATAGCAGTGATGTGGCTGTCAACAAAGAGGAGATGAATGTCCTCAAAGTAATCCTCCAGATCTGCAATATAGGACTCTATAAACAAAGATGATATGTCTGCAAGATATGAATCCTAAGTAGGTATGGCTAGAAGATTGATGATGTCCTATTGTATTGAATCAATAGGGGCCAAATATGTGGCAATGCCAAGCTAATCAAGAACAATAGAAGATGATGTAGTCTCAATTTGAAGAGTGGGAACATGAAGACACGTTTTTGAACCATCAGAACATGCAAGACCCGTGATATACTCAAGCTCCTCTAAATTATCATCATCAAAGAGTATGGAATCTACATCTGCAAGAGGGATGAGACAATCTGTAGTAGGATCCTCTAGGTATGGAGAGCTATGAGGGTCTCCATGGATTTCCCAAAGTCATGTCCAAAGTATGTGGGTACATTCAATGTTCGATACAACATACATAGTTTCAAGATCAACACTAGAACATATAACCCCTACAATATGATCTTTTATGATGCCCCATGCTAATAAACTCCTTGGTGTGTCTAGTGTAGGTATGAGTCCATACAAATAAGGTGAAATATCAAGCCACCTAAGATGTGTCAAGATTCCATTTCGCCAATACTCATAGTCATACTTTCCCAAATTGATCACTGAAGGATGAACAAAAAAACCTATGATACTCACTCAAATGAAAAAATCAGATACTAAAAACCTCAGTACTAATAAATCATATCAAAATATGTCATCTCACACAAACAGATCCTCTCCAGGTGCCAAGACATCCAAGTAGTTAAGAAAAGTGTGAAAACACAAAATATTGAATAAAATGTACCTAGGGTAGACTCTGGAAAAAGTGCATGAATAGATCTAAAGAGCTTTGAAATACGTTTCCAACGCCGCTTGAATCGCGAAAATTGGAGATATAGGAAAAAAGTTACAAGCTCAGAAGAGCAAAATGAAGATCTGAATTTGAATGAGAATAATAGGAACTAGCATCAAAATTTGATAATGATACCTACACCATTGGAAATTTCTTAGAACCAACTTTTTGATGATATCTTGTTTGCTTGATTTCGACATCGTATGCCCAAGTTATGCCAAAAAGAAAAAATTTCTACTTTAGGGAAAATGAGGGCTAGGAGGGGGCTGAGTGGTCGTACAGACAAATGACATCATCATTTCTTGAGCTTAAATTTCATGGCTTGATGGACGTCGCCAAGAAAAAACTCCTTGCTGGGAAAAATTTGTCAGTTTGGTTGAAAATGCAGATTCCACAAAATATTCCTTTTCTGATGCCAGTATATTCGCTTCGGAGGGAATATTCCATGTTTGTACTTCGTGCTAGATTTTGTGAAGATTCGCCAGTTTTTATTCTTCGTTGCCCCTTTTTATAAGTGTCGGATTCCAACCGATTAAGGATGTCGATAGGTTTTTGAGGTGTCAAGGATGTGCGAGCCACTGGCAGACAATGAAACCAAAGCCGCCACTACCTGTATGGCGTGCAGAGTGTAGACCTACGTAGTGTATTATGCCCTATGTAGGAATTTTTATATTTTCTTTTTCTTTTTAAAATTGTTTTAAAAAACAATTTTTTTTCAATTTGATTTTTTTATATTTTTCAATTTTTTGAAAAGCTTTTCATGCTTTTTGTACAATTTTTTTTATTGATGTTTTTTTTTAAATAAAAAAAACTGGAAAATATATAATAAAACCAGAAAAAAAATTTGGAAACCCTGACAAAATTTATGTAGGGGTACAAATTTGTACATAAATTGTACGGATCATACAGATTCACCTCGAATCTCATGTCCCTAATTTTTTTTTTCCTTTTGTTGCAATTGCTCAAATTTGAGCAAAAAGACTAGTGATCTTAAGGTTTTTGACTACTCTGAACGTAATGGTGAGGCCCATTTTGCTCTAGGATGCACCAAAAAATTGCTCAAGGTTAGATCCCTCAAGAAATTGAATAGGGGGCTACAAATCCAGGCTTTGATACCATGTTGTACAGATGTACTTTCTTTAACATTCAGATCAAACAGTTTCAAATTTTCAAAATCTAGTTGTAACAACAGAAGCAAAATGTAGAAATAGACAGAAAAAAGCACCCAAAAACTTTCTAGGACACTTGTATAGGGACAGATTCACCCAAGGTTGAATGACTCCTTATATAGAGGTTTCAAAAATTGAAATCTGAGTTCAAAGTTAAACGTTTAGGTTCCCTATATCAGGTTGTAAACTATGGTTTTTGTGACAATTTTTTTAAAATTTTGGTGTCTAAATACAAATGCAATAAAATGACAAGTGAAAAAAAATGAAAAAAAAATTAGTGCAATTTTGACTAAATTTTCTAATATAAATGCCTGAAAATACACTAATATGCAATTACTATGCAAAATTAATGAAATATGTATACAATTTTTTTGGATTTTTGAAGTTTTAATCAATGCAAAATGTAATTTTAAAACCCTAAATGAAATGAAAACTAATGTAATTTTGACAACCCTAAATGAGATACAAACTAATGCAATGCAATGCAAATTAATGCAAATCCTAGATCTAGGGTTTGAATGACCTCCAATTTTCAGAAAGTTTTTAGTGCAAGAATGTCGTGTTCACCAAAATGAAAGATAGAAAAATGTAAGTGGGGTGATCAATGTGAAATGAGGTGTGTGATCTATACACTTACACTTTCATAATTTCATTAGGAAAAGAGATCCCCAAAGGTAGGATTGACTTTCAACCGTTAGGTGAGTCAACCATACTAGAAGATCTGTTGTTTTCCTTATGAAAAAAAATGGTAAAATATGCCTAAAATGCACTTTGGGGAGATAAAAATAAAATATGAACTTAATTATGCAATGTGAAACTTGAAATGTATATTTAAATCATAGCACAAATAGAAACTACAACTTTTATTCAAATCTAAGAAGGGAAAGATTTTGTGTACCAGTCACCAAAAAGGGTTGCAGAGTATCCTGCTGGGACAGATTTTCCCTAGGGTGAATGGGTCTTTGAGTAGGGTTCCAAAATATGATTTCATAGTCCTTTGATCTCATATCTACACTCTTGATTCCTTTGGATTCCACTAAGAAAGGTCAAAAATAAAATATGCAAATGAGTTTCCATGGCTTGACAACTTTGATGATAACTTTGACAACTTTATAAAATTGTACTTTTGATCAATCTTTAGTCCTTCTTCACCTATAAATATGCAAACACAAATAGAGGGAAAACAAAAAAAATGGTGAATAGGGGTTTTCCTTGGTCAAACCCCATTTTTTTAATTAAACCTTAATAATGAAAGATAATGTTAAATGACAAGGAATGATGAATGGAAAAATCTATGTCACAACTCACTAAACCTTCAATGGCTTCCCTTAGAGGACTGAATTCCAACACATCTCTCTAAGGATTGGATCTTGCATGAATTGGCTTGAATGATAGCTTAGTTCAATGCTTGAATACTTGAAACCTACATCACCATGTTAGATCCAAAACCATGCATGAACAAACATAAACCTTGGCATCATGATAGAATCTTGAATGCTGCAATAAATGACTGATAAATCATCTCTTTAATGCTCTTAACAATAATCTTTGCTCTTATAATTGATCTCTTGAAGTTCTAGGATTGCTTAGGATTAGCATTTGATAAAAAGACCTTGTACTTATATGTGTTTCCTTAATTACCTAACAATTAAACACCACAAACCGGCCTTTAAATTTTGAATTTAGATCATTAAAATGTTTCCAAAAACATATTAAAAATTGGGTCTCAAGACTTAAGGGGGACCCATTCACCCTTGGGCGAATGAGTCCTAGGACCTAAATCTAGGACACTCAATTTCCAAGGTTTTAAGTTCAATCTAGGAATTAATTAAATGTGGGTTTCCCTTTCGGAAAATGAAATTAATTAGGCTTGTGAATGCATAATTGGGCCAATTAAAGGCTTAATTAAGTCCAATAAATTAAGGGGATGCAAACATAGTGTGAAAATGTAAAGGTGTACATTTTTCTGCACTACAAAAAAATAAAAATTTTGTTTCATATTTAATCAAAATAAACCTCATAAAATTTTAAATACAATTGTCAATCGTGGAAAACCAATAAGCAAATAAAATGTAGCTTGGTGTTTAAAAGGAAAGCTAATTATAGAGATATAACTCTATATTTTTGTACTATTTTAATATATAAATATGTTATTATAATTCCCATAGATTGAGATTAAAAAATATTCATTGTACTCCCAAACTTGCAAGAAAAGAAATTAGCAAAATATTCATTCAGTTTTTGAACCTGAACAAAAGAGATTGAAATGAAACTTTTTCCTGCAAAGATCCTATTATAAAAAGGAGTTGAGGGGGGAATCAAGAGAAAACTATAATCAATTGCTAACTTATTCCAATTCAAAAAAAGCAAATAATGGAAGAGGGTTGATAGTTAAAGAGATTGCAATTACTTATGGATTAGTTTTTAGTTAGTTTTTTTTGTTAATCCTCTAATTAATCAAATTATAACTCTCATTTATTTGATTTCATAACTAATTCTATTTTTGAATAAGACTTAGAATTTTGGGGAATTCAAGAACGAGAGAAAATAAATTTTAATTTATTAGCCACCATTCCTCATTTTAATTAATCTTAATTTTAGTTGAGGTTATGCATCATGTCTAAAATAGTGAGATGAATTCAAAGAAGGGAATCACAACTTCATTGTAACAATTCAAAGCTAAATTTTTTTATGTGGATTTTTTTATTATAAATTAATATTATATTCAAATAAAAAAGAAATTTGAGATTTCTAAATTAGTTGTAACAAAGATAATAATATTAATTTTATACAATTGAAACATTCTCTTAAGAAATAATATTCAACTTGATGCTTATATTTATTTCAAGTAATCAACCGACAATAATCTCCTTTATTTTGGTGTTGACAATAGAATTTTTAATTAGTTTCTTGGTTGTATTATTATTTCAATTGTTATGCTTAATTTATCTTCTAGACTATTGGTAAAAATCAATATGCCAATTTAGCAACATAATAAGTTGGGATAAAATAAAATTATGGTTCAAAGGTAAAAATTGTTAAAGGTGAGTTATTCATTCTTCATAAGTAGATTTATGTGGGTAAAATTTAATGATACTTATAAAATAAATTTTATGGTTCTAGGATTCATAATTCATTTTAAGTACGGAATTTAACTTAAACAATTGAGAACTATTTGATTAGAATTAAGGTTATTGGACTTGTTTCAATTGTTTTGATTTTATGATCCAATAACTCAAGGGTTTAATAATTTAAGTAATAGGAATTAACTTGGTAACAACCAAATCTAGTTCCATCCAACTCTAGATAAAATCAAACAACTATACTTAAGGGACAATTTATGCAATGTTATAGTCTTTTAAATTTTGAGAGTAAACTAGCAAACAATCAATTTATTTCTTTTGTAGGATTTCATTATGATTTATTGGAAGTAAATGAATCTTAACAACTAACTATTTGAATTAATAACCTAGATATATTTTTAATGTAAGGGCTGCAAAAACCTTCAAAAACTACCTTAAAATCATTTTAAAATCCCCACAAACATTTAGTCAAATAATTGACAACAATGATCTAGAATTCAGAAATTCGGATATGCACATATGCACTCTTATTTGCAATAAAAGGAATGATGGATTACATCAATAAGTCAGTCAATATGGAATGATAACATCAGCTAAAAATAAAATACATTCATTAAAAATTCCATTAAATTACCACAACAAAGTTTCGTTGGAGATATATGTCTCAATCATCACAGGCCAAAACCTCTAAAAGGGACAAGTCGGTGTGACATCTTCTATGTCTGGCCGACTAGCAATTTGGAACATCATGTTTTGTACAGGTCATTGTGACCTAGCTTTTGTCTCACCGAAGGATCATATCGTTGTGACAAGAAGCATTCGTGTGACCTCTTACCACTCGGGGAGATCTTTGGCCGACAGGCCATTCTATCGCTTATCGTTGAGACCCTTGGCCGAAAGGCTTAGTTTGGGAAGAAGTTTGGGTGATGTGTTAAAGTCTCACCGACAGTATGTTATGTATTGAAGTCTTCGGGATAACTAAAGGGTTCTCGCTATGAAGTCCCAGCGAATTGTCAAAGTCTCACGGACAACGTTTGGTTTAAAGTCATCGGGGAAACTCTAGTCGGAAGGAATACTATCGGTAAGAAGTCTTACCGATATGAGAAAGTCACACCGACCATATTCATTCAGGGTAACTCAAAGGGCTTCAGGGAGAAGTCTCAACGAAAATGGAATGTATCGCCGATGATGAGAAGTCTTCGGTATAGCTCTTGGCGAACGGTGGTCATCGGTGTAACATATATGTGTTCGATAAGAACTCTCGGTGAAGGTGATATGTCTTGGCGACTGTTGATGACTTCAGGGTGACATTTGTGATCTCGGAGAAACCTCTTGGCGATATTGATAAATCTTGCCGATTATTGTTTGACGATTGGTATAACATGTGACTTCGGTATAACCCTTAATGACTCAGCGTGAGGTCCTGACGAAGAACGATACTCTTTCCGAATGATAAAATCACATCTATGAGACTTTTGGACCTCGCTATGATCTCCTAGCGAAAGTGATAGGTCTCGCTGACTGCTTGGTGCTTCGGTGTAACACATGAAAGCTCGATAGAACATCTTGGTGATAACGATAACTCTTGGCGACATCGATATGAAGCTTTTAGGGCATCGGGGAGACACTTCTTGTGTCTCACCGACATGCCAATACAATGTGGACTTTGTTGACTGTTTGACCGTCCTATGTGGAGTCTCGTGGACCAATAGGAGAAGCTGAATCTGAACAGTTGGAAGATGTTCATTGTGATAGTTCTATGAGGAAGCTCGATAGACATGGAACGACATGGTTATACTCTGTGATTGCAGATTGTGATTGGTTGGGTTGAATCAACGGGTTGTTGAGTGATTGTATCGATGGATGAATTCTATTCTATGTAGACTGTAACTTCAAGGTTCCTATACAAGATTGATCCTTATGAAAGTTGATGTAATCGGCATCGAGAAAGATAAGTCAACTTTGTATGTAATTATTTGTTCTGTAATACAAAGTGACTTCTCTTGGTGTGGTGGGTTTTTCTCCCGTAAGGGTTTTCCCACATATATCTGGTGTTCATGTGTGATTGTCAAATACTCTGTTTCTGCTATTTACCAAGTGCATCTTAATTGAACTGTAATTAAAAAATTAAAATTATATATGCATTCTTCTCTAAGTTTTTGGCGTTAGGAGAGTTGTTTCATCTAGCTTTCCTTCTGGGTTTCAAGCTCAAACAATGAGAGCTTATGCCAAACAATGCATTCTCCAACACCTAGAATCATCCTATAGCTTTTGAAAGTTGCCTCTTTCAATATAGAATTGATATGTACTATGGTAGAACAGTCTCAAACCTACAATAAAACCTTAAAAAAACCTCCTCCATGAATTCCACGTCTTCTTCTATGACTGTACTTGTTTTCTTCAAAAACTCCACTCAGAAAATGACCTCCTTTTCTAGATTTTTCACCATTTCCATGAATGTTTTCACATTCATTTTTCCTTCTTCTCCAAAACTCACAACTTATTATGAGCTGCCCCTTTAATTCCCACCAAAAATCTAAAAATAAAAAACATTAAAATCCAACCAATCAAAATCATAACTCCCAACAACCATTGGTTTGACCATTTTCACCCAAAAAGGACAAAATCCAAGATTGGCTAACCTTGGTATCCACTTCCCCTAGTCCCTAATTTTTAAGGATTTTTGAGATGAATTTTAAAACATTATTTTATTCAATTTACACACCTTATGAATTCATTTTCAAGAGTTTAAAATTTGGAAAATCAAAATTGCATTATTACCTTGCTTTTTCACCTGCTTTTTCACTTGCTTTTCACCTTGTCAATGCTTTTCATGCTTTTTGATCACTTCACACAAGGATAAATGAAATTAATCATTCCAACATTATTCTCCACCAAATAATCCATCTCAAAATAAAAATTTCAAAATTGAAACAAAATTTTAACCTTCAAACCAATACAGGATTGCACGTAGCCATGGATGCTCCTGCATCACTTTGTCACTATATCTAACTATTAGTGTTCAATCACTTTTACTATTCCCTAGTTAGATATAAAATTATTAATAATTAAAATATGTGGATAAAATACATACATACATTTATATATAAAAACATAGAATGTTAGTTGAATTAGTTTAATACTTCAATCTTTCAATCCTCATTAAGGTTATTCTTTATGGTCGTTAAATTATAGAAGGAATCCTATCTCTAGTAGCTTTCTTAAGGCTTCCATATCCAAGCGACAACACCATTATGAAGATACACTTAAGTTTGTATTATTTTCCCTTTGTATATGATTTTACGTGAATAGGTTGGAAATGAATTCGCTTTGACATCAAGTGTGCATGAGGTGTTTATTACAAATGGTTTTGTTTTATGCTTCATGAAAGAAAAATTTGATGGTTGTCTTATTGTTTAGATGTGAAAAATTGGGGGCATGAAATTTGGTATTAGAGCCAAGTTCCAACACTAGGAACTTTGGGGTTGTATTATTTAGTTGTTATTTTTCATAGGGTCCTAATTGATTAAAATGTTGTGTAGTATGTAAGGCACTATAGGATAATTAAGGGAAAAGTGAAAATATGGGAATGAATAATTATACCTACATTTTTTCTATGTAACAAATAGTAACTTTGATCTTGATTAAAGGATTAAAAGATATTTTAATAGATTAGAGTAAAAAAATAATAATCATATGTTTACTATAAGTGGTTTAGTCCAAATTTCTCAAACAAAAAGTTTGAGAACTAGAATGTTGAGAGAAATAATTACCTTGTTTCATTAAAAAAACCTAAGTAATTTAAAAGAATATTTTGAGGTAGGTCGTTCTATTACTCTCTTTTGATCTAGAACATTCTTGATTTTGTCAAAAGACTAGTATTAGTTTAAATTGTTTTATTCTTCATGCTAAGTGTGAAATCCATTTGTCTTATGCAAGGAGCCTTCTGGAATTGTGTGTTGTGACCATTTCTTCCTTATTTATTTTGGATTCATGTCAAAACATGAAAAGATCACCTTTTACCATAGGATGATAAAACCCATCTTAAAGGGATATTAGTATCCATAACCTTAGGTTTGAGAACACCATATGATGAGTATATTAAATCTTGTATCTCTTATTCCAATGTCTCCCTTGGTATGGATCTTTGATTGAATATAGGTTATGGATAGAAATATTCTTGAATAGAAGTAGTATTTGTTAGAGCCATTTTGAGAAAATTATTAAATTGATTTATATGTACTTGATTTTAGGTTTTAGGAAATACTCATCTTGTTACATGGGCAATTTCGTTCTTTGGATTAGTTAACCAAATCATAAGTTGCTTAAATATAATTAAGTTACCTATGTTCACCAAGTTAAATTTCCTTTCTTCATAAAGAAAATGTATGTTAGACTTTACTTTCTATCTTTTAATATAGGTCCTCAATTATAAAAAATGAAAATGGGGGTTCATAGATGGTTTTTCTTGGGAAATTAGTAAACAATCGTTGTAGTTAAGAGAGTCATGCTATTTGGGTGTTTTTCTTAGTTAGGCATTTCAAATTGGTTGATTATTAAGGATAGTGTGTTCTCTAGATGTAGATAGCATTTGATTATTGTCACAAATTTAATTATGAAAGCTATCTAGTTGAGTTGTTTATTTTTAAACAAGTGTAACCTTTTGTTATCAATTGAACTTGATGTTATTCATATGCTTAAATTACTTTCTTGGAAACTTGAAATATTGGTAACCTATAATTTTAGTTATGGTTGAAACTCTTGATATCCTTTACTTGTTGATTATAGTATCCTTGATATTAACTTGAAGTTAAAGAGCTGGTCAGTATAAAAGATAAGATGTTTTCAAATGGAGACTAATACTGCTAAATGAAATGCAAAACATTTATGATATACTTATAGATTCAAATACAAAATTGAAAATAAAATTATTCTATGTAAAGAAACTGATGCAAGAGCATCTAGTGGTGTAAGGGTAATCCTACATCACCCAAAAATATTTTCCTTTCTATTAGCTTTTTGGTAGATGTTTTAGCATTTCTGGATACCTTTTTTGTCGAATAAGAATTCTCAACTTTAAAAAGTATTTTTCTACTTTTTCTAGTCAAACTACTATTTTTAGTAGGTATGAATTTAAAGGCATGAGGAAGAAATCTATGGGAAGCTTCAGGATAGAAAAAAAAAACTTTGGCAAAATAATCAAGCCAAGATCATTCTTGGTTTTCGTAGAGAAGGGGGATTTGCTACTCACGAGTTCTCTTCATTCAAAGAGCCTCACAGGGCAAACTACCATAAACTACCTCAAGGAACAACGGTGAGAGTTTTGGAATCCGAAAGAGTAGGTCACAAGGGTTTTCTAGACAAACTATCAAGCTCTCAGCCAAAGGATGGTAGTGCAGAATACGAATGACAGCATGACCCGTTGGTGTCCCAGAGGTGCGGCAGCGTCTCGTACAGACCAGAGAATGAGTTCATCACAAGAAAACAACAGTATGACTACTTCTACTCGGATTGTTAAGAACTTTCAGAATGTGATAAAGTAAAAGAATGTAATAGAATGGAACTAAAGTAAAATATATGATAAAGATAAGGAGAAGAAAGGAAGAAGATGATTGCAACGATCCAAGTAATGAAGCCTCCGGCTAGTAGATATTTTCAATACCTACGTCTGTAAGATTTGGAGAAAGTGTTGGGGTTGTATAGGGGTTTACCTCAATCAAACCCCCATTTTGGTGTTCTCACCTCCATGGATAGCCAGATAGAAACAGAGAAAAGCGTGTGGTGAAAGAAAAACCCACTTCAAGAGTAGAACTTGCACCACTACGTAGGAGTGATAAAAGCAATCCCCGCTCAAGGAGGAGAACCTATATCACAAAAGAGGTGATAAAAACAATCCCCGCTCAAGGAGGAGAATCTGTATCATGAAGTATGAATGTGATTGATAGGGGATATGGAATCCCAGGATGCTTGCAAGCATGAAGTAGAGGAGATAGAATTGAAAAGAGAGTTGTAAGAGCTTGGAAGAGTTATGAGGAGAGCTTGAAAATGTTGTTGTAACAAACAAGGGAGTTGTGCAAGCAAAAGAAAGATCGTAGAATGCTTGGGAGAGAAGCCAAGAAGTAAGGAAGAAGTTAGAAGTAGAAGAAGAGTTAGAATAAAGCTAGAAGAGAAGTTAGAAGTAGAAGAGAGTTGAGCTAGAAGAAGTTAGAGGAAGAGGCTAGAAGAACTTAGAATAAAAAAGGGATTGAAAAGACTACTTTTAAGGAGGGGAAAGAAGCTTCCCAAGCCGTTTCAAGGCATCCCTAGTCATTACCACCGACAAAGGTAAGTGACAAGTGGCAAGCTTGCTCAGAGATAGTTGTTTAACTGTTGAGACATCATAGGACGCTAGCGCAGTGCGTAGACATCCGTGTGGCATACTAGTGTCTGAACACATCACGCTACATAACAACATGAATGGGAAAGCACAAGGTTTGATGCAAAGCTGACACGCAAGGGTAGCTACTAAAAAGAGGTATTAAGCATCTTGAGAAGGGAAAAAGGCTAATGCAAGGGCTAAAATGAGCCTACACAAGTTCTAGGGGATTGGACACTAAAGCAGATACAAGAATGTATGTGAAATTGCGAGGGGTGCAATTTTACGACTATACACTTTTCCCCCACTTTAGCGGGCATATGAATCTACATTAATATGCATTCTAAAGGAAATCTATTTGTAAATGAAGAATTTAGGAACTCTATTGGACACTTCCCCTTCCGAGATCTTTCACCTAAAAGGGAAGGAATAGGGTTAAAAATTTATGTAAACACTCAAAGATTAATGTAAAGAGGGATGCAATTATGTCTAATTATGATGTACTAATTCTCTGATCTAAAATTGAAGTAATCTAATGATGCAAAACTTAAGAAAAGTAAAGTGCTGGAAAACACAATGTGATATGTAGAAAGATGAAATAAATACAATAAATTCAAAACAGAAATTATGTAGCTGAAAGTGACTTTTCGTTGATATTTTGGCTTTGCAAATAAGAGGTTGTCTTCAACAAGTTTTCAACCTATTCTTCAATGATTTCCAAGCCTTCAAAGTACCTAAATTTGTAAACACATAAAGAAGGAAAGAGAAATGTTGAATGTTATGGAATAGGGGTTTGCCTTGGTCAAACCCCTTTTAGGTAATTAAACCAAATGAAGAAATAAGATGGAGCATGAACATGAAATAATGGAATTTAGTACCTTTCCATGATGATGGATCTTTAATTTCTACAACAATGGATGAAAATTCTTGCTCTTGAATGCTTGACTTGATGATATGAATGAATGATGAATGAATTGCTTGGATAATGGATGGATGAAACGGTCTCCTTTTATAGAGGAGAGTTGAGAATAAGGATCATGATCAAGGGCCAAGATTAAATTAGAAAATAACTTAATCAAGGGTGGAGGTTAATTGAGAGAAGAAAGACATGGATAGATAAAGACTTGAGGTGGAAGATAAGATTGGCACAGAAAAAGAGGTTGTTGGAGAAAATTAAATAATAAAAATTATTTAATTTAGGTGGCCAATATAGAAGAAATAAATAAAATATTAATTTTATTTATTTCAAAAGAAAGGTGGGAACAATTAATTAAATAATTAAAAATAATTATTTAATTAAGGAGATAAAGAAAGGATAAATAATTAAATAAATATAATATTTATTTTATTATAGAGAGAAAAGGCTAATGAATAATTAAGTAATTGAAATAATTATTTAATTATAGAAGAGGGAAAAACTAATTTTTGAATTAAAATAATATTTAATTCAAAAGTGGGGGGGAAAGGACAATATATTAAAAATAATTATTTAATATTGGAGGGAAAGTGGGGAATAATTAAATAAATAATATTTATTTAGTTATAGAAGAAAAGGGTAATGAATAATTAAATAATTTAAAATAATTATTTAATTATAGAAGAAGAGGGAAAAGCTAACTTTTGAATTAAAATAATATTTAATTCAAAAGTGGGGGAAAAGGACAAAATATTAAATAATTAAAAATAATTATTTAATATTGGAGGGAAAGTGGGGAATAATTAAATAAATAATATTTATTTAATTATAGAATAAAAGGGTAATGAATAATTAAATAATTTAAAATAATTATTTAATTATAGAAGAAAAGGGAAATGCTAACTTTTGAATTAAAATTTAATTCAAAAGTGGGGGGGGAAGGACCATTCGATTTAAATGCTTAATAAAAGTCTAGAAAAGTGTGAAAGTGATTTGCAACACTTTACAACACCTTTACAAGACATGTATTTTATTCATTTTTCTAGGGCCCAAGACCTATTGTGGATGTGTACAACACCTCACAACACTAGACCAAGGTGAAATTAAGTCCAATTTATCATCAATTATTCCCATTTCAAGCAAAGTCTATGCTTTTTGGCAACACACTATTAAACACAAATAACATCATATGCCAAAAGGATACTATAGAGGAAGTTGATAACACTTCAAACCAAGGAATCATGCCCCAGTTTGAGGATTTGCAAAACAAATGCATTATACAAGAAAAACTTGCACTAGAAAATAATGTTAGAACACAAAAACTAAAGGATTTGAGTCAGCAAAGTGAAAGAGACCTCGATGTAGAAGGTTGTCTCAGTACTATGCGTCATCCCAAAATTAAAAACACTAACACATAGAAGAATTCTTGAATGGAGAGAAGAAGGGAATATACTCAAGATGAAGAAGGTGTAGATCTTTGATCCAGTATATACAAAAGAGAAGAGAAGAGAGAGTTTAAGAATGTAAGTGTCTCATAGGCCCATAGACCTGCAAGGAAGGTTTCCTCCAAGATCTCTCACATGAAGGATACCCAAAAAAGTTCCTTACAAACCTGCAAACCTACAAGGAAGTGTCCCCCAAGATCTCTCACATAGAGGAAGCCGAGAAAGTGCCCTACAAACCCACTGACCTGCAAGGAAGGTGTCCTTCAAGATCTCTTGCATGAAGGATACCCAAAAAAAGCACCTTACAAACCCCCAGACCTACAAGGAGGCATCCCCCAAGATCTCTCACATGGAGGAAGTCAATAAAGCACCTTACAAACCCGCAGACCTACAAGGAAGGTGTCCTTCAAGATCTCTCACATGAAGGAAACCCAAGAAAGCGCCCTACAGATCCATAGACCTATAGGGGAGCAACCCCCATGATCTCTCACATGGAGGAAACCCAAGGAAGGGGACTCCACAGAGTTGGAAAGCAACTTTACAAGTGCACCTACAAAGCAACATGTTTACCCGTAGATAGAACATGTCTGAAAGCAGCCACACAGGCAAGTAAGAAAATAGTCACATAGACCGTCAAAAAATTAGAAGGCTTTCAAAGGGGTCCCTTGGGAACCCTTCAAAAGAAGAGGGGTCCACCCAAGGGATACATTGTTTGAAAAGCGAGGTCTAGTTAGGATGCCCCCAATCTAGATGCAAAGAATTCATTTGAGTTAAAATCTTTCAAAGGACGGTCCCTTAGGAACCCTTCAAGAGAAAAAGGGGTCAACTCAAGGGATGCTTCATTTGAAAGATAGAGAGAAAAGAGGGGATCCTTAAGAAGGATGCACATCTCCATAACAAGTTATCATTGCCCCCAGAATACAAGGGAGGAGAACCATGGAAGATACTTAGAACATGCAGGATAGAGGTAAACCTCGATATCACTTATCATTTGAAGAAGAGACAGGTGCACCAAAAAATGGAAGAGTGATGACATCTGAATCATGATTATGTTGTATTTTATCTTTCAAGTCCTTACATTCACTAGTGGAATGGCTAGGAACTCAATGGTATGCACAGAAAGAATGTTTTGCTTTATCATGTTTATGGAATTTCTTATGTGTAGGAGAAGGAAGAGTGATCAAGCAGGCTTTTAGAAGCCACAAAAAAATATGCTCTTGGTCAGATAAAGAATGAGGAGCAGGAAGCAACCCTTTCTCTTGTGGAGAAATGTTTGACTACCCATAAGAGGAAGATACGAAGATAGAATACAAAGGGGGAGGATCTCCATAGAGAGCGTTATTCCAACAATGGGGATTACACTCTTCTATGGGATCACCATCATTCTTCTTGACAATACTACCAACATTAACCTCCTTAACATAAGTGTGATCATATTCCTTAGAAGAAGGATCAACACTAAGAACATTACAATTTGCATTCACATTATCCCGCGATATAGAAGAATGACCATCTTTGATAGTGGGTGTGGATGATGTTATTGAAAGGTCTAAGTGGATTGGGTTGACTTTATATTCCTGAATGAAGGAATCTGTAAAGTCTAAGGAACCCCAATAATCACCAAGACATCCATTCTTTTGAGAAATAGAAAGAGTAGACTTAAGATTTCTTGCTTCAGAAGGATCTTCCTTAGGGACATTTATCTCTAGAGTATCCTTTGTAGTAGATACTTCTAGAGTAAACATCAACACATGGGAAGATATTGAAGGTAGAAGAGTAGGCACAACTAAGACTTGACCACTAGCTGCCATTTCACATAATTGCATAGCCTTAGGCTCAACCTTGACTGTGACTACTTTATTGTTAGCAATGAACTTAATAGATTTATGCAAGGTAGACGAGACTGCACCCATAGCATGAATCCATGGTCTACTGAGAAAAAGGTTATATGGTAATTTATCTGACATAACATATACAAGGGTGGGTACGGTAACGAGTTCCAACCTCAAAGGCAAGACTATCGTGCCTAGGGCTTGTCGACCAACATTATCAAACCCATGCATAATAATAGAAGGGTTAAGAGAAGATGAGTCAATATTAATCTTAGGCAATAGATTAATGCTACATACATTAAGTGTCAAACCGGAATCAATGATAGTACGTCTAATGCAAATTTTATTAATATTAACTATAATCATTAAGGGATCTTCTTGCTTATGTACTTCCAGAGGTGGGAGTTCCTGCAGATAGAACCTAATATTTGGTGAATCTGCACGAATATATGCCATCAATGCATTAGCATCTATCGGCCTAGTAGAAGAAGGCAAGAGGATCTTTTGCAAGGCTTCTTGAAGCAAGTCCCACAATGAGATCTTAGCTGGAGTAACTTGGAGTTGCTCGACAAGATTGTAATCACCAGGTGCTTTAGTCATAGGTTTAGGTGTTAAAGGAAGACTTGGTTATTTATTCATACTATTCTCATAATTATGGGCTACCACTCTATAAGATGGAGCCTTAGAAAGATAAAGGGAATTACTATCAAATGGAAGACCATCAATAGAAAAAATCGTTTTAGGAGAAGGACTAGCCAGAGTCACGTAAATGATTGGTCTCTTAGGCATTTGAGGGGAAACAAAGACAGATTGCATTTACAGAATCATCACAACTATTAGAATAATTATTTGAAGACATACTCTTAACATCGATCCAAACAAGATCAAATGTGGAAGGAGATTCATCATTCGCTAATGCATCATCTCTAAAAGAGAGTGCATTGGAATAAAGATGAGATTCATCATTCACCAATGCAACGTCTCTAGAAGAGAGTGCATTGGAATGAAATGGAGGTTCATCATTTCCAAAAGAGAGTGCAGTGGAATGAATAGAAGGTAGATTAACATTGAGAAAGGTATCAATGATTTTATCTTCTTGCAACCAAAATATCCTTCGAAGCAAGAGGACTTTCGTGAGAAGGATCAAAGATACCAAGTAACATGGGCAAAGCCAAGTCACCATCACATGCATGAAATGGAATATCATTAAAATTTTGAGCAAAATTAGATACTAAACTAATAAAAGAAGATAATAAACTCATTACGATTTTTTTTGATATTTTCTATTTTTTAGTAATTCACGTTTTGAGTCTTCAGAGCGGAATTTGAGATCAGAACTTGCATCGGTCCCTAAAATTTGACTGTTAAAGGCACTAGTATTTTAGGGATTCAACTAGTTCTCTAGGAGACCTTTCCAATGGTGCAAATGGTTCTGAATTTTGAGCACCGAGTCACGACCCCGCCAAGTAGGGGTAAATAAATTCCTAGTTTTTTGAAAAATACCCTCTTCACATCGAGTTCACCAAAATGTAGAGAAGGTGGATTCACTACTCATGAGTTCTCTTCATTCAGAGAGCCTCACAAGGAAAACTACCCTCAACTACCTCAAGGAACAACGACGAGAGTTTTAAAATCCAAAAGAGCGGGTCACAAAGGTTTTCTGGAGAAACTATCAAGCTCTCAACCAAAGCACGACAACACATAATACAGACAATAGTGCACCATGTTGGCATCCCAGAGGTGTGTTGGCATCTCGTACAGACCAGAGAACAAGTTTATCACAAGAAAACAAAAAAATGACTACTTCTACTCCGATTGTTAAGAACTTTTAGAATGTGATAAAGTAACAGAATGTAATAGAATGGAAATAAATTAAAATAGATGATAAAGATAAGGAGAAGAAAGGAAGAAGATGCTCACAACGATCCAAGTAATGAAGCCTCCAGCTAGTAGATATCTTCAATACCTACATCTGTAAGATCTAGAGAAAGTGTTGGGGCTATATAGGGGTTTGCCTCAATCAAACCCCCATTTTGGTGTTCTCACCTCCACAACCAGCCAGATAGAAAGAGAGAAAAGTTTGTGGTGAAAGCAAAACCTTCTTTAGGAGTAGAAATCACACAACTACATAGGAGTCATAAAATTAATCCCCGCTCGAGGAGGAGAACCTGTATCACAAAAGAGGTGATAAAAGCAATCCCCACTCAAGGAGGAGAACCTGTATCATGAAGTATGAATGTGATTGATAGGGGATATGGAATCCTAGGATGCTTGCAAGCATGAAGTAGAGGAGATAGAACTACAAAGAGAGTTGTAAGAGCTTGGAAGAGTTGTGAGGAGAGCTTGAATATGTTGTTGTAACAAACAAGGGAGTTGTGCAAGCAAAAGCAAGATGGTAGAATGCTTGGGAGAGAAGCCAAGAAGGAGAGGAAGAAGTTAGAAGTAGAAGAAGAGTTAGAATGAAGCTAGAAGAGAAGTTAGAAGTAGAAGAGAGTTGAGCTAGAAGAAGTTAGAGGAAGAGGCTAGAAGAACTTAGAAGACAAAAGGGATTGAAAAGACTGCTTTTAAGGAGGGAAAAGAAGCTTCCCAAGCCATTTCAGGGCGTCCCCAGCCATTACCACCAACAAAGGTAAGTGACAAGTGGCAAGCATGCTCCGAGATAGTTGTTTGACTATTGAGACATCACAGGATGCTAGCGCAACACATAGACATTTATGCGGCACACTAGTGTCTAGACACGTCACACTACAAAACAACATGAACAAGAAAGCACAAGGTTTGATGCAAAGTTGACACGCAAGGGTAGCTGCTAAAAAGGGGTGTTGAGCATCCTAAGAAGGGAAAAAGGTTGATGTAGGGGCTAAAATGAGCCTACACAAGTTCTAGGGGAGTGGAAACTAAAGCAGATACAAGAATGTATGTGAAATTGTGAGGGGTGCAATTTTACAACTATACAGTTTGAAAGATATTCATGTGTCAACTTCCCAAAATTTCCCTTAAAACTCTTATGAGCTAGGTTTGAGGCACTAAATGGTCCCTTACAGGCCTAGAAATTATTGCAACCAATGGAGCAGGTTCTTAGCATGCACTACACTCTAATACCTTTACAACGCTTCAAACAGCATGTTAAATGGAGTTCCGGATCAAACGTTATGGCTTTTAGAAGTTGGTCAATTTTTGGAAAATTGCTAATTTTTGAATTGGGACTCAATGTCTGAATTTCAAACTTCAAATTTTGGTGCCCAACCGCCTACATTCAAAATTCAAATTGTATTTTTGTCTCCAAGCCAAAAAAAGGCTATTTAAGACTCATTTTGGAAATTCAAAGAGCATATTTGGGGGAAGAGAGAATTGTATTGGAAAAGGGGGAATTTCTTTTTAGAAACAGTAAAAGTTGCATGTATTGCAACCTGTGGGGGTTTGAACCTCTAGAATGTAATTTCTCTGTAATGAGAACCTATTGCTAATAAATAAATAATAATTCTATTTTTTCCTCTATTATGTGTTTTTCTGAGTCTCGGGTTGTGGCTCTCATCAGAAACAAACTTAGACTTGGGTATCTATAGCTTCATTTTTTGTGTTTTCCTTATCATTAAAAGTAGTGATCTTTCAATTGAGCATAATTGAACAATAAAAGTATCATGTATATTAATCTGGTGAACAAAGATTTCCTTTAATTAAGGTTGTTTTTTTCTTTTTTAAATAGTATTGTCATAGAGATTGAATAGAGTTGAGGAAGTGCCTTATAATATGTATTGTTATAAACTAGTGAATGGTGTGTTTGTGACTCAAGTTTGAGATATAGGGGATCCAACTTGGGATAAGGGTGTGATAGACATCTGGGATGATCTACCTATGTATACCCTTGTTTTAATTATGTTTGATATTAAGTTAGAATGTTTTTTGTTGTGTGTACTGGAAATCCCCTAGTGATGACCACTCCAATTAGAGAAGGCTTTGCTAGTGTACTTGGGGTTGAGGGAATACCCTCGTTCATTGGAACGTTGTGATTTTTCCTTGATGTTTTCCTTGAGCTAGATTCCCCCCCTCTCCTTATAGGACCACATTTGTTGGTTCATAGTGCAAAACCTTTTTCCTTAAGTTTGGTATCCCATGGGTTGAGGATGGAGCTTGGGTGACAACTTTGAATAAGTTCTACTCAAGATATAAATAGTGGATTATCTAGAGGTGTGAGTATTAGATGCATTTTATTGAGATATCATTAATGATCTATTTCACGTTGAGGAAAAGGTTCAACAGATATGAAACATAAGCAGTGCTAGAAATAGAGTGAGAAGAATGAAATTGTTTAACTATATTATCAAGTATTTACATAAAATAATATAAAGTAACAAAAAAATTTAAACTTCTTGTGACATACTTTGATACAAATTTTACAAATATAATGATAAAGATATGTGTTGGAGAATAGTGTTCTCTTGAGTGAGATTCAATGTACAATTAATTACTATTGTGGGATACTTAAGATATATGTGATTTATGGCTAATTGATTTGGCATGTCCCAAGTTGTGTGGGACTATGCTTGGTTATTATGTGGATATTTTGTGCTTTGAGACTACCATGATATTATACTCTTAAGTGATTTGAGACCACTATGTATTTCCAGCTATTACATATATGTGGTTTGAGACCATCATTCCCCTCCACCCCTTGAGTGGATTTGAGGAGTCACATAGTGCATGTAATCGAGAATATGTATTATTGTTACTTTATTGATTGATGATTCTTATGTTTTCGAATGGATGCCAATAGTGTTGTATCTTTGAGCTTGTGTTAAAGTTGCAATGGTACTTTTTGCCTCAAGGACTTAATTTGATTTAAATGGGTTTTTGTTGAAGTTAAGATATTTCCTTCCTATTACCTTGCTTATTCTTACTTCTTTTATGAGACTTTTTCAAATCATAATTTTTACCTTATTGAGTTTTGAGGCTTTCTTGATGTTTTATTTTTGTACTACTAGCATATGTGGCATAATGTGAAAGTTGTAAACTACTATATCCAAGAGGGATCCTTGGTAGATCGTATGGGGGTGTAGATGCACTAGGGAAATTATATTGTGAGGATGGGGATGCAAATGGGACTAGTATGGGATGGTAATAATCCATTCTCCCTTAGTTCTTATGTGTGATTTATTGTGCACCTTTCTTCTAGGAGGCTAACCCCCTTACAAACAAGGGGAGGGTACTAGGAAATGTATGGAGGGGTCTTGAGAAAAGAGCCTCAAAACCATCTTTCCTAATATTATCATGATATTATGGTTACTCAGTGATGGCATAATGAATTGGCAGCTACTTCATATCACAGTGATATGGCATTTGGCACCATTCCTCCTCATAAATCCCATTCCATGAACCATGTGGTATGTCAGTGTTGTACTAATAGTATGTGTGTTGTAAACTATTTTTGTGATGTGAAATACTTGTGAATTAATGATAGAAATTGTCATAATAAAATAAATTAATTAATTTGGGAATATGATAAACATGTTGTGAAATGTTAATATAATTGAAGTGAATCTGTTATATATATATATGTGTGTGTGTGTGTGTAGTGTAGTCTTTGATAATCACATAAGTAAAATACAAAAGTAATGTGGAATTGAAATCTATATATGTGACATTATTGTGTAGTATGGATAAATCATTCTTTCGGGTTGATAGATAATTATAAAACTTACCCTAACGTTTTAGGATACCTTGTAAGAGAAAAATTATTGTTAATATACTTGGAATTTTTTTGTAAAATTATTATTGTCAAGTGATCATGCTTACCCTCACTTTTGAGGACTTCCCAATGGAATTAGAAGCCTAGGGGGAGAGTGTAAGACACAGCCTTTTTGTGTTCCTATGTGTTTTGATGGTTTTGACCAATGTTTATGTGCTTCTATATTGGATATTGTGCATGATTTTATGAGCGACAGTTGTTCCTATGCATCAATGATGTCCATAGTCTAGAAATGCTTATTGACTAATGATTGTTGTGATTTTTCTGTGATAATCAGATGGGTTTCCTTCATTGGTTACATAAGTATATGTTGATCGAGATGCTCACTTATGATGGGTCATTGCTTATTTATTATTAGTAATATTATTATGTATAATAGATGGATTGTATTATGTGTTAGGATTTATTGAGACAATTGTTTTAGTAATATTATATGGAATTATTATTAGGTGATTGTATAATATGGATGTGTAAGTAGGTGTTGATATTTTTAGTGTTACCAGTAGTAGTATCGATTATAAGATGGATTTCAATAAATTATTTCCAGAAGTGGTGATATCATGATTCTATGTGGTATGATTTATTATTACTTGATTCTATTAGGTGCTACATAAGTGGATGTTGTAGGAGTGCTAATTATGTGTTATTGATTATGTAGGTTATTAGATCTAATTTTCTAGTGGTCTATGATTCTTGAAATATTATTTTACATATGAAAGTTGCTTGAACTATTATTGTTCATGTATTGTACTGACACTTTTTGGTTGAGTAAATAGCTTAATTTGGCCAATGATGATTGGTGTCACATAGCTACTTCCATTATCTTACCCTTGTGAATTTATGATCTTATCTCTTAGGAAGAACAAGTGCATGTAATTTTTGTTGTGAGACATTATTTTTGTATCTTGTGGTGGGGTCGTGTGCATATGTGAGAGTTTATTTTATTAATCCTTTGGGCTATCTTTTTTTTTTAAAAGGGGTAAAAAATTTATTGAATATTAGAAAGCAACATTACAAAGGAAGCAAAGGACCGAGGTCCCAAGGAAAAACAAGAGCAAAGAACCAAACAGAGATAAAACAACCAGCACCATCATTTGTCGCCATTTCCAGCCCTATCCTCAGCAAGAATATTTGTTAAATCAAGATGAAGCTCCTGAGGAACCAACTCCCACTCCTCAACTCTCCATCCCTCAGCATGCTCAGAGGCCCATTTTTCCAAACAATCAGCTGCCCTATTCCACTCCCTTGGAATATGTACGAAAGTCACCATTTCCATCAAAGAACTAACCCGCAGAATTTGTTGCACAACCCTAGCCAATTGCTAGCTGATATCAGTGAATTTTTGCTCAATAAGCAAATTGATCAAAATATAGGAATTAAATTAACAAATAATCCATCTCCATCCCAAAGCATGATCTCTCTCAAGAGCGTCAAGAATAGCCAACCCTTCCACCAGGTTGATGGTTTGTGTCCCTTCAAAGATTGAAAAGAGGAAGATCACCGAGCCCAAAGAAACCCTACCAATTCTCCCAATACCAACCAGTCTCGGATTTCCCCTTGAAGATCCATCAGTATAGATCTTCAAAACACCGTAAGGGGGAAGTTGCCATTTGCCATCCCTATCAATTTTTTGCTTCTCATGACGTCCTCTCTTAGCCCTAGTCCAAGCCAAAGATGACCCCTGAATCCCCAATCTCTCCACCAACTCTGTATCCCTTTTCACCAAAGGGAATTCCACTTCACACCTAGCCTCCACAGTTTCTTGAACCATGCCCAATAATCTCTGCCAAATTTGTTGCACCAGCCTCTGTTCTCCACGAAATATCCTTCGATTGCGTTCCAGCCAAATCTGCCACAATAAGAAGATAGGCCCCACAAACCACACCTCCTACAAAAAGGAGGCCACAGAAGGGGGTTGACCCATCCCCTGCGAAAACTCAATCAAGGAGGAAGCATGAACACAAGGAGTTTTCCAAACACCCCACCAAAACTGCCAAAGCTAGAGGGCAAAAGAGCAATGAAAAAACAAGTGGGTAGAGTCCTCCTCATTAGCCCCACACATAACACAAGCAGAAGGACCATGGAAACCTCTCTTCCGAATGTTATCCCAAGTCAAACACTTATTCCAGGCCAACATCCAAACAAAACAATTACATTTTGGCCAAGAAAGTTTGTTCCAGACCTTCTTCCACCATTGAATTTTAGGCCCAACCAACCTATGAGACAATAACCCACTATAACCGGAGGCTATAGTATAGATCCTCATAGGATTGGGGGACCAGGCGAGCATGTCATCATCTCAGAGAGAGCTACATCTTCAACTAGAGAGGATACTTTATAGTATAGCACAATCCTCCTGCAAACCAACATCTGACCACTCATCTGGGGACTTCCATTTGGCCATCTCCATCTGACCACAGGGGAAAAAGGACTTAAAATCACTCACCCACGACCAACCAACCTCAAGAAATTTTTGGCAAAGATTCAACAAGTTGGGAAACTGAGAGGTGATGGGAGGAAAGCCATCCCAAGAATCAGACCAGAATTGGACCTCTGTCCCCTTCTTGCAGATCCAAAATAATCCATCCTTAGTAAGTACAGCCCCCTTTTTGAGGGTGCCCCATATCACAGAGCCCTTCCCCACAAGGGGGTACCTAGAGATCGGGTTGAGGGATCCCCAGGAAATACTTCTGAGAAAGAACCTTGGCCCAACTCTTATCCTGCTCATTACACCACCGCCAATACAGTTTAGTAGCCAAAGCCTCCCCAGTCAAAGCCGATTGCCTCAAGCCTAGTCCACCATATTGTTTTGGACTACAAACAACCTCCCATCTAACCAAACTCCATTTGGAGGACTCCAAGCAACCAGCCCATAAAAATTGTCTCGCCACAGAATCTAGGTCCTTAAGAAATCCCATAGGGGCAACCTGGAGCATGCATCTATAAATGGGCAGAGCCTGCACCACTAACTTAATCAACTGAACACGACCAACAAAGGATAACCATCGATGAGTCCAGTGATTAAATTTCACTTGAAATTTATCCAAAATAATCTGCCAAGACTCCCTAGGCAATCTACTCACTGAGATGGGAATACCAAGGTAAGTTAATGGGAGAGTCCCAATCTGAAATCTCAAAGTTTGGGCAATCCTTTGTTGAATGGGGCCCGGAGTGTTGAAGAAGAAAATGGAAGATTTTCCCTCATTAATCTATTGACCGGAGGCAACCAGGTAAGCATCCAAGACTCTTCATAAATTAGAGGCCTCTCGCATTGTAGCCATCCCCATCAAAGCAGTATCATCCATAAATTGTAAGTGAGTTTGTGGAGGTAAGGTGCCACCCCAGCTCCAACCTTGAATGAGACCAGACTCCACACTTTGTTTAATCCATCTCCCCAAACCTTCACCCAAAAGAATAAACAAGTAAGGGGAAAGAGGATCGCCTTGACGAAGCCCCCTAGAAGCACCAAAAAGCTTAGAGTGACTCCCATTAATAAGCACAGAGAAAGAGACTGAAGTAACACAACTCAAAACCCATTGAATCCATTCTTCATCAAAACCAAAAACACCAAGAACCCGCTGAAGGAAGGACCACCTAACTCTGTCATAAGCCTTAGCCATGTCCAGTTTGATAAACATCGCTTTTTCTTTAGAGCTGGCCATAGAATGGATGACCTCAGTTGCAATAACAATCCCATCTAGAATTTTCCTACCAGCTACAAAACCACTTTGTTCTTCGGAGATCAATTCCTCAAGCCCCTTCTTCAACCTGTCAGCAATAAGTTTAGAAATAATTTTATAGATTACATTGCATAAAGAAATTGGCCGAAATTGGCATAACCTATCAGCCCCTTCCCTCTTGGGAATAAGAGCAAGAAAGGTAGCATTTAGGGCCCTTAACATCTGCTTATTGTGTTGATATTCATGAACCACTGCCAGGAGGTCAAGTTTGATGATTTCCCAAAATTCTTGAAAAAACTCAATTGGGAAGCCATCAGGACCCGATGCCTTCCCTTTCTTCATATTGAAAACAATCCCTTTTAGCTCTTCAAGCGAGATATCACTCATGAGTTGTCGATTCAAATCTCGAGACACGAGAGAGGGAATACAAGAAAGAATTTGCGCTTCCTCAGGAGACCCCCCTTGTGAGTCCTCCCTAAAAAGAGATTCAAAGTACTGCACTGCCTCCCTTGAGATTTCTGGGAAGGAGGAAAGATGGTCTCCCCTGTCATTCACCAGACCAGAGATAGAATTACCATGTCGCCTGGATTTCACTGAATTGAAGAAGAAAGTTGTATTTTTATCCCCTTCCTGAAGCCACTCAATACGAGCCTTCTTTTTCCAATACATTTCCTCTCACAATTCCCATTCTTCTAGTGTTTTCACAGCCCGAGCCCCGTCCTGAAGCAACTCAGCCGTGACCCCATCCTCCCTTAACCTCCTTGTGATACCATCCAACTCTGCTCGAGCCATCGCCTTTGCATAGAAGACATTCCCAAAGTACTGACGATTCCACCGTTTGAGCTCAAATTTAACATACTGAAGTAGTTTAGCAAAGGCATACATTGTTGTACCATAGGCTGGTCTACCTTTCTTCCACTAATCAGTCACCAAGTCATTCAGAGAGGGGTCCCGCAGCCACATGAGTTGGAACCTAAAAGAGGGCATATGAGGCACACAAGTTGACTCAGTAGCAATTTTAATAGGCCAATGATCCGATCCTCTCCAATCCAAGATCTTAGAGCAAGAAGACCACATCCCTCCAACCCAGTAACAAGAAACCAGAAACCAATCTAATCTTTTAGCAATGCAAAACTCACCAACCCGACGATTGTTCCAGGTGAACTAACCATTGTTGGGTTTGATATCAACAAGATTCAAGGTATTGATATTGTCTCGAAGCAGCAGTACAGAGGGCTCCAACCTTCTAGTACCACCACGCTTCTCAGCCAACTCACAAATAGAATTGAAGTCTCTAGCCAAAATCCATGGATGGAAAGGCGTCATTCTACGGATCAGCTTGATATGGGACCATAGACCTTGTTTACCCTAAAAATCTGTAGGAGCATATATATTAGAAAATAAAATGACTTCCCCTATCTCAAAACTAGTAGCAATCATAGACATCGAGGAATTAGAAGAAATCCACCAAAGAGGCCGAATTCTTCAAGGATTCCATAAACATGCCAGATCCCCAGAAGCTCCATGAGCTCCAATGCACTGGCACTCCGCACTCCACAACTTCGGTGCCAAACCTTGCATATTCTCAACAGATAACTTAGTTTCCTGCAAAAAGACAACATTGGGGCCTTTCCTTCTAACTAAATCATGATCCGCTTTTGTCTAGGGCCGTTGTTCAAGCCCCGTACATTCCATGACAGAACAATCATTTCAAGGGGCTTGAAAAAATAGAATCCAGAGTCTTTACTGCCCTTGACGCCACCAAATTCTCACCTATGAGTTTAATCTTTTCCACATCCTTTTTTCTGCCAGGTTTAACAAATTTCTCTGCCCCACCCTTCTTAATATCCTTCTGCATAATGCCCAATTTGGGGGGAGGCTTGATCTTCTTAGTTGAGTTTGAACCAATGTTCTGCCCAGGAAAAGGAGAATCCACACCTACTGTTGTAACAATGGCCAAGGGCTCCTGCACCTCAGAAACCCCAATCTGTTGAACAGCTTCCAAGTGATGACAATCATCCCCTTGTAGATCCATAGAAGAATCAAGAACAAGATCCTCCTGAGCTAAGCCCTCAAGCCCTTGGTCCAGGTTGATCAATCTCGGGTTCACCTCCTGTTGGCTGAGCTCATCCAAAACCTCAAATCTGTTGAATGTACCTTCTTCTTGCCTTTCTTTAAAAGGCCTCTTTTGACCCCTATTCTGAGTTCGAGCCTTGACCGAAGAAAAACCATCAGAAGCATCTACCTCATTAGGAGAAATGCTCTTCCCTTTATCTGTTTCAGGAAGATTGCTCTCAGGTTGTGAAGGCTGAGACTCCCTAGGCTTATACCTTGGGCATCTCCGCTGCAAATGGCCATATTCTCAACAAAGCCGACAATGAAAAGGAAGAGTTTCATAGTCCAAATGTTGCACCCAAGAATAAGAGCCCGTGCACATATCTATTGCATTGGGAAAAGGCCTACTTAGATCAATTTCAACACAAATGCGTGTGAAAATCATTACCTTTTTACCCAAAGTCTGCGATGAAGTCCCAACTGGATTTCCAAGCACCGAGGCCAAAAGGTGCAGTACATCCTCTTGACAGCATCCCACCAGGAACCTCGGTAAATGAACCCACACCGGGACACGATTTGGAAGCTCCTCTGCAGGATTAAAACCTACATGCCATGGCTTGATAAACAACCCTACCTTATTATGAAAATAAGGGCCTCCCTCAAATACCCTATTGCGATCAGCAATGCAATTAAAAGTAACCATGAAATAATTGTTCGCCAGCAACATTATCTCCATTTCCCCCTCTGGCTCCCATGTCCTCTAGGCCCAAACCTCCAAAAATTGCAAGGAAACCCTCATCCCCAAAAACTTACAATATAAGGAATGATTTGAATAATACTCAACATCTTCAACAATCATCTCAATCGGAACAACCAGTTTTGGCCTCTCCTTGTGCCTCTCGAGACAACCGTTGATCTTCGTAATTCGTGAGCCATTAGATAACCCCAAATCAACAATCCCTATATTTGGAGCAAACAAATTGTTATCGAAGGTCTTCATCCCTTGACTTGAAAATTTTGAGCCTATCACTGCCCGAAAGTCCAAATGAGGACTCCTCATAGACATCTCACCCTTTGAGCAAGCCATCAAGCCTAGGACAAAAAACACGAACCACAAAAATGGGTGAGGAAATCCTCCCCACACCCTTCCTCTTAGCACCGCCCAACACCAAACCCCACACCTTCAATCCTCCTGACCCGCACAGTAGAGAGAAGAAACAAAGGCAACGGGCATGCAAAGCCCCAAGATATAACAGTCAAGACTCAAGGTTCTAAAGCCCCAGCGGCCAACACCCACCACTGGCCACTGGCGAAAAACCACAGGAATCACCTTCAAAGAAGGCTTCCCACGAGGAAAAAACAAACAAAAAAATGGAGGAATTCGCAACAAGAAAGGGAAAAAACCCTCGTGTGAACCAGAAACTGGCAGCACAGAGACTCAGCCAAGACCACGGCACAACACATAGAGCCAACACCAAACCTTACCCCCGCAGACACCAAACGCCCCTGTTCACAAGCACAAAAAAAGATCAGACAGAGCTAGGGCGCGAATGCCCTAGCTCAAGTCACGAACGGACCGCTTGATTCTCCACTTCATAACAACCCCAAATTCCTTTGGGCTATCTTTTAATATGATTACTTATTTTATGATTTATAGAGTTCCTATGTGATTTTTAAATTATATTTATTATTTAAAAAAATCCCCTAGGTGATAGGGTTATATGTTAGGGGTTATTTTATCTTTGTAAAACCCCTTAAATAAAGTTTAGAACCCACTCTATAGACTCACTTTTGAAAAGTGATGAAAATTGGAGTTGGTTGGGTAGTTATGTGGTTAAGAAAATGTAGTTTCCTTTTCTCCTACTATTTATTATTTCTTCTTGAGTGGAGAAGGGGCTTTTCTTTTTGTTTGATTCTTGACTCTTGTATGGTTTTCTCATTTGGGTGAGGAAAATTCTTGGTGGAGAGGAAAAAAAGTAGAGGAAGGATAGAAGAAAGGGGCTTGGAGAAGGAGAGGCTTCCACATTTGGATGGAAAATCTCTTGGTAAGGTCTACCGTTTTGTTAGATCTTTGTTTTGATGTCTAAGAGAATGTTGGAATATTTTTTCCATGTTGTGAAATACATGGAGAATCCTTACATGTTTATCTTGTGAATTGTGTGTGGGTGTATTCTTGAGTATGAAATTTCACCTTGATTTAAGTTTATACCAAATCATTTTTTTGTGTAAGGTGTAGGAATCATAGTTGTTGTAGTGTGTAAAGATTGGTCATTTGAAGGTTGTGTGGGAATAATAATTGTGGAACCTATGTGTAAACCATATTATGAAAGTGCTATGTGACCCCTAGCTTGGGGTTGGGTTGATTATCAACCCTGTGGTTGGGTGGAGAGCCCATTGGCCAAGTGTTTTTTTGTGTCTTATTGTTATTTTTAGGGTTATGTATTGATGTTGGAAACCAATTGGGATTTCTTTAGATAAAATCCTCAAGAAGATAGATATGTGCTTTGTGTAATGAAGAAATTTTTCAAGTTCCATGAATGTAGATAAGTGGAATGTAATTGTTGTGTATGTGATATGCCTTATGAGACTAGTTGTATAATTTCAAAGGAAGATATTTAGTTATTTTCATTGTTATTATGTATATAGGACATAAATCAAAGATTTAAGAGCTCCATGTTGGATAGTGTATGAGGTTTGTTGTTAATAGAAAATATACAAAAGTATAACCAAAGGATTAAGTTAATGATTTCTACTTTTTTGACAATTTTGTTTTTTGATTGATTAAGCAGGGAAAAAGGGCCCTGACCTGAATAGAAATTACATCATGAAAAGAATAGCCTATGGTGAGAAACAGCAAAAATAGGAAGCCCACCAAACTTCCCAATCCCCCAACCAAAATGCTTATCCAATCCCTTTTCTATCAAACATATCAGTTCTATCATACAAATCAAAAAACCAAAAACTATCATCAATAGCATCCTTCACAATCCATCTATAGTACTTATAAACATCTATCATAATGTTCCTACTTAAAATATACACAGCATTATAAATGTTTAAGTTCAGGTAGCCACAGCCATAACCAGTAGCAACAGTCCTTTTAAACATAGTAGAAATAAGCATCAAAAAACAAAAGAAGCCAGCATAGCAAAGCAACCAGGCTAAGCATCCTCAATCAGCTTCCAAGCTTTGACTAGATCTTCAACAGTACCATGCACAGTTTCCTTCAGCTCCATCTTACCAGCAAGGTCCTCACCATCACCTGAGCTACTTTCTTCTTTTGTTGCTTTTTGATTTTTCCTATCTCTGAGATAGTAGCCATAACAGCTTTCTTCATCACAGCATCAACCACCATACACACATTCTTAACTACTTCTTCAAGGTTCTAAATTCTATGGACATTTCCTTTTTCTTGCATTCCTTTCTCTAGCGACTTCAATCTTTCCTCTATTATTTCGTTAATCATATTTTCTAGGGCTTGGACTTTGCTATCCCCCACCTTCTCAAGTATCTTCTACTCCAGAATTTGCATCCTCTCCTCCAATCTGTTAAACCTCCCATTCTCATCCTATTCAACTTTAATGTCCTCTTTGCTAGTATTCTCAGCCCCATCTTGATTTGCTTCCTACTCATCCTGAACAATCTCTTGTTGTGACACCTCCCTTTCCTCATCACCCTTACCATCCTCGCTATCAACCCCCAATTCCTCTTCTTCATTCGAGTCTCCACCAAGGTTGTCTGAAATTTATTTTGTTTAGGAATCATTTTCCTCTTCATCTTGTTTCTCAACACTTTCCGGAGGGCTTTGGGTTATTTTTTCCTCTAGGCTTTGAGCATTTTTCTTCTTCTCCTTTCCTTTTGACACCGCCATAGCCAATATTTTTGACCTTCTACCATGGTGTAAACCTTCCATCTCATTATCATCAGGAATAGTTATGGTATCCACCTCTTCTCCCAATTCACTCAATAGCAATCTCCTTTTTTTAGTTCCCAGCTCCATCAAGACATCTTTTCTTTTTTCAGGTGTGACCGCAAGTAAATCCATCCACATGGAGTATCAAGGATTTGGTCTTTCTTACCAAAATTCTTAGGACATTGGGATTTCTTACTAGATTTTTTAGGATTCGGGGAGGGAAGATCTTCAAGAAGCTCAATCTTCACCGACTTTGAGGTTTTGGGTTTTCAATAATTTTTAGAACCAAATTTTCTACAAGGTCCTAGAAATCACAAATTTACATATGGCTCTTATGAGGCCCTAATGTAAAGGCGAGTTGGCTCCATGAGTAAGACTCTAGCTTAGAGAGGAAAACAAGAAGAAAGGCAAGTTAATTTTTTCCTTGTGCTTAATATGGTTGAGAATGGGGAACTAATAGCCATGGATTGACTGGTATCAGCCTTCCAGAGTAAAATATTTCATTACTATAAAGCAGACATTATGATAAGGAGGTGGCTACTTAACCCTAGAATACCCATTTTGAAATCTTTCTGATTTTTCTTTCCCTTCAAAAAACTTTTTGAAATAATCTTGATACTTACCATTACTGACCTTTGCAACCTTTGTGCCTTCATACACCAAATCCATCGCTTCTGCAATAAGCTTAGCATCCATTTTGAATTGAATCCCTCCCAAAGTAACCTCTTCGTCTCTCCACGCATTAGCAAACTTGTAGCTAAGTCTCTCGTTATATCCCTCCATAGCAGCGAAATATTGAGTGAAACCCACCTGTTCGAAAACACTCCAAAGCTCCTCATTGTTATGGAGCGAGTTGAATTTGTGCGGCTTAGTACACTTTCTAGTGCCTCCCATATTATCAGAGCTATGGAAAATTTTGGGGACGAGAAGGAAATCACTCCTTTTACCTTCTGCATCCTCAACACTCGCAACTAGTAACTCCACACACTCTGTTCGAATGGAAACTTTGTGACTATTCATTTGGGAAATAAACAACTTAGGGTTTTTTCTATTATTCATAAATGAATTCACTCCATGATTGCCACCTTTTCGCCGATAATCATTATTACTCTCAGCTGACAATTTTGTTTATTTAGTTAGATTGTGAGAATAAAAAAGGAGGAAGGTTCAATAAAGCATTATATTAGGTAGTTGGTTTATCAATAAAATATTTAACCTTCTCAAAATTGTCTTATAAGGGAATCCCTACAGAAAAATTCTGAGTTTGATTAGTTAAATTAAATGATTGCAAACTGTATTAACTAATAAGATTTGTAAATAAACATTAGCATGAATTTCATAGGGTTTCCAATAATAATTTAATATAATGTCTAAATAAGTATTTATTAAAATTGAATTCTCTATTATTTGTGATATATATATATATATATATTGATTTAATCAAATAATAAAATTTATAAGCAATAAATATATTAAATATCTTAATTTATATATATATATGTATAAAATTAATTCATATTTATATATTAAAATAATTTTAAATAAGAGTAAATTATATTAAAAATTAAGGAAAGATGACCCACAGGTCAGTTGGGCTTGCGTCCCATAGAGGAGACTCCATGGGGCCGCAACCCCCTTAAAGGGAGTATGTGCCCCCTTGAAATTCAGCATCCATGAAGGGGAGGCAAATGCCTCAAGAATAATAAATTTTAAATTTTAAAATTTTATTTCATATATAATCAAAATAAACCTCATAAAATTTTAAATACGTTTGTCAATCATGGAGAAACCAAAAAGCAAATAAAATGCAGTTTGGTGTTTAAAAGGAAAGAAAATTACTATTGTATAACTTTGTATTTCTGCATTATTTTAATATATAAATATGTTATTATAGTGTCCATGGATTGGGATTAATAAATATTCATTATACTCCAAAACCTGCAAAAAAAGAAATTGGAAAATATTCATTGTAATTTTTGAACCTGCACAAACATTTTCCTACAAATATCTAATTCTGAAAATTAGTTGAGGAGAGAATCAAGAGAAAACTAAAATCAATTGTTAACTTATTTCAATTCAAAAAAATAAATAATGGAAGAGGGTTGATTTTTAAAGAGATTGTTATTAGTTTTTTTGTTAATCCTCTAATTAATCAAATTATAACTCTCATTTATTTGATTTTATAATTAATTCTATTTTCGAATAAGACAGAATTTTGGAGAATTCAAGAACAAAAGAAAATCAAATTTAATTTAGTAGTCACCATTCCTCATTGTAATTAATCTTAATTTTAGTTGAGCTTATGCATCATGTCTAAAACAATGAGATGAATTCATAAAAGGGAATCACAACTTCATTGTAACAATTCAAAACTAAAATCTTTTATGTGGAGGTTTGATTAGAAATTAATAGTATATTCAAATAAAATTGAACTTTTATATTTCTAAATTAGTTGTAAGAAAGATAATAATATTAATTTTATACAACTGAAACATTCTCTTAAGAAATAATATTCAAATTGATGATTAGATTTATTTCAAGTAATCAATTGACAATAATCTCCTTTATTTTGGTGTTAACAATAAAAGTTTTAATTAGTTCCTTGGTTATATTACCATTTCAATTGTTATGCTTAATTTATCTTCTAGACTATCGGAAAAAAACAATATTTCAATTTAGTAACATAATAAGTTGGGATAAAATAAAAGTATGGTGCAAAGGTAAAAATTGTTAAGGGTGAGTTACTCTTTCTTCATAAGAAGATTTATGTGGGTAAAATCTAATGATACAAAATAAATTTTATGGTTCTAGGATTCGTGATTTAGTTTTAAGTACAAAATGCAACTTAAACAATTAAGAACTATTTGATTAGAATAAAGACTATTGGACTTGTTTTCGATTGCTATGATTTTATGTTCCAATAACTCAAGGGTTTAACAATTTAAGTAATAGGAATTAACATGGAAAAAAAAAAATGTAGTTCCATCCAACTCTAGAGAAAATGAGAGCACTATACTTAAGGGATACTTTATACAATGTTATAGTCTTTCAAATTTTGAGAATAAAATGGTAAACAATTAATTTATTTATTTTATAGGATTTTGTTACAGTTTAGTGGAAGTAAATAAATCTTAACAACTAACTTTTTGAAATAATAACCTAGAGAGCTTTGTCAATATACCTAACTATTAGTGTTCAAATCACTTTTACTATTTTGTAGTTAAATATAAAATTATTAGTAATAAAAATATGTGGTTAAAATACATACATATATATATAAACATAGAATGCTAGTTGAATTAGTTGAATATTTCAATCTTTCAATCCTCATGTAGGTTGTTCTTTGCAGTCATTAAATTAAAGAAAGCATCATATCTCTAATAGCTTTCTTAATTCTTCCATATCCAAGCAACAACACCATTATTAAGATACAATTAATTTTGTATTATTTTCCCTCCGTGTATGGTTTTACATGATTAGGTTGAAAATGAATTAACTTTGACATCAATTTTTCATGAGTTTTTTTATTAAAAATGGTTTTGTTTTATGCTTCATGAAAGAAAAAATTGATGGTTTTGTTATTGTTTAGATGTGTAAAATTTGGGGCATGACACTTCTATTTGAGATCTTTTCAAATATGGAGTCAATGGAGGGTTCTTCCTTCTCATACCATTTAGTTGTATCTAATGTTTTACTATCAACCTTGATAATGTCATACATGGGGTCCAAGGTTTGTCCATCATTTGATAACCCTTTAGGAATATCATCTCTAATTCCAAATTCTTTCATTTGGTATATGGTCAGTCTCTCGTAGCTCTTCTTACTAACTTCAAAATCATCTTGCAAATCTACCTAGAAGTCTTCAATGTTTGGTTGATGATATGGGAACATAGAAGAGCTAAGAGATTTCATCTTTTCGCTTGGGTCAAAATTGTCTCTTGGAAAATATGTTTTCAAATTCAATGCTTGTAGTTTATTTGGGGCAATTTTAGAAACTACAATAGAAGTACATTCATAATACCCCAAATGGAAAGCGTATTTCAACCCTACCTTATGCTTGCCAAAGAATTTCAAATGTACCTCCATGACCTTTCTAGCAAAAGCAATCAACACTAGTTTGTCACTACAACACCTTTGTAGCAGGAAGGGTACTTTGTCAAAACCAAATATCCTAATGTAGGTTGACTTGGGGAATTGAAGAAACCATTGACCCTAGTCTTTGATTATGACCATGGCCTCCTTAGTCATCCTAAACCCTACATCCCTAGTGAGTTGGTTGATCACTGGGTACAAGAAGGCATAGTTAACTCTCATAAAATTCTTCTTTTCCTCTTTGAGCTCCAATTGGGGATAGAATTCCCAAATCTTACTTTGTCACGGAGCCTATCCTTTGATGCCTTTGGTAGTCAACCAATAGAAATTTTCCACTCTTGTTGCCAATTATATTATGTATGAAGACAAAAAGAATTGTTTCGTATCCAAGACTATGGTCAATTGTGTATGGATAGTGTTTGACACAATTTGATCCCAATCCAGGAACACTTATCCTTTTATAATAACATGGATAAAGTGTAAAATCCATGTGTCATAAGTTTTGGACTCCTTACCAAAATCCCTTAACAAAGTGATGATATCCCCCATCTCAGAGTGGAAATCTAACCTTGTCAACTTTTGGGGAATCTTGGCCATTGACTTTGTCTCATTCCTAAGCCATGTCTTATTGAGATGTCTAAGGTTCTCATTATTATCCTTCTTATATTCTCCAATTGCCTCTACTTCAATTGTCATTTTTAATTGGGCATAAGGAGGGAGGTTAAATACTGCCTTGATCATTGGAGGAGAGATCAATGGTATTAGTGCCATAGGGGTATAGAACTTCCTATATGTGGGATTATAGTGTTGAGCCACAGCTAGGATGAGTTCAAGGTATTGGACTACCATTGGAAATGAAGGTACATGTCCCAATCCTGAGTTGTCTATTTTTTGGGCCCTCGAGGGAAGCCTCTAGTGCAAATGTTTCTTCCTTAAATGCTTCCATGTTTATGTGGCCAAGTTTTGTGTCTATTATCTTCATCACCTTTGAGGTGAATCTAGACACACTAGGAACCCCCCTAAAACTTGTATTTCACTATGATTGGTAGCTTGTATACCTTGGACTTCTTCCCCTTCCTTTCCTCCTTTTCTTCTTGGGATACTTCTTTTTCTTTAGATATTTCTTCTCCAGCTAAATATTCACTTGAATCAGACATTTAGAATACCTACAATGAAGAGAAAAGGAAGCTATATAAGTTTCCACTTATTATTTAAAGCTATCTTGTGTTTCTTTGTTTTTAGGTCTCGAAACCCAAAGAAACACAAGATAAATATTTTAAAATATATTTGTACCTTTTAAAGAAAATTCCAAGGTCCATTCAAGAACTTGAAACCTGGCGAGAAATGAACAAGGTGGACTAGGATTCTAGAATAGATTCAAACATTTTTGACAAAAGTCTAATTTTTTTTCTAGTCTCAAGACTCAATAAGAGACATGGAGTGGGTTTGGGAATCTAGAATAGATTTAAAGTTTTTAGAATGAAGTATAAAATCCATTTAGAATCTTGAAACCTAAAAAGGCATGACAAAGAAAGCCCAAGAAAATAAAAACTCTCAAAACTAAAACAAAGAAAAGAGAAAAAAGGATAGAAATAAATAAAGGAAAGAAAAAAAACAAGGGGGACCCATTTTAGCACAAAATAAAATGGGGTGTAATCAGGGCATAAAAAATGGCAACTCAATTGGGAAAATGGTTTAAACAATTTTTAGGATATTCAGATATTCAATCACCTTAGTATCTTTGGTCTATACGCTTTTAACCTAATAAGACATGTTCTTCATGAATGAGAGTGAGCTAAAACATCAAAAATAACCTAGTGAAAAATTTTGAAAACCATGTGTGTGCATCTGATTATTTCCTTACTATAGAATACAAGGATAAGAAAACCAAAATAAGAAATCCACTACCCAAGATACATAGAGTAGGTTATATTATTATCGTTCAAGGATATCCTAGATATTGCTCTGTTTCCAGTCATACATCTGTAACCCAAATGGAGATACCTTTGGTTCTTTTTGAGTATGGATATAATGGCATTTGGGTGTTCATGGCCCTGATAGAGATACTCAATTCACCCAACTTAACTGAGCTTATATCATTATTTTTTTTTCAATTTTGCTTCTTTCTCTTGTGTGTTTATAATTATTTTATGAATTCTCAATTTCTAGGAATTGAATCCCATAGAATAGGTTTAGAACCACCATGGATATCATGATAATTATATAACTCTATTTTTTTAACCTAAGGTAGGATACCTAGTATTTTGAAAACTAACTAAACCTTGAATATTTTATGTCATGATTTTAAAGAGGGATTCACATGATGATCACCAAGGTTCCTTAAATATCCTCATGTCTTTCCAATCCCTTCATATTAGTGTCAAAATAGATATAAACTGAGGATTCTTGAAAAAAAAAACTAACCAAATATCTTGAAAATATGTAAATCAAAGTCTCAAACAAGGTACCCTTGAGAATAACCTACATACACACTCATTTTCAAATATGCTGAAATAAGGTCCTAAAGGATGAAAATAAAGAAAAGGACACACCCTCAAACAACCAAAATCAAAAACAAAAACCACCTAAACTACTAATATCCAAGGGGAATTCCCAGCCTCTATGGACTGAAATAATCCTTAAGGAATTATCCATTAACAAGAAATGCAATGGGTTCCCCAGTTAAAGTACTGAGCCTAAAGGTGTTTTCCCATAGGATTTTCTACAATTTGATAAGGCCCCAGCCAAATTTTGTCAAAATTTTGATGGTCACCTTTCTTTTTTGTGGCATTATCCCATAAGAGCACTATATCATATATTATAAATGCCTTGAACTTAGCATGTTGTCAAACCAATGTTTGACGACTACTTGATGTTTAGTGAATTGTTGAAGTGAAGCATATCTCCTTTAGACTTCCAAAAAAAATCAAGTTTCACAAGCCTAACCCCTATCTTATCATCATTAGTAAATAATTCTTTCAACTAGTAAGGTAAGTTCCTAATGTTTCCTTAATTCTAGTTCTATTTTCCTAGAGGGAAAATTTCAATTGGGTAATGCCAATTCCTAGTATATTTCCTTCTAATAATTTACTAATAACATCTAGAAGGTTTTTATTAGTTGATTATGCTACCCCATTAATTTATGGATAGTAATTGGATGAGTACTTGACAATTATTTTATGCTCAAATGACCATTGAATAAACTATGTAGAAGAAAAGGAAAGTCCATTAGTAGATACCAGAGTAAAAGGTAATCCAAGCCTAGTTATGGTATTGTCTTGAAGAAACTTAATGACAATGTTTGTGGTGTTGCTTTTGCATGCTTGAGCTTCCATCCATCATGTGTAGTAATATGTCATTGTTAGAATGAATTTGTGACCTACAATAGAATTTAGTTTAATTACTCCTATGAAATCCAAATCCCATTGGGCAAACAGTCTTACCTTGTCTACTGGTTGTAGGGGCATAATAGGAGTTCACTCCCTTGAAGCATCTATTTGAAAACTATGATAACCTCATACATGTTTGTGTGTATCTCAAAAAATGTATGGCCACTAATAACCTAATCTAAGTATTTGATGTGTCGTAGATTCAACAAAACCATGCCCTATATACCATTTTTACCATGAAATTCATTTAGGACCTATTTGGCCTATTTCCAATCCAAACTCAAATAAATCCCTTCGAAGTTCTTCCAAAATAAAGCCCCATTCTTGATCATGTAATTAACACATTTAAATTTTAATACTCTTCTTTAGGTGGAATTTAACCCTTCGGGACATTTTTTATTCAACAATAGGAAGATTAAATTTGTATATCAAGGGTCCTTAGTGAAGAATTACATTATGTATTATTGACAATTGATGTGGGAATCTACTTCAGCCATGGCCTATGATAATACTTTTCCTTGAACCAATTTCATTGGTTGAATCTCTAGATCAAATTCATGTAAAATGGTCATTGATTTTCCTCGTCTCTCCCCAAGTTAACTATGAATCAACAATGACTTAACAACATGATCTGGTATGACTGTGATAGTCTTGCTAAATAATTTTTATAATGTTAAAACTTTTTAACAACTATTACCAAGGTGAAAGCCTATTTATCCAAGGGAGGATATCAGACTTCAACATTCTTAAAGGGGGAACTCATAAAAGATATTTTCCATTCATCCCCTACTTTTCTTTTTGTTAGGACTGATGTGCAAGAGTGTTTTGAGGAAAAATAATAAATAAAAAATGGCAGTTGGTTATAATCTAGACTTGTTAATACTAGAACTTCAAAAATGGATTTCTTAATCTAGGAAAAGGTTTCCTTGGATTTGTTACTCCATTCTATTTTTTTATCCTTTTTCATGCCATTTTGTTAGGAGGTTTAACAATCTCTGCAAATCTAGTTATGAATTTTTGAACAAAATTGATTTTGTTGAAAAATGATATCATTTATTTTTTATTTATTGGCATAGGCAATAGTAGAATAGATTCAACTCTTTCAAGATCAATAGAGATACCCTTCTCAAATATCATATGTCCTAAGAGCTTACCCTCGGAAACTTTGAAAACACACTTTTTAGGATTTAGTGATACATCCTATTTCCTGCACCTTTCAAAGACTTTCCAAAGATCTGTAGGATGGTCACCTCTATCCTTTGAGAAAATTGTGAGATTTTCCATGTATATGATAATACATTTCCCAATTATCTCTTTGAATATTGCATCCATCACATGTTCAAATATGACCCTAGTTTCGATTAGTCGAAAAGGAATCCTCCTATAAGAAAAAGTTCCCCACTTAGTTGTGACGGCTATTTTCATTCTATCTTCATACTTTACCAACACTTGATTATATCCCAAATACCTATCCAAGAAGGACATCATCTATGAACCATTCACAATTTGCAATATTTTATCAAGTGGTGGGAGGGGATAATTTTCTTTCTTTGAGGCTCTATTCAGGTTCCTAAAGTCAATGCACAACCTTATTTCACCATTCTTTTTCCTCACAAGGACTAGGTTAGCCACCCAAGTTGAATGTTTGATGAGGAAGATTATTTTAATTGATAATAGTTTTTTCACTTCTTTAAAGATCAATGGTTCTAGTAAGGCATTAACAGGAATTTTCTTCTAGAAAAATGGCCTGACTTGGGGTTTGAGTGGGATAGTATGAGTTATGACAGAAGCATCAAAATTCTTGAGGTCTTCATACCCCCATTCAATTATATCAATATACTCTTTTAGTGCCTTAATGATCTTTTCTCTCTCACTTTTTGAGAAATTTTTCCCTATGAAGACATTCTTTTCTAGGCTTGTATCTACGAAATTAAAGGTTTTATATTTACCCCCATCAACGTTAATAGGTATTTTATCTCTATCCCTAGGGTCTAAATCAAATATCCTTACTACCACTATTCCTTTCGGGATACTATTTGTTTTAAGGTTGATGACACCTTCTTTATCCCACTCATTAAAGTCTCTCTCAAATTCATCAATAATTTGTTTATCAAAAATTCCTAAATTTGCAAGGAAACTTAGAATGTGTTGATCATCACTAAATACTAGGAAGTTCTTGACATTGTCTAGAACTATAGGTACAGCTACTAGTTCTATAGAGAACCTCTTCAACTTCGAGTACTAAACACATCAAATTCCTTAATTAAACTCCATATTAATCTATTATAGTAATTTGTGAATTTTTTTTCATGGCAGGTATATTGGCTCATTACTTATTCAACTATTAATTGTGAATCACCCTATACCTTGAGGTACTGTAACACCCCTTTCTAGTATGCGAATAGAAGCCCTCAATTCAATGCTTCATACTCTGCCATATTACACCAAAATGGGAGCTTGGGAATAAGGTATGGAAATCCATAAAAGCATAAAGGATATAAGAATTTTAGTGGATATTGTAGTTGCATCTGCCATGGTAGACATGTGTGCAAAATGAGAAAGAATAAAGGCTCATGAACTATTTGGCAGAACTCCTCAAAGAGATGTCATCTCATGGAATGCATAGATTGAATGATATCCACAAAATAATTCATTGATAGTCTTTAGAACTTTCAAGTAAATACAAAAAGGTGAGTGTAAAGTTAATTCCATAAACTTTCCCAATATCCTACCCACCTATCCCAAAATGGAAGCTTTGAAATAGGGCATGGGCATCCATTAAAAGCATAAGGACTGCAAATGCCCAAGTAGACATAAAATATTACACATCACATGAGCTATTGCTTGTGTCAGAGAGAACACCAACAAATTATCCTACTTTATTTGGATGGTCATTAAATGTTTGCTAGAATGGTTAACTAAATTTAAATTTGAGGAAGAAACAAAGCATCCTCAATATAAATAGAAGAAATACATTTACCAGATTTGTATTGATTTCCACTAGGATTTGATAATATTTTGACTAGGTTGAAATATCAATGGTGCATCTACAAAAAATCTCTTGTATGATTCTCTTTGGATAGGAATAATAGAAAACATCTATCAAAAACTCTACAAAAGAGAGATCTCTATTTTAGACAATAAAACCTTGAAGATCAAATATTGTCTTCTCTTCTATAGGAAAAAGTCAACCAAGGGCTTTGTCAATCAAATAAATGCATAGTTTCTCACTTTCTAACAAGTCATGTTTATATGGAAGAAGTTTGGCTATAAAAACCACCAATATAGGCCTGCCTTCTATGTCAGGAAACTCATGAAGATATGCCTTTCCAATGGACACAATATTTTGAATAGATTCTTCTATGAAATTTTCACCACCAAATTGCTTACATCATACCTATACATGCCAAGGTTTTAATCAACTTAGTAACTGCATCATCCACATTAAACTTGTGGTCCTTCAAAAACTAGTGAATCATTTCCTCATCATGCCTTCTATTTTTCTTATATACAAATTTCCATGTTCTTTTTCTAGTTGTTCTTTCACTTCCACTATGATTTTGTGTAGGTTACATAATCCTTCACTTTTTGCAAATGCTATGATAAATCTCCCCATCTAAAACTGACTAGAGCCCCCAAAATAAACATAAAGCTCAATAAAAATATGATATTCAATACAAAATACGAGACATTCTTGTATCATACATGGTGTGATGCACCTTTCCCCTTCCATGGTTTGTACCCAGATGGTTTTCCAATTTTTGCATCAACTCCCAAATATCTTGCATGAAATGCATTCCCCTCATGCTTTGCACAACCACCCTCATTTAATGTATCTATGTGAATGGTCCCCCATGCTGCTAGGTGTTGAGGAATTAAAGTATTGTATTGATTGATGGTTTCTGGTTCTACCAAGGGCAAAGTTTGGATTTCCAAGCATTGATTCCCCACCATCCTCGTAAATTCCTAGCCCATACCTACATAGTAATGAACCAACCAACCCAGATCCAATCTATTTTAAAATTCGATTAAATATGATTATTATCATCTATTATTAATTATTATTAATGTTGTTATCATTAAAGTTTATGTGATATTTAGGAAAGTTATCAATGTTTAGGTGCAGGTTAAACAAAAATACTATTATCATCATAAATTATTTATTGATTTATTAATAATAATGTTTTTAAGGATTAGTGGGTGAATAAACAATAGTATTAATAATTTTTGGATATTGAATAAATAATTTAATCAATATTATTTTTAAAAAAGTTGATCAAATATTAATATTATTGTTACCAGATTCATGACAATATTATTATGGTTTAATTACCTTATGTGTGTGTGTGTGTGTATATAGACAACAATAATTTATTTAAATACCATAATGCTAGGTAACAAGTATTAAATTTCATACTCATGCATGGGAGGCAGGTAGTAATCTTACCTTCTTTTCCTCGTTAAAGGAGAACTCAAGATAATGGTTTTTCTTGAGACCATTATAAATAATAAATGCATATTTATTTAAGACACCATAACATCTTTAAGGTAAAAAATTTGTACTTTGAAACATATATAAAGCTACGCTATTAATCATACATGAAATTTAAATAATTTATCAATATGTGTACTCATAGTGTTCATAGAACGAGTAATTGAAATCTAGATATCATTAATAGAGTTGGTACTTTGAGCCTACTAGTCATGAGACGCAAAGAAATATACAGTTCCAAGTCAAGCCAAGGTGACCATGTTCGCTTGTTGGGATAGGTTGCTCAGATCATTAGTATAATTATTAAGATGATAACTAAAAAACTCAATAACTGTAGACACCTAAAATTGTCCTAAGCATATCACACATCTTGATTTCACTTACTAACATCATTTTTCCTTATTATCACCGATTTCCTCCATTTAATTAAATAATTTCCAATTATTTAGTTAAATTAACTTTATTCCTCTATAAATTGAATAATTAAGTTTATTTGATTGATTCATCATTTTCAAGCCAATTTCCCCTCTTGATTAAATAATTCCTAATTATTTAATTAAAAATATTAACTCCCATAGTCCTCACAATTTAATAATTAAATAATTTTTTAATTGCCTAATTTTCCTCCAACCCTCCAACTTGCACAAGGAATATTCCCTTTTCAAAAAGAGAATGTTCCAAATTCAAATTTCAAATTCTTCCATCCAAATATCTCCAACCTATTTTCCATGAAATTAGGGATACTTTGGGCTCTCATGAATCCTCAACCATTGATCCCCCCCCCCCATCTCCTTGATTTCGTCTCATCTATTGATCCTCAAATAAAATCTTGGCAATTGATCAGACTTCCTAAAATCTATAAAACAACCCCTCTCAAACATAAAATTCATTTACAATCCTCATAAGCACAAGCACTCTCTAGAATTCTTGAGCCAATATTCTTGAGCATTTTAGAACACCTATTTTATGAATCACACCTCTCATCAAGCTTTTGCAGCATGCATTATGCACAATTTGAGCAATCCACAATGGGATTGAAGCTTTGCATTCCCTTTCAATTTAATTACTTTGAATTTGTGTTCATTTCTTTAGATTAAATCATATGAAGATTTTGCAAATGAATTTCATTGAGTATAGGTTTGTATGATCTCAATTTCATAGTTTTTATTGTTTTTAGAACTAATTACTTCAATTATGCTTTCATTCATCCTTTGATATTTCCCCTACTCCATTTTGGCATGCTTGGTGGGACCCACATCCCGTATTTAACCATTTTTGTGAATTTTTTTTTGGCCTATAGGTTACAAAGATAATGTGACACTTTTGTTTGAGATGATGTGACGTCTTTGCAAAATATCTATGCATTTGATTGTGCAAAGTTTCACACTTCTTTTAAATTGCAACACTTCTAATTGTTTATTGTTATATCTATTTGGAGGAAATTTTAGCGCTTCTTTCAAAGGGTGAATCTTTTGCAAAACTTTGACAATTCTAACTATCAGAATTTTGGTACTTTTTTCCTAAAGTCACGCTTCTATTATAACTCTCTCTTTTTTTGCAGATACAATGTGATGCTCCTGCTCAAAGTTTGATGCTTATGCAAAATAGCGATGCTTTTTTTGAGTGACAGTGTGATTCCTCTATTCAAATCCCAACACTTCTATCAGTTTACAACATGTGGTAGTCAATGGGAGAAGATTAGAATACAAGAAACTACTTATGTTTGTGTTGTATGTTTTTTATTTAATCTAGGATCTGCATTTATCTTTGGTGCACTTAAAATTAACTTCACATTTCATTTGGTGTACTTAAAAATAATCTACAAATCTCACAATTCATTTTGGTGTATTTAAAAAATGAACAGTACAACTATCATTTTCCCTTGGTGTACCTAAAATAAACAAACAACTTGCACACTTAGTTTTGGGCTTAAAATTGGACACTATAAATCTCATTTTATTTCAATGTACCTAAAATTGAACAAGACAAATCTCACATTTTCTTTTAGTGCACCTAAAATGAATTCTTTGATGTGTTTGGTAGGTTAGTGTTGTGTATGATCTTTCCTTGTTCCTAGTGTGATCTTGGAAATTAGAAACATCACTAACTTGGAATCTATTTGTACACCTTGAGGTGTGGTATTGTGCACGCTCTCCCCTCGTGACTCCTAAGAATAATCTTGGGGATCAAAAGAAACACCATTTCCATTTATTTCAAGCAAAAGACGTTCTTGGGAGCCTCATCACCCCAACCTTTGATCTCAAGCATGTTTCTCGATGGGCTATATAAAGGGGGGAGAGTGAAATTTGTACCCCAAGGAGTGGCTCGCATCCTTCAAGCTAAGCCTCATGACCCTCAATCTATTGAGACATGTATAAGTGATGAGAAGAGAGCATACCCCTCCCTGTTGAAAATTGAGGTATTTATGTAGCTTAATACTTTGTAAAACTTTATGATTTCTGATATAAATATGCTTTCCTTTGTTATAGATTCTTTATGGGTGATTATCTGATTAATTCATTTTATCATTTGTAGAATGAAGACAACTTGTAGAAGAATTAGATAGGATATTAGAAAGATTACACAAGCATATACCACGGAGAAAACCTTTCAAGAAAAAACTCCGCCAAGAATTAATCTATTATTTAATCTCTGAAGTAGATTAAAATAGATCCAATTCTTTCTTGAGAATGCTTCTTTTTCCTTCACCAAATCTTCTTCACAACCTTCAATAAAATTGATACAAAATCTCTTCAACTTGCTTGAGATATATAGGCAATAATCAACTTTGTAAACTCCAAAAGAGTTACAATTACAAAGCTCAATCCCTATATCCTAAAAGGTATGCCTATCTCTTCCAAGTAGAGTTTAACCGTGAAGAACAATGCCAAATCATCATCTTCATCCATTTTGGCATCCTAAACTGAAGTAGTAACTCAACCTTTATCCTCAAAGTAGGCGCCCAAGAGTGGGCCCACTTAACTCATCCTTCTAAAATATCTTAGCTTGCAAAGGAGTTAATTCCAAGAAGCCAACTTGGGCACCCTAAGTGGATCCAAGTCATTTTCTATTAACTGAAACATCTCTCCACCATTCGTGCAAGAATGGTCATCCCCTGTTAACTGAAGGAAGTCACATGTTATCTGTCATGCAACTCAAGTCATTAGTCATACATTCCAAGTTAACTTAAGTCAACTAGCATTCAACTAAAACTAACTGAAGATAACTGAACCATAACTAAACTAAACTAAACTAAACTAATTATGAACTAAACTAAACTAAACTTCACGCATGTAAACATCAAACCTTAACTCTTAGGATCTTTACATGCATTCAAAAGTGTTATCTCTTACTCCAAATATTTAACTAAACTCAAGGTGTGTGTCACCTACCATGTGGGTACCCCATGTGCTCCTATTATTTAAGAACTCATCTTGGATGCCATCACATGCTCCTATCATTTAGAATTAATTACAAATGTCAATTAACATGATTATTTCATTCAAAATTAATCTCTTTCTAATCCTAGTGTTTGAGAACATTTTCCAAGGACTTAGGAGATACATGAAATAAATAATGTTTAGGATTGCAATTAAATGGCATCCTATTCCCAGCATTCTCCTACTTGACATTATACATTGCAATTATTCTAAACAAGGAATAATTATAAATCAAGTACAGATCTTAAGGCCAATGGCCTTCCTGCATTAACTAATCAATCCATGCCAACTTCAAATGTAACCTACATAATCATGAAGCTCTAAGCAAATGATTAAAACCAAGAGAACTTATCTGTAGGAACTGGTTTCATAAGATAATCTGCAACATTAATTAAAGTGTAAACTTTCTCAATTAATATCTTCCCACTCTCAACCATTTCTCACACAAAGTGATACTTAACATCAACATGCTTAGTACGAGCATGATACATATGATTTTTGGCTAAACACATAGCACTTTGTCTATCACATTCAAGTTTAACTTACTTGCAATTAAAACCAATACCTTTCCCAAGTCTTTGTATCCAAACTGCCTCTTTGGAGGCATGTTAAACCGCCAAGTGTGTTAAACTCATGTTCAACCAAGGTGTAGGCTCCTTGGTATTTTTTAAAAAAAATAGCTTTTCTTAAAAGTAACCATTCCAACATATATCTCTTACCATAAGAGAACTCAAGCCTCACCTATTTCTCCAAGTATCCATGAGGACCTGTAACCAACCAATCCATGCTAAACTCCAAATGCAACATAGCACCATCATGAAGTAATCAAGCAAATGATTAATGTACCCAATACTTAAGAGAACTACACAAGATCAATTTCAAAGCTCCAATCTTGAACATAAACATGGCATCCATGATCTAACCATCTCCTCCTAGGAGATCACATGCACCATAACACACTTAAACATCCTAGTCTCAAGAGAACCATGCCAAACTCTAAATGCAACAAGAGTAAACCATGACATAATAGAAACCACTCTAAACCAAGAAAAAACCATATCCCCAATCACATGAGGATAACCTTACCAATGATGCATCCATGTCACTACCAACAACTGCCACTGAACCATGGTGTCGAGTCACACATGGCATCTTGACTACCATCCTCTTCATGAAGATCACTATATCCTACCAAAGCTCCCACTAAACTGTGATATGGAGCTATAAATGGAAACAAGATAAACACCAAACCATCACTATCAAAATCATATGGAATTTTAGACATTTCCTCATGATCAAAATTATCATAACATGTACCACGCCATAACTCTAAATTGCTAATCAAGAGTATACCATGACATAATAACAAAACCATCCTACAACCTAGAATCCACTTCATTTCCAAATGCTCCCACTAAGCTGTGATACTGAGAAATCCCATGGCATCATGATGCACATAATCAAAACCACATTTTTTTCATAAGCTCACACCAAACCTATGAATCCAATCTCTCAATGACACATAATAAATATCCTCTAAAGCAAGAATATATACCTCTTGTAACAAACTTATTTTCCAAAATCAGCAATAACAAAAATATTAAAAGCTCCCATTACAGCCAAAAAACCTCCAATCTTTTAAGAGAAAGGCATCCCAATACTCTACCCAACCTCAACTCTGATACCAAATGTTGAAAATTGAGGTGTTTATGTAGCTTAATACTTTGTAAAACTTTATGATTGTTGATCTAAATATTATTTCCTTTGCTACAGATTCTTTGTGGGTGATTATTTGATTAATTCATTTTATCATTTGTAGAATGAATACAGAAGTTGTAGAAGAATTAGACAGGATATTAGAAAGATTACACAAGCATATACCGTGGAGAAACCCTTTCGAGAAAAAAATCCACCAAGAATTAATCATATACCATGTGCTCCTATTATTTAGGAACACATCTTGGACACCCTCACATGCTCCTATTATTTAGAATTACTTACAAATTTCAATTAACATGATTATTTCATTCAAAATTAATCTCTTTCTAATCCTAGTGTTTGAGAACACTTCCAAGGACTTAGGAGATACATGAAATAAATAATGTTTAGGATTGCAATTAAATGGCATCCTATTCCCAACACTCCCAACTTAGGCATAACGTGTGAGCTCTTTGTTCATAGTAGACCCCTACTATATGAATTTGTTTATCTAGAATCCTTTAATACCATTTGTTAACCATTAGCTTAAAGTGGTGCAATGTACAAGTATCAATGCATGAATTTACTCACCATGTGCCAACCTTTGTTGAGGTGACTGTTATTCCTTGTTAGGATCTTTTCCTTTCAAGTGAGAGGTGTCAATGGTAAGAAACCTTGGAATACTCTAGTCACCCATCCATTGGATGGTATTCTAGGGCAGGCCTACTATAAGATAATAATCACATTCTACCACTAAAATAGGTTGTGTATCTATGGTGTTTCTTTATTGTTAAATCTACCTATGATAATAATTAGCATGATCTTGTTGAAAAAGACACATGAAAATCTACCAAACAAACCATTGAGTTGGTCCTACATGCTATTTTTATTGTTTTATATCACTTGCCAAATCAATTAAACACAAATTAGACTTCAAAAATTTAAAACCCTAAGTCAAACTTGTAAAATTTAGCCTTTGAGAAAAAGCAACACTTTTGACTTTCATCCTTACTGCTTTTGTTTGCAAGTTGATGCTTCTCTTTTTATTAAAACGATGTTTGTGTTTGCATCTTGATGCGTTTGTGCATCTTGACAATTTTATTTTAGAGAAAAACAATAATTCTATAAATCAATGCTTTTGATTTCAATAGTGTGCAATTTCTATTATAAATCAATGATTTTTTTTATATTGTGATGATTTTGTTGAAAATAGCACAACACCTTTGACTATAACTCAGTGTTTTTTATTTTCAGCTAAAAACAAATAACTCTAGAATTTTCCAAATTCTAAATTTTAACCAAAAAACATTAGAAAACCTAAAATTTATACAAAACAAGCTTGTAGTTCTCCTATTCATCCAAAACAACAACAAACATACAAAATTTACATCTACATATCACATCATTAGTTAACTTTGGACTTGTCTAAACACTTTTATTCATTAGATCAAATCAACCACATCAAGAACAAAAAACCAATCCATTCAAAATAGCAACCTAAAATTTGACATAGCTCACTTTTGGTTCAAACCTCTACCGCCATCTCCTAATTTTTCTCTTTGCTTCAAACATGGTCTTATTTCAAGTATTTAATTGAATTAGTGTCAAAACATTGTGAGTTAACTTGCTTTGGATTCATTAGTCTACTCCCAAAGTTTTTTAATCTCATTATCATCCTCCTTAGCTCAGACTCATTTTTCTAGTACAAGAAAGGATCATCCCCAAAAACATCTTAAACAAGAGATTTAATCAAAACAACATTTTTCCAAATTCAATGTTTCACATCCTTCATTCATCCAAACAACATTCATCATCAGTCCAAAGAATCTTAAGTTGTGTCTACTAGCCAAATTTGAAACAACAAAAACACCTCAACAAATACATCTTCATACACCTTCAACATCCACGTCTCTTAGGGATACTACAAATTTTATGGTCATAACTAGATCTCAACATAAAAATAAAATGGAGAAAAATCCTACTAGTTCAAATGCCTCCAATACCACAAGTGCTAGTGATCAAACATACAGAATACCCAAAACCGATCCTAAAGGGTATAAAATTCCATTACCAACAAAAATAAAACCCCACCCAGTTGAAGTTTAAACAAAATGTATAGAAGGCACCACCAACAAGCCCCGAAATTTTACTCTCAAATAGATATTAGATATGCCACAAGACCCATCTCTTGCTATGGAAATGGATGCTATGTTAAATCTTGATCCAAACCTATGCATGTTAAAACTTACACAAGCTAGTGTTAAAATCCTCCCAGATTTTAATGTCAATCAACTTAGGGATCAAACAACTTTTTCAAGTATAGTAGCAAGGAATCAACCACAAGGAAATAAACCCTTAGCACATCATATCATTCAACAAATGTACTAGGTAACCCTATAGTCACTTTATTAGGAGTGGATCAAATGAACTTTTTAAATCAATATGTCAATGTGTTATACAACACTCAAGGTCTATGGAATTCAACCAACCTAAGATTTTAAAACAAAAATAATCCACCCATATACACAAACCAACCAAATATGAAAATACCAAATTCAAATATGATGAACTATGGGATCAATCCTTTTACCACACCACTCTCACAAAACATACATGTTCATCAACAACCACCTCAACCTTAACCTCAACCTCAAAATCAACCCCAAAAACCACCTCAACATCAACAACCACCTTAATATCAACCTCAACCACAACATAAACAACACAAAAGCAACAACCTCCTCAACACAACATCATTCCACAAAATCAATACATAAATTCTCAACAACAAAATCCTACCCCACAATAGAAAAATTCCACCTTGCAACAATAACAATTTTTTTCTTACCAGTAGCAACTACTTACACAACAACAGTTGCATACTCAACAATAGTTGCAAGCACAATAATAGTTTCATGCACAACAACAACTACTTTCCCAATAACAATTACTTGCACTGTAACAACAACAACAAACCTTGCAACAAAATCCCTAACACTAGCAATATACCCAATACCAACCCCAAAATCCAGAACAAAACATCATCCCCTGATAGTAATATGGACCTTATGTAATGCAACTCCTCCACCACAACCCAATCCATAATATCAAATGGGTCTTCAACCTCCATATAATCTATATGACAAAAACCCCCCTCCATATCAAGATCCAAATCAATACAACACTTACAATCCATCATCAAACATTCCTCCTATAGATATATCCTCACAAATTCAAACATTGACACAAAAGATCTAGGATATACAAATGGGAAAGACTAAGAAATCATACGTCGTATGGGACTTATGTCATTATCTATTTGACAGAAGTATAACAATGTTACCCTTTCCCCCAAACTTTGAAATATAGAAGTTTGACAAATACAAGGGACACAGTAACCCCAAAGAGCATATAAGAGAGTTATATGTATATTTCATGGAAGTATCCTATAATGATACATATCTTATGTGTCTTTTTCCATGTAGTTTGGGTGGGAAAGCTATTGAGTGGTTTTCACATCTACCACCTTAAATAAGAACATTTCAAGAGGTCATAGAGCAATTTGTAGTTCATTTCTCCTACAACATTGATGCAAAAATCACCTTAGATGAACTATACCTTCTCAAAAAAAATAAAGGAGAAACCTTCGCCTCTTTCCTACAAAGATGTAGACATAAGGCAAGCAAGTGAAAATAGTCGATGCTCGAAAAATAACAAGTAGAAAACATTAAAAGTAATCTAAACATAGAACTTTCCTTCCAATTATGCATGCAATGTGTTACAACTTTCAAAGAAATATCTCAAAAGGGCTTAACATTGAGAGAGCACTCATTGCTAAAGGACTAGTGTAAATCTATAAAGACAACCACCAACCATCTAATTCAAGTGACAAACCCTGTATATGTGCCAAAAAATAAGAATATAACTAATGACGGTGTGGTGGACACAAAAGTTGTGATAAATGCACCATCTCAATCAAATACACAATAGCATAATCAACAAAATTTTCAAAACACTAATCCTCCAAGAGCACCACCACCAAGGAAAAAGAACTACCCACCAAGATGCAAACACATGCTTTGGGAGAACCCATTGAAATGATCTTGCATAAATTGGTCCAAACAAACTTAATAAAGCTTCCCAATTTTAGATAGTATGAAGAACCCCAATTCAAACTTTCATGGTACAACGATAATGACTATTGTGAATATCATAAAAAAAGGAAATAAAACTTCAAACTACATGAAACTTAAGAACATTATCCAAGACCTCATTGATCATGGTGAGGTAAAAATTGATCAATGACTTGGGAACTTTGGAAATATTGACTTGGGAATATACAAGAATCCTATGCCTAACCATGGTAAATGAAATGATGCGAGAAAGACTAAAACCTACAATAATGTTAATCACAACTATGAAAATGTTGTAGGCAATACATAATGTGATGATAATCATATATTCATTGTTACTATACAAGGACCAAATCTTGAGTGTGGATTCACCACATGAAGACGGAAAGTTACCATCCATGTAGACCCTACACCAACAAGAGGTCCATCAAAATTAAATAATATGGAGTATAGCTTAATCGAACATCTCAAGAAAACACCAGCACAAATCTCCATTCTAGAACTCTTGAGAATTTCACCTGCACATAAAGAAATCTTGGACAAAGCTCTTTTATCATCATCTATACCTACTAACCTAGAAACCAAACAATTCCAAGCCATGGTGGGGCATATTACATCCACTCACTTCTTGGTATTCATAGAGAAATACCTCCCATCCCAAACATTTCCCAGTCAAGCATTACATCTTGAAGTATACATCCACAAACAATAGGGGAAGAGAGACTTGATAGATGGAGGTGCAAACTTAAACATTTGTACCCTTCAATTGGTCAAACACTTGGGATATTCTAAGGAAATTATCAAAAGAGAAAAAGGGATAACCATCAGAGCTTATGATGATAATGAACAAGATTCAGAAGGAACAATAAAGCTACCTATACAAGTGGGTCCTATAATTGTTGAAACATGTCTGATTTTAGACCTTGACTTGCCATATAACATCCTTTTGGGCCACCCATGGATCCCATGGATCCATGCCATGTAGGCCATAACATATACCTATCATCAGTGCATTGATTTTCTATACAATGACAAAGAAATTACCATCCATGGTGATCTTGAACCTTTCTACTATTGTAAAAGTATGGAAGAGAAATATCACAGATTTCTCCAAGTTCCAAATAACGATGCAGTTCCACTCACATATTCTTATGTTGATCCAAAAACACTTGAATATGCATCAAATAAACAATAAACAATTCCTAAAATCAAAGTATAGATAAAAGATAATGGTTGTGGTGACTACAACCTCAAGAAATCCTTTTATAGGGGAAAACTACCACTTTCTCCCAAAACATGTGGAAAATCCCACCATATCGAGAAAATTTCTAAAATCATCAAATTTAAACCACCAATCATTACAAGATGGGGAGAACTAAATGCAAAGGTCATGGACCAAGGAGATCTTTCTAAATGGGTATATCAAGAGGAACCTCCTCTTCCTGTTGATCCAAGCAACAAGGGGTATCAATTGATCAAAAACATGGGATATATAGGTACCGATGGACTTGGATTGAAACAAAAAGGTATGTGTGAACCCATCATCCTAGAAAAGAGACCAAATAATAAAGGTCTTGGGTATGGCTTGAACAAAAATGGGATCCCTCTCGTTGAGGATATCTTAATTAAGGAATTTGAACCTTCTTCTTGGTATAACCCATCTAATTATGAGAATATCAAAGACTTACCCATGTGTGTAGTGGATTTATTCAAAAATTCCTCAATATACACTATCACCACTACATCCTTCATGTCCCCTATCCAAAACAATGAAATTAAATTTATTTATCCTTAGCTCAAAGACTGGGACCAGCAACAAGCATTGATTCTTGATTCATTTGAAAATGATAAGGTTATCACAAACTTCATGGGGCATCAAGATGAAATTGTTGGCATATGGCTTGGAGAGATCATTTTTTGCTACTTGTGTTGTCATTGATGGTAACTAGAGTCAATAGTATGATCCACAGTATTGGCATTACTTCTACCAGCAGTAAGTTTGGACAACAGGACATCCAGTTGCGCAAGTGAAACTATGCATAATATCACTCACTGTACTGTATCATTATTTCATGGTGTGGACCTCCAGGAAATCTTTATTAACAATTACACTACTCTCTGATGAGTTTTGTGGTATTGTATTAAGTTAGAGTTGGAGTTAAGAGATTCGGTAGCATGATTCATGGCTTATTTTCCATTACGACCGACATGCTTTGTATGATGTTTTGTGGATCTATGAGGAATGTGTGTTTTGACATTACTTATGTTTGGTCCCTACTAAAGTCTAGACAACTTGTGTAGATACGCTTATCTTCCACTTAGGTAATGTGAGCCGACATAAAAGAAAAATATTATATCCTATTGTGAGGCCGACATACTTTTGAATTTCTTGTTAGCGGGTATATAAAAGAGATCCGTAAATAATTTTGAATATATGTGTGTGATGTGTGTGGATGTGTGTGTGTGTGACATATGAAAATCATGGTGGTTGATATAATGTTGTTATAAGAAGAGAGCGAAGAAGACCGGATCAGTTGTTAGTAACATTTTTTGTCAAGCAGTGCAGTGCAGAAGCAGAGCAGAGTAGAAGTGTGATCTGAACAAGAGATCCAGAATTTAATTTTGAGCTTCAGTGGAACTAAATCCTAGCATTTGTTGATGTTGTATTCTCAATTCAAATATTTTTGTAAACTTTATTATATCTATAAGGCAGTGAGCCTCTTTTTCTTTGAGCAGTGAGCTCTAGGCAGTGCGCCTGAATGCAAGTGCATTCCCCTCTTTTATTTACTTTTAACAGAGTAAACATTGTGGATTGATCTCCACCATGGTTTTTCCCCCAATGAGGTTTCCACATTAAAATATATGGTGTTATGGTGTTCACTAATATGATTACATGTTTTGAATATTTTCATCTGCTATGTGCTAGAAATGATAAATGAAGTTCTATTATTTTAGATTTGTTTTGAAAGTAGAGATCATTGAACACTGATTCACCCCCCCCCTCTCAGTGTTCCAAGTGTCCAACAATTGGTATCAGAGCTCTAGTTCCTCTTCAGAAGTTTAACAGCTTGATGTGATTCTTGAATCTCAATGGATGCTAGTGGTATTCAAAAATAGCTTATGATGGCACTTGATGATCTTGATCAATCTAAAGCAGAGGTCATGGAGTTGAAAGAAAATCATGTAGATGCTGAAAAATTCATTCAATTACTAAAGGATAAGATAAATGGGTCAAGGGAAAAGAGGAAAGAGTTGTGTGATCAGTTGAATCAAAAAGAAAGCAAAGGTTTGGATGATGTCCATCTAAATCAAACCCTAAAAGAAATAACAGAAGAATGTGAAAAGCTAGCCAAGGATAATGCAGCCCTGAAAGTTGAGATGGAATCTGTGACAATGAAGTTTATCAAAGAGATCGAACAAAGAAAGAAGAATGAGGAGAATCTTTCCTAGTCTCTGAAAAATAAATTTGAAGAATGTAGCAGAATTAACTGTAGAACCATTCAGTTGGAGCTTGAACTGCAATAGGCCAGAAACTATGAACATGAAATTGAAAGACAAATAGTTACTCTTGGAAATGAGCTTGCTACTACAAATGAATTCAAGGAGAAATTCAAAATAAGTTCAGTTAAGCTTGATGAGACAACCAAAATTCAAAAGAATACGAATGACAAGAGAGGTCTCCGCTATGAGAAGGGTGAAAGCTTTGGATCTGAATAGAAGAGCTCATAAAAGAATCTTGAAAAAAGGGAGAAGACATTTGGTAAGGCAACCCAATGCTCAAAGATTTAATGGATATTTCTTTTATTGTAATAAATTTGGTCATATGGCTTCTTAGTGTAGAAGTAGGATAAATCCTTGTACTCCATCATTCTCTGGTCAATGTTTTAAATGCAAGAAGTTTGGTCATAAGGCATTAGAATGCAGAAGCATGTCTGTCAATATAAGTAACATTAAATGCTATAGCTGTGGAAGATTTGGACATGTCGCTAATCAATGCAGGTCAAGAGGAAATCAATGGAATGGCTAGAAAAGATAGAAAGGTCTGGTATGTTTCAATTGCAACAATCTTGGACACCTTGCAAAATTCTGTAGGAACAAAAACTTGAATAAAAGAGGTTTGGTTTATCAAGGAAGAAATTCATAGAAAGACAATAAAGGAAAAGAAAAGGAAAATGTGGAAGAGATAAGAGATTAAATGAAGAGAACATGGGTGAAGAAAAGTGAATCTGATGAAGGAAACAAGGTTTTACTGGAAGCTCCCTCTGGTAGCTCTTCCAGAAATTAACATCAAGCCAGTAGCCTAGGGGGAGTTTTTCATGAATATCTCTTGTCCCCCTGTATATAATTGGCTCTGAATTGTTGGATGTCATCAGTCGTCATGTTAATTCATGAATGAAAATCTTAGCAATCATATATTGAATTTGGTGGAATGGTATAGGTCCGAAGTCAAATTTTTTGCTTGTTGTCTGAGTTCGCTGAGTGATCGAAACTGCTAGGGCAACACATTTAATGTGGCAGAAAGTAAGTTATAAAATGGGCACTTGGAACCCTAATTCATCATTGTGCATTCAAGAAGAATAGTTCGAGAGTATTTTCTGCAAAATTTCAAAGGTGTGAAAGGTGATCCTTGCAGAGAATTTCAAGGTATTTCTATTGATCATTAATTTTGTATCTACTTTTGCGATTGGTAGAACTTTGTTTGAGCGAATCATGAAGAAAATCAAAGGAACCTTAACTTTGGATGAGTATAGCAGTCAAAAGATTAGGGATGAAAGGAATTTGTTGTCGCTCACTAATTTTAGGAGGCTTGAAGGATCTAAGCATAAAGGTTTGGATATATGGAACGAATACCCTCATTTCGTCAATACAGAAGTAATTCAGTTTGTTTTCAGCAAATTGGACGGTGATATCCTCACTCTCGACAAACCTTATCAAATTACTAAGGATGTGATTAGAAATTTAATGGGCTTATGCAATGATGGTGATTTATCGAAGAAAAATTCAATTTGCAATGTTGAGGTCAAAGCCCTAACCGAAGTAAGGGGAGATCAGAGGGCTCTATTAATTGTGGCGATTAATGACCCTTTGACAAGGTATGTGGTACATGGAATCTCATACAAGATCTTCTTCAGAAATTGTGAAGGATCAACCTCGGCAGGCGCTGCATATAACACTTATGAAATGATAATTGAAAATGAATATTTTGATCTATGTAGTTTGGTAAAGGAGCAACTGATGGAAAATGTTCAATTAACGAAGGATATTGACTACCCTTTTAGGTTTGGCACTCTGGTAATTTGCATTATGATGTATTTTCAAAACTATTTTCCTGCGAAAGATAATGTAGTATGGAGAGAAAATATGTCGATTTGTAAGCAAATCTTCAATCATTATAATTCTTTTGAAAACTGTGAACAAGTGTATGAAAGATTTTTTAGAAAGATGTTAGAAAATTTTGGGGAAGGTGTTATCCCTATGCCAATAAAGATAATAGAAGGTGGGTCATCCTCCAGCAAGGCTAAGAAAAGGAAAAAGAGAGAAAGTGATATGGGTGATGTCACTCCACCGGTACCCAAGTCTAAAAAAGGTTGAAGAAAAGGGAAAAGGTTAGTTAGTTGTGGATGTAGAAGATGAAGTTTCTAAAGATCATGCTTCAGAAATTCAACCAAAACCAGTGGAACTGGTTGTGGAAATTGCAGAAGACAGTGATGAAGAAGGTGCTCTGTTCAAGTCAAAGGTTGTACAAATCATTCAGGTTGAGGGTGGTATGCAGAAGATATCAAATGTATGGTTGAATGGACCATCCTATGAGTAGGATGTCATTGAGGACACTCTAGGAATATATTTTTTTGATAATAATATTGAGTTGGAAAGTCTACAGGATGTTCTCCCAAAAGAACTAATTGACTGTGTCAAAGAAGCTATGGAATCTATACCTTTGGACAAAAAAGAGGAGGAGATAATTTTTCATTTAAAAATGCAGTTTAGGCTATCTCTCTCCAATTTGAAGAAGAAAATGAATGTGTTGAGACAGTGTATTGATTTGGGAAATAAGGTACTCAATTATTGTTTAAAGTGGCCTCATGTGGTAAGCAAGTACAAAGACAAGTTGCGGGAAATTGAGAATGAGACTGTCAAAATTGGTCAAGATTACTGTGTCTTTGGATATGGATGGAAATGTGAAGAAGAAGGTTCATGCTCTACAAGATGAGCATAAAAAGGTCCACTATGCTAGAAATACTCTTATTGACACCTTCTGGAAAGTAAAAGACCTAACTGAAGGGAGACTAGAGCAGATGGTTGAGGTGCTCAAGTCAGGAGAAAAGCTGGAAGCTGCAATCACCATTCATGAGTTGCTTGTTCAGATCATCTACAAAACCTCGAAAAATAACAGCTAGATCATTACCATTGGAATTGTGATAGATTCATTGAAGAAATTCCTTCCAAAAATGAAAGCTAGGTATAAAATAATTTTCTGAACTCTTGTTGTAGTTGACAAATTTTGATCAAATTTTTTCATCATCAGTTGGGGATAGAATGGAGTAAAATTAAGTGCAATGTAGAGCGGATATAATAGAGATTTTTCATTGATGTCAAAGGGGGGAGAATGAGTGAAAAATCTCCCGAATATCCATAGGGGGGGTAGTAATTTTGTGTTTGGTTTTGACACTTAATCAAATTTTCACTAAGTGTTGCCATCAATGCCAAAGGGAGAGATTGTTGGCATATGGCTTGGAGAGATCCTTTTTGGCTACTTGTGTTGTCATTGATGGAAACTAGAGTCAGCAGTATGATCCGCAGTATTGGCATTACTTCTATCGGCAGTAAGTTTGGACAATAGGACATCCGGTTGTGCAAGTAAAACTGCACATGATATCGCTCACTGTACTGGATCATTATTTCATGGTGTGGAGCTCCAGGAAATATTTATTAACAATTACACTACTCTCTGATGAGTTTTGTGGTATTGTATTAAGTCGAAGTTGGAGTTAAGAGATTCGGTAGCATGATTCATGGCTTATTTTCCATTGTGGCTGACATGCTTCGTATGATGTTTTGTGGATCTATGAGGAATGTGTGTTTTTATATTACTTATGTTTTGGTCCCTACTAAATTCTAGCCGACTTGTGTAGGTATTCTTATCTTCCACTTAGGTAATGCGATTTGACATAAAAGAAAAATATTATATCCTATTATGAGGTTGACATACTTTTGAATTTCTTATTAGCGGGTATATAAAGGAGATCTGTAAATCATTTTGAATATATGTATGTGATGTGTGTGGATGTGCATGTGTGTGACATATGAAAATCATGGCGGTTGATATAATGTTGTTATAAGAAGAGAGCGAAGAAGAGCAGATCAGTTGTTAGTAACAGTTTTTCTCAAGCAGTGCAGAGCGGAGTAGAAGTGTGATCCGGATAGGAGATCCAGAATTTAATTTTGAGCTTTAGTGGAACTGAATCCTATCATTTTTTGATGTTGTATTCTTAGTTCAAATCTTGTTATAAACTTTATTATATTTGTAAGGCAGTGAGCCTCTTTTTCTTTGAGCAGTGAGCTCTAGGCAGTCAGTACTGAATTTAACTCCATTTTCTGAAAAATGTTTGTCGCTCTTCTGACAAACATTTGTTGGACAACCGATGAACTAACGAAATAATTTTCGTCACCAATTTTTTGTAAAAATTCAGACCAAGAATTAAATGTCAAAATGACGGCCCAGATTCATCATTCATCAGCATCATAAAATGGCTCTGTTGTTCATCAGAATATCAATGACAACTTCGTGTATCCATCGATGAATTATAACCAAAATGCAATTGTAATGCCTCTTCCAAAGCGTTGAAACAACACCAGAAGTTCATCACCATTTCGACGAAATGGGCAAGTAGTTACGACGAAACCTTCGTCGTAGCTATAGCAACTTCGTCGGACCTTTTCGATGATTCGTTAGTTGCCTTTGTCGAAATTGCGACGAAATAATGCAATTTTTTTAAAAAAAATATTCATTGAAATGTACCATCATGGAGACTCTTGGCGATGACCACTAAATCCAACCCATCAATGAGAGATCAATCATCGGCATAGGATAGAAAACTCACTCTGATAGTCCATGCCTTACTGATGACTTATGTCGGCAAGACAGATCCAATGTCACACTAATTTGACCTCTGCAGGAGTTTTAAATAGACCTACACCATTTCATCACGGAGACTATTGGAGATGACCACCGAAGCCAACCCATCGATGAGAGATCAATCATCGGCATAGGATAGAAAACTCACTCTGATAGTCCATGTCTTTTTTATGACTTCCGTCTTCAAGACAGATCAAATGTCACACCGATCTGACCTCTGCAGGAGTTTTAAATGGACCTACACCATGTCATCATGGAGACTCTTGGTGATGACCACCGAAGCCAACCCATCGGTGAGAGATCAATCATTGGCACAAGATAGAAAACTCACTCTGATAGTCCATGTCTTGCCAATTACTTCTGTCAGCAAGACAAATCCAATGTCACACCGATTTGACCTCTGCAGGAGTTATAAATAGACCTACACCATGTCATCACAGAGACTCTTGGCGATGACCACCAAAGCCAACCCATCGGTGAGAAATCAATCATCGGTACAAGATAGAAAACTCACTCTGATAGTCCATGTCTTTCCAATGACTTCTGTCGGCAAGACAGATCCAATGTCACACTGATCTGACCTCTTCAGGAGTTTTAAATAGACCTACACCATGTCATCACGAAGACTCTTGGTGATGACCACCAAAGCCAACCCATCGGTGAGAGATCAATCATTGGCACAGGATAGAAAACTCACTCTGATAGTCCATGTCTTGCCAATGACTTTTGTCGGCAAGACAGATCCAATGTCACACCGATCTGACCTCTTCAAGAGTTTTGAACACTGTTGGTTATCAGCAAGACATTCTGAGGGTCTCGCCAATTAAACAAATGTCTAAGAGCAAGTAAACAAATGGAACCTATTAATTTTCTTATTTTGGGACTCTTTAAATCATAGAATAGATACCATCTTCTTTTGTAATGTACTTATATTCATATTTGAATTTTATACCAATTGTCATTGCACATTCCATTTTACTTCAATAGAGTATTCTATAAGCAATATATTGATAATGCCAAATTATTTATGGTGTTGAACAACTCTACCTATCATCACAGTTTTATTGTTTCCCCCTAGAGAATCTTGCAAAGACAAGTTTACAATACCAAGTCAACTAATATGAAAAAGACTTACTTCCATACAAATTAAATGATTATTCTCACAATGGCAATTGTCTAATCACAACAACAATTCCATGAAAGGTTATTCATGCTTCATAAGAGATGACTAATCATACATACAGACTGCAAGATGCATAGAAAAAGAATTACACTTGAGAACAACCAAGGGCTAACAAGGGAAGGAGTTAAGAAACATTTGGATTGAAGAGAAAATGTGTAGGGAAAATGTTGAGCAATGTCAAGAGAACATAGCTTGTAGAACATATTCTTGACCTAATCAAGTTCTTGAACAACTTAAAAAAAAAATACTAACACATACATGAGACATGTAATGAACTTCCAATATCTGCTATCTTTTTCATTAATGGAGAGGTAGGTAAAGGAGAAATATTTATAATTGTAACACTATTCATAGTTCAGTAAATTATGTTTGCAATTTGTGTTCAATGGACCTCATTTTTATCATTATACTACCCATCTAATACCATATTTTAATCTAGGGTTCAACTATCTCAGATCTAAAGAAGCACCTTCAATTAACCATTTAAAGTACTATAAAATAAGGTAATACTTTTACTTGAGAAAGAGTGGGTACACTTGTAGGATTAAATTTCTCACAATCATTAGGATTTATTGGTACATAGACACAACCTGCAACATATGAAGTAATGGATGACTACAAGTTAGTGAAATGGTCCTTAATATGTGACTGGTTTGCAAATTTATTGGTAGAAAATAAGGTTACAAACATATCTACATAAAAAATTATGAGGACAAACTACTGTAATCATCAAAATAGATGAAAAGTGCAAAGGAAAGAGCCAAGCTACATCTCTAGAGCCTAAAAAAAACACATGCAAGAAACATAAAAAAAAAGAACAAACCAGTTTTTGGATGAATACAAAATGGTGCCTTCAGCAAGTGATTCATATGCTTTCACACCTGACACGACATTAAGAAGATTTTAGTCTTCCTCTGTGAAATTAACTACTTCCAGAAAAAAACCTAGAAACGAATATTATATACCTCCATGTCTAGCCGAGGGTAGGTATAAGAGAAAACAATTTCCTTAATGCAATGCTGAAAAATATCAATGTGTGTGTAGGCTTGTATTACTCAAAATATCATTTCACTTCCTAAGGAAAAATACCAAAGTGATGTTTTAAATTTCAATCTTCACATAGGCTCCCTTATTGCTACACATGCATATACAAGCATTCTTCGAGCTCTAAACTATTCAAATATTAAGGATTTAATTAGCTATAAGATGGAAAGTTGTTGTTTAGACATAATCCATCATCTTTTACATATATTTATTCAGTCCTAGAGCTTCAGATAAATAAGTGTAAATGAGATAGAAATGTGAATCTTTTATGACAAATAAATTTCTTAAAATGAGAGGGGGGAGAGAAAAGGGTATGGGGAAAGAGAATACTTGAATGTATAGCAAAGTATAACATTTTGATCATTATAACAATGAAACGAATCTTAAGTTTGAAGCATTAATATCATTTAGAACATTTATGATCAAGAATGAATGTAAGTAGAGAAATTTTTGCATACCTGTAGATGGTACAAAATTTCATGGTTAAGTGGAAGCCTCCCATCAACAACAAGATCCAAATATCTGTGTATCTATCTCAATTAAGCCTCTAAACCCTTCAAAGCTGTCAATTTTTCCACTAACCTGTTATGCACAAAAGTCAAATTTTAGAGTTATGCCACCACTAAAAATAGAAGAAACGGAGCTTTGAAACCAAATCCACACACAACACAATGTGGCATTCATACAAATACATACAAACAAACTAAACTCAGAACATTGGAATGGAAACAACTTCAAATTATGATGCAGAGCATGGATTAGGTATAAAGAATCATTTTTCTGCCACCATATTGAAAAGTTAGCACTTTCTTTCATCTTTGTATATTGGTTTGATGCTTCAAATGATGCATTTCTTATATTTAAAAGTGCATTACCTTATTGAGCTTCTCTTTGTTTCAAGAATAGTTTAATATTCTCTACTTATTAGGGCCAACCACGTGACAGTGGAAGCTCATTCTCCCCCCCCCCCTCCCCTCACATCACTCTCAATTCCCCATACCTAATCATATAACATTAATCATTCATTCATCCATTAATAACATATAACATTCATTCATTAACATATAACATTCATTCTTTTAGTTTTACATATTAAAAATGGTTGTCATGATATGATTACAATCACTTTTTTTTTTTCTTTTTAAAGCTAAAAAAATCTGAAGTGGAGTATCGTTTTCTAAATCATTTGTCCCCCCTTTAGTTTTTTTTCCTCTGCTCGTGATCTTAATGTACGCCTAGTCATGTGCTCACAACATGGACGCAGCTAAGGGGGGGTCTTCTGCAACAAAGAAATGTTAAATTGATATGTTTTATTATTATTGTTACAAGTATTTCATTAATTAAAAGAACATTAGAGTGGTTCTCTTTACCTAATGGGTCCACATCATGTTCCTGATCTTCTCTAGCCTGATCATGCTCAACATGTTGATCACGCTCTACATGCTCTAAAGTTGAAACATGAAAGGTTACATTAATTAATACACCAATTGAAATTAAATATGTTTAAAAAGAACATTAGAGTGGTCCTCTTTACCTGATGGGGCCACATCATGTTCCTAATCTTCTCTAGCCTGATCATGCTCTACATGCTCTAAAGTTGAAACACAAAAGGTTACATTAATTAATACACCAATTGCAATTAAATATGTTTAAAATAACATTAGAGTGGTCCTCTTTATTTGATGGGCCACATCATTTTCCTGATCTTCTCTAGCCTGATCATGCTCAACATGTTGATCACACTCTACATGCTCTAAAGTTGAAACATGAAAGGTTACATTAATTAATACACCAATTGCAATTAAAGATGTTTAATTGTATTAATTCATACTGCATTTTATATAACATATGAATACATCCAATACCGGGATGCACACCATGACCTTCATCTGTAGGTTGTGCTCCACCCTCACCAGGATGCATTCCAGTGTCATGTGTAGTATTATCATTGCTTGTATCTTTAAAACAAATAAGCATGTAATTACTTTATGGTGGAAATTAATATTGAATAGATTGCACAAGTATTCAATTTTAAATAAACTTTATTGAGTTTATTTACCTACATGTCAGATGCAGTGGAAGATTGTGTTTTCCCAGTCAAGACTCTTAGGCATTCAGCCATGACTCCATAGCCTTGCTGGAAAGGCAATCTTTAGGTCCTCTTCTATGGGAACTCTATTGAATTCAGAGCCCTGCATTTTTGCATAAGATAATGAATTTTGCTTCTATGGTGTGATAAAACCAAAATTGTTTACAATTTATTATTTGGATGCAATATTTCATTTATTGATACTTACAATTCGTGCAGCTAATTTCATATAACCACCAGAGCCAAGTTTGTGTTGCCCATGTTTTTCTATTCTTGCCTTTGTTTCCTTCGATGTGTCAGGCAGCCTATGAAAAGTTTGAAATATGTTAGATTATGTAAAAAAAAAGAGTAATCAGTATATAATTACATTGTTGATAGTATCACATACCTTCCTTGGCTTGGTGGTGTCTTTCCTTTTTTTTTTTCAGCCTTCTTCTTTCCATCTGACACCAGGTCCTTCCACTCCCTCTTTGGAATCATGGGGGGATGCTAGTACTTTTTGTTCTTCTCTAAATGTGACCTATATTGGTCCCTCACATAATTTAGATAGGTACCAACTTTCTTAAGGACCTTGGTTTGATTGAACATTTTATCACCAAACAACACAACTAAACGGTTAATGAGCTCATCTTTTAAATCTTGATTTTGGGCATTCCACCGTGTACATATGGTGGGCCCGATGCAAAATGATCATGGGATCAATAGTCTAAAAAGAGTGATCAATAAGTAAATTTCAATTGGATTATATATAATAATAATTAAAACATTTTAAAGTACCTGGGACCTTCTCTATCTTTATGGGAATGAAATCCTCGTTCACCACAAATGTGACTGGAAATGTTCCCGTACTAGTAATACGAGAAGGTCCAAGAAATGTTGCTAAAATATCACTAGTTTTAGTGGCCTCTACATCCCTAGGTGCATGTCCTTACACATGTTTTGGCATGTGTTCGCTACCAGAGGGTGTAGTAACGGATGATTGCATGGTATGTGTTGCCGACATTTCAGATGACAATATAGGCGCGGATGATGGGGTCAGATGATGTAATGTATGCGCAGTAAGATCGGGATGGACACTTGTACCAACCCCTACTCCTTGAGCAGCACTTACAGTACCCTGATCATGGCTAGGAGCATCATGAGGACACAAAAAATCTTGTAAAAACAACACATATTTTAGTTCATGACATAAAAGAGTACAAAATATAAAACCATGAATGAACTTATGCTATAATTAAAGACCTCATGACAGCTTACTTGCAAGTTTTGTGCTCTCTCAGTCAATATTTTAACCCTCTCTCTTATCTCATCTATTTGAGGCACTATGAATAACAACTTAAGAATTTCTTCATTGCATTTTTTGTGGGTCTTCCTTATCATATCGAGAGGGTTTGCTGAATAAGTGATGTCATCATCACATAATATTGACTGCACCTCCCTATGGATGCTCTCATCTACTGCTGATGCCTTTCCCCAATCAGTCGACTGCAACAAGAATATTAAAAACATTATCGAAATTAACCAAATAGACTTATGAAAAAAACATAATAATAAAACATTTTGCTCATATCTAATTTGTACAATTACAATGAGGTAAACCTGTCGGGTAGAAGCACCTGAAGATGCATCGTGATTTGTGCTCTGGGCCAGATACTTCCCCATATGATCAATGTCCCACTGTGACAAAAATTAAATATAAAAAAAATGAAACCAATAGACTTACGAAAAAAAACATAAGAATAAAATGGTATATTGGAGTCATTAATTGGAGGTTGGGTAAAATGGTACATAGTACGTACCACCCCCATAGTAACTGTGTTTGTAACTAAACGATTCAAATTGTAATCGATTAGCAACTCTTCCCCTGCAGTTATTGATTTTATCGCACATATGAATACACAGCTTCATGCGTGCCTCAAATATGCAATTGGTTGCTTATTTGTTGACCCAGGTCATGTACTATTTATAAACCCTGCAATATTCCCTAATGCTTTTGACCTTCCGTCAATGTACATAGCCACTCCTTTATTTTGATCCTTATCTTTTAGATGTATATAATTTGTTGACAGTGCATACCTACGCATACTTTATGTATATCGAACCAGCTGTATCCAATCTTTGTAATTGTAATAGGTTCCCGACATACTCCATTAATTCAAGTAACTGCATAACAGACCTTTATGCCATCCATGCAAAATAGGCCCAAACAAGTAATGACAATGGTGTTATGCGACATATCCTCTCGTTGACACAAAAATCAGTGTTTATTGAGGAAGTTCCTTGGGTACCCATTATTTTTGTAGATGTTTGTACCTCAAGGGCACCTCAACATTCCTATGCTCTCATCATCATAAGAACATGACCCTCTTTAGCAAGAAAAAATTCCATGCTTTAAATTTTCTTCTAATCTTTTGACCCTAGTTTATCTCCTCTTTAGACCTACTACATGTCTCGCTTTCCTCTTTTCTTCCCCCTCACTCAAGGAAGACAGATCTAAAAAATACCTATTTGGTGGTACCTGCACTCATAAGGATGTTGGATGAAGTTCTTTCATGGTGATGTGATCCCAAGGTGACATTATGATTAATCTATCATTTCATCGCTATAATTTCATAGGTTATAAGGTAATCAAGTCTTGATAGATTGCAAGTTATTGTTACTACCGTCCAAATGTGTCCATCACAAATCAAATCTACTTAACATTTTAACTCCCAAACTTTGTAACATGTGTTAAATGTGACTATGGTTCACTAGTTACACAACCAAGGCATCAAATGTATTCTCTAATTGTAATCAAAGGACTTTTTCTCTTCATTCAAGTAAATAAACTTGAAGGGAAACACCACCAAGTGGTTTATTGGACACCTACATGACTAAAAATAGCAGCAAATTTACATTTAATTTCCATATGTCTAAGTGGTTCACGGGGAGGGAGTGTGTACTACACCTAGTTAAGTCATCATAAGTTTATGCTTTGGCAATAAAAAAAATTAAGTCATCTTAAATCTTCCTATGTCTAATTGCTAAGAGACTTTTGGTATGTTTTAAGGTAGGATGAGTGGTTGCATCAATGTTTTAGTTCTCTATGACAAGGTTTCAACATCTTCAAATAGTGAAAGTCAGGTTCTCATAGTCATTTGAAACAACAACATTTTGATTATGTCTGATGGTAGGATTTGATAACTTAAAATATCTCTACTTCGAAACAAAAATATCTCTAACAACTTTAAGAGCTAAGAGCTATAATGGGATGGCCACCATCCTAGGAAAGATTCTTCATTCTCACTTTTAGGTGTTAAAATTTAACAATACCTTGATTGATGAAAGAGCCCAAAGAGTCTTTCTCCATGGTATCCAAGTACACATAGCAGCGGTCTTCTCTTATATGGTTGGACATGATTTAAAGAACTTAGCTAGGAATTATTCATTTAACCTAAGTTTTTCTCATAATGCCATCATTGGAAAAGTATGATCAAATTCTTCTATTATGAAGAATTGGTCTATGTGCCTCTAGTAATCACTATAAATGTTTGTAAGGATAAAATGACTAATTACATCAGGTAGGAGAGAATCAACTTTGAGTTCTTCAAAGATTATATTCCTCTATTCATAATTTTTAAGGGTTGTGTGTGGAGGAGGTTATCACTACCAAGAAGGGAGGAGACCTTTCCTTGCATATGTTTGTGGTGGATGTATTAAAGAAGAATTGTATGCCTCTATTTCCATTCATTAGATCTAGCTTAGCCTAGAATATACTTGGGCTAAGTCTACAATTGCTTCAAACTCATGCGATGAAGGCTATGTGTGATGAAATCCTAGACCTCAACCAAGATGTGGGTAGATTATGGGAGTTTTGCCAAGACCTGAGGTTGGTCGATAAAAATGTGAAAGACTAAGCTATTTTGTTTGTTCTGTCTTATCTTATACCATTTTATGAGAATGGGGGTGCCAATGTACGAGAAGATCTTTGGAAACTAGGCATGAAAATTACAGGTTAAAGAGAATGGGGGTGCCAAACTTACAGTACTCATTGTCCATTGGTCATTGATTTTCCCTGAGTGCCCTTAACCTTGTCCTCGATGCTGGTATTGGCCTTGTTTTCACTCCTCCAAACTCTTCCTCAACATTGATATAGACCTTGTTTTCACTCCTCCAAAATCTCTGTCGGTGCTGGTATTGACCTTGTTTTAACTCCAAACTCTTCCTCGACGCTGGCATTGACCTTGTTTTCACTACTCCAAACTCTTCCCTGTTGGTATTGACCTTTCACTTCTCCAATTTGATGAGCTACAACCTAGTTTCGTTAGGTTTTAGAGTATGTTAATTAAATTGAAAATTATGGCACCATTTAGCTAGGTTTTAATATTCTACAATATAGTTAAGTATATATTAGCTATATTTTACATAATAAATAATATAATTATTTAACTTATTATAATTATATATTATATTCTTTAACAAAATTATTAAATACGATAAAATTATTATAATTAATAATTAATAATAAGTATATTTTATATAATACAAAATATAATTAATATAATATATATTTAATATAATATATATTTAATGTAATATATATTTAATATAATACATATATATATATTAATATAATATTAATATGAGAGAGAGAAACTAAATTTTGATTGGTTGTTTCATGTCAACAATCCAAGGATGGCATGTGTCCTTGGGGAGTTATGCTCAAGGTAGCATGCCATTTAATTAAAGATATGATAATTCTCCTTTAAGACCTCTTTAATGTACCCATTGCACACTTAAGGAGACAAAGATAAATATAGGGAAGAAAATATAAAGAGAGGGAGATAATGATAAACATACAAATAGAAAGGGAGACAAGGAGATAGGGAGAGGTAGAGAGATAAAGAGATAAGGACGAATAGATAGAGGTATAGGGAGGGTGATTGATATATCTCTCCCTGTCACTCTCTATCTCTCTATATCTCCCACTATCTATGTCACTCCCTCTTCCCCCCTATATCTATTGAGCTATCTCTCCCTCTCCCCCCTTTCTCTCTCATTCACTCCATCTCTCCCTCCATCTCTCCTACTCTATATCTCTATCTTTATTTCTCTTTTTATCTCTGTCTCACTCTCTCTATCTCTTTCTATCCATACCTTTCTCTACCTCTATCACGATCTCTCTATCTCTTTCACCATCCCCCTCTATCTCTTTATATCACCCCCTTTCTATGTCTCTCCCTCTCCCTCTATATATATTGAGCTATCTCTCCCTCTCTCCCATATCTTCTTCTCTCTCTCCCTTTCTACATATCGCTCTCCCTCTCCCCCTCTTCTTTCTCTCCCTTTTCTACCTATCTATCCCCCTCTCTTCTCTCTTTTCCTCTTCAACCTATCTCTCCCTCTCTCCCCCTCTTCTCTATCTCTCCTCCTCTACCTATCTATATCCCTTTCTCTCCTCCCCCTCTCTATCTCTCACCATCTCTCCCTCCCTATCCCCCTATCCATACTCTCTATCTCCACCTCTCTTCCTTTCTCTTCCCATATATCTCCATCTCTCTTTCTCTTCCCATATATCTCTCTATCTCTCTCTCTTTCTCTCCCCATCTATCTCTATCTCCCCATATATTAACTAAGAATCCATGCAAGCATACAATAGTATATGTTGGTAAAACTATAATAGTGTTTTATTAAACTATAAGTAGATTATTGCCACCACTCTTCATTCAACATGAAATGCCAAATGTAGCAATTGTTTTGTTGCTTTGTCAAGTTTCATTAACCAAGCTATTTACTGGGTTGAATAAAGTTGTGTTATGACCCTTCATCTCTTTAAAATAATTAGACAATATTAGTGAGATCAGGAAGGGGAGAAAACTAAACTCCTTCAAAATAGGGGTAGTTGTGGGTTTGTTGGTTTTCTTTGTATACTATATACTTAGTTCCTCTAGGATAAATAAGTCACTTTAGATCATTTTCTTAGTTGTGTATCCTAACTAATATAGAGTAAGCTTTTTCATTTTAATTGACTACTACATAATAGTTTATGTGTTGAAAGAATTGTTTCCATTCTTTGTAGTTTTTACATTAGAATACAAATCATATTTAATTTCATGCCAATATACTTCTTTCATAAAGATATTTGTTTAAATAAATGCTTCATAACCCATATAATAAAATCATAACCTATCAAAAAGGCAATAGGAATTTTTTAAAGAAAAGAACACTTGACCCAATCATAAGTGTATGGCCTTCGTAGAAAGGAGTGATCCACCTTAGCAATAACAACTACCTGATTTAGACCTAGTAGGTTCAACTCAACCAACCTATCAACCTGCCTTTAAGAAGCTTCCAACAAGTTTAGAATGACCAATTTTAAAAATCCAAACAACTCTCAAAGCTTGACAAAGAACAGAAGTTAGATTTCACACTTTGACTCCTTGAATCCTTGTAACAATGCAAACCTAGTTTTTTCCCAATAACTCAAAACTTTCCCAAAACACCAGAGAAACCCTTGATGGTTTTAGACACCCATTTTGGAGTTATTAAACATACTTCAAGGGAAAGTACAAGTGATTTTGAAAATTTTATAGTGATTTTGCACTCGTTGATTCCCTAAAGAAAACCTTATCTTGAGTATAATCCATCATAGTCACATATGATCACATCATTCTTGACCATTTGATATCATGAAAAACCTCCAAAATCTAGCATTCAAATAACCCATATCGGCAATAATTTGTACAGGTCTCTCTGATTCATAAATCGTTATATTCTCATTTTCAGCATATCAACGAAAGAACAAAAATGTCACACTGATCGGATTACATAAGAAGATACACATCGAGATGACACGGTCCACGGTCTCACTGATAAAGAGATTCATCGGCAAGACAAGTTCCATTGGGGTGAAATGAAAAGTTCATACCGAGCATATAGGTATCAAAAGTTCATACCGAGCATATAGGTCTCACCGATGAAGTTCCATCGGCAAGAAACCTCTCTTGTCTCACCGATCAAAGCACAAAGAGTTGTATCAGAAGGAGTCTTGGCAACATGAGATTGAAGGAATAATCATCTGGGAGACTTATAACATTGGGTAAATTACTGAATGTCTTAGCAATACACCATGTCTTGCCAATGAAGACACAAACAGATCAAGATAGTCATCGGGGTGACTCTTAGCGACATTTATATGAATCAAATGGATAGATTATGTGATATCGGCATAATGTCTCCCCGACCAAAAGAATGTTTAATGAATGTTAGTCAAGACTGAATAAAATGATCGCCCAAATTTTGAATTGTCTTTCCGATAGAACATTTGATGTGCCAGTGGGTAAATTCGAAGATCACCTACGCTCGTGCTCAAAGCTAGGATTACTAAAGAAGACATATCGGGGAGATTGGCTTATGGTCCCATCAATGAAGGGAATCTATCGGCAAGACAAGTCATCTTGGCATGAAAAATATATGTTGGCTTGAATGTTTAAGTCTCACCGATGAAGTTTCATCGGCGAGACCATCATTTCTTTCACCGATAGGAGCACTAGGAATATATTGATGAGACATGTGCCATCGGTGTAAATCCTGAATGTTCACCCGACCCACTAAGTTACACTGATAGGAGGATATTGGAAAGAGTTCTGGTGACATATTCAAGACCAAAAAAAAAGTTATCGGCAAGACTTATAACATCGGAGGAACCACTGAATGTGTTAGTGATACTAAAAGTCGGGTCAATGAAGAAATAAATGAACCAAAATGATTGTCAGGGTGACTCTTGGCAATGTATACAAGACAAATGTTAACATCGGTCAGATGTGTAGAGTGTTACCTCGATTAGCAGAGTATTCAGTGAACATTGGTTGGAGCCTAATGTATAGATCGCCCAAAGTTTGAAGGTGTCTTGCCAACCAATTCATTTGATGTGACAGTAAGGAATTTGAAAATCTGTTACATTTGTGCATGGAGTTAAAACATTAATGGCACCACGGAGTACAGGTAATTTCATAAATTGAAAGGAAATCATTGCAAAATGAACATTATTGTGAATTGGTAATGAAGGAAATGAGGAGACAAACAAAGGGCTAGAGAATTGTTTCAATTGAAAGACCTCAATCAAAACCAGTAAGTCCTCTACATTTTAACTTTTTCATTTCTAAAATTTTAAGCGAGTAATATGGAAGCCACCAGCTTAGGGAAGTTGAAAGGTAGAAAACAAAGTGAGAGTAGTCACCCTAAGAGTAAGAAGCAGAAAGTTAAGTCTAGAATTGAGCCGGAGGGTGTTGAACGAAAGTTGAATTAGGATTTAATTGACCAATTTCTTGGCTCTGGGTCTAGAGGTAGGCACTCCACGCAACTGAGGGTGGAAGTGGATAAATTGGACGACAAGTGCAAGCACATAGGAGATATTTGGACCCCAGTAAGAGGCTATGAATTGTTTAGATTCCACTTTCAATGAAGAGATCGTTTTGAGCCAGTTTGTAATCTGTGGCGTCTAAACTTGGGAAAAAATGGTTTGCCCTAATGTGTTTGTCAATATAGAGTTGGTAAAATTGTTGGCCACCCACTATGACTCAAAACTTAAGGCCATATGTGAACCATCTGGGAAACCGTTCATATACAAATCAGAGGCTTCAATATGTGAGGTTTTTAAGTTGGAAGGGTGGTGTAATGAGAAAATTGTGAATGAAGAGTTGGAAAAGGAGTTTTGGAGAATTGACACCACTTACAAGGGTTGGAGGTTGCCCTTACATAGAATTAAACAAGATGGTAAAATTGTCCCACTTGACGATGGCGATGGACCTCCATTCCATGTGGACTTATTCGAGCCCTATATGAGATATACCTATTTATCTGTAGGACAAGTGTTGGATATGGAAGTTCCTGAGTATATGTCCATTGTTCCCATGGTAATTGCAACTGACATTCAATGTCATAATTCTAGGTTATTCAACTATGCTTCATTTTTCTCCAAGGGCCTCGACTTAGCATTGGTGGAAATCAAGAATAAATCCCTTGTTCTGTACCTTAGGCATTATTCTCTTTTAATGCATCTAGTATTGTACTTCGAACAAGAGTTAGGGATTTGGCCAAAAAAGTTGAAGGTTTCACAGTTTGATAAAGAGGGAAAATTGTTACCCATTCAATTGTGGACTGCCATTTGGGATAGTAGGTTTACTAATTCCAGTTTCCTATATTTTGAAGAATATTTTGTAAAGCCAGTATATGAATTCTATAGTCATCCTTGTGCACACTCATTGTTTGATGAAATAAAACACTTCCTCATACCTAAGTACTTTAATGGACCAATTGATCACAATTGGGGAGACTGGTATTGCTTGGAAGATGCTACTATGGGAAGGGTGTTTGGTTTTGAGGATTCTCCATTCATTTTTCCTAAAACAGTCCCGAATAGGATTGCATATTTGGAAATTGTAAGACAAATGGATTTTTCTAGTACAAAGGAAGGATATGATTTGATCCTTGACAAATTAATGTAGTATAATATGAATAAGGGTCCACTAGGAGAAGGTTTTGATCCAAAGGGATATATCAATTCTTCCAAACAGAGAATAAACTTTGGACGATATGATCATGTGCCTTATCAGTTTGATGACATGATTAGAAATTTGGAGGCAAAGGAAGTAGAGAGAGTGGTGGAGGAATACAACCAAAGGTTGTCGAATATAGGGCTCCCTTTTTCTGGAGATGAGGAAACTAGAGAAGATATGCCACGAGACCTACCCAGTGGGATTTCTAGATTAAAAACTCAAGATTACAATTGCCCTCCTAGAGAACTAAGTGTTGAAGAGAGCCAAGATACAAACACTAGATAGATGGCATATAGGTCATTTGTAGCAGACAATGAATTTTTGAATTCTTTAGGATTCATATCTTTCTTGTATAAGCAAAAGGGCAAGGAGATAAGGGAGACAATTGATAATATTACACCAAGCAATGAGGAGCAGCTACTAAATAATTTGAAATTAACTGTGGATAGAGAATGGCTAATATGACCCCTGAAAAAGGAAGGAAAATGTTAGAGGATGCTAGAGTTATGATCTTTCCAGGGTTGGATTTGAATTCTGCATTGGTGTTTGATAGCTTATTAAAGGATAATAGTGCCACAGAAAAGCTTAGTCTGGAGGGGGTGACAGAAATATATGTTGGATCCAAATATAACCCGGATGAAGGATCACTCATGATATGGGCCTTGTATCCACCTCATAGAAATTCGGTGGTGATTGATACTAAGAAAGAATTTGGACATGTCATGACTCTGAAGGTTGGAGAGGTAGATCCTGTGGCGACTACAGACATTGGGATTAATGTGAAAAACTGAATAAATACCAAATACAAATGTTGATAAAAGAAAAGGAAATGTACAAAATGAATAATGAAAGGATCATGAGATAAAATGATCATTTGAAGGACATGCTAGGAGTCATAATGGGACCTCCTAAATTAATAACACATGATGAAAGCTCACAGGTAAAAGATCATTTGGAGGAGTCAACTGTGTATTCACAAGGTAAATATGATACACTCACTACAATAATTAGAAAAAAGTAGGCCAACTTAATGATTTGGTTGAATAAGCTATGGGGAGCATATTCAAAGAACCATGTTATAGGGCAAGAACACAAGAGAATTCATGGAAGGATTGAAGAAAAGTTTTGAGAATTAAATGAAAGAGATGTTCTTGACAGTGTGGTCATTGGTATGGGTAACCAAATTATAAAGAAACACAGCGACTATTATGAGGAACTGCGAGAAGATGCAAAGGGGCTAGTTGATGTTACGAATATGGGACTGTCTACACTATTTGAAGATGGAGAAAAGTTGAAAGAGAAAGCCAAGTGGATCAAAGAATGTGAATTGATGTTGTAGGGAATTCTGGAAAATGCTACAAGGAAGGATTCGACATTGGATGAGAGTTGTGAGTACAATGAAAGGATGATAAAGGTGGAAATATCAGCCAGGAATGCATTAGGAGATGTTGATACTCATGAATGACAGGATTAACTAGATCATTTATCAAATGTTCTTATATGGCTAAATAGAGCCTAATCTCTTGTTTTAATTAGTTAAGTAAAATAAAACATTTGTGAAGGGACATGTCCCTTCCAAGTTTTGATGTATTTATATATGTTCCATAGTAATGCAACAGATATAGGCATTAGGAGATATTCAATAGATAGATTTCTAGCAAAATGTTTTCATATATAGAGACTCAGATGCATGTATTTTGATGGAGTAAATGAAGATATATAAGTTATGGATTAAGATTTTGGTATCAGTTGTTTGTTAAATTTATGCAATTATTTGATTGTCTCCATTCTGATGCTTCTCTATTGTTTAAATTGATATAAAAAATTTATACTCGGTTTATCATTGTACATTTTCTATTTATGTGTGATCTGGTTATTTGGTTCTCTCAAGTAGAGATTAAAATCTTTTAATCAATCACAACAATTGGGAAGTGTTAGTTGGATTAATAAGAAGAATCACATAACTATAATTTCCATTCTATCTCAAGAAGAGTTTGTTAATTATTCACTTGCATGTTTACACAAGTTGTAAACAATTTATGTGCCTAACAGTTTGAATTATTGCCATTATTGAAATCCACATTTGCAAATATTCATTAGACTCCATATACCCAATAAGGCACTAGTCTCCCCTTGTATTCTTTTATAATTTTCATTATTCTTATTTATTTTACACTTACATTTACAAATACACATACATATGCATTTATTGTTTTCATTTATTTCTCATGTAGTTTAATAGTTTGATCGATTTCATATTATATGTGTTGAAGACTTTAGAATTTCAATTACATTAATTTATTGATATATTGTATCTATAACACTTCAAAACCATATGCTCTTTACATTTACACTTGCATTTAGAAATACACATTTATATACATAGATATAGATTTCTTTAATGATATGTTGCATTTATTGTTCTAGGAGAGCATCCAGTAATTGCATTTACATTTACATTTAAAAATACAAATACATACATACATACATATACATATATATATGTGTGTGTGTGTGTATCATTTTTATTTAGTGTTTAGAAACAACCCATTAGGTCTAAACATGGATAAAAATTCATAAAATCAGACCTCCCATACATATTTTGTTGAAACCTAGGCTTAAACCTCTCATTTCACATGCTTTTCTTCACAAAACTCTTGAGGACAGCAACTATACCTTCTTTATTCCTCATCCTACACCCTATTCATGCATCCTACAATCACAATAGTATCCATGGGGCCTCTTACACAAGCTACAATAATCACAAAAAGTGTAATAGCCCCTTTATATCATGTTTGGACTACAAAACCCTCAAAAATAGGGTAATCAGGCTGTATGCAAAGAAATGAAGCTTTCTAACTCAAATCAACGCCTTAAGCCCTCAAATCATATTCAAATAAAATCTAACACATATCTTCACGACATGGAATTGATTTCACATCAAAATATGGCTGCATGTGACCGTACAGTACTACATAACAGGAAAAATATAGAATTTTTGAAGAAAAACACATATTTTCGAATGTCAAGAGCTTGTATTTTCAATCCTCAACCATCAACAACCATTACAATGATCACTTTATGCCTTTTAAATGCCTTTACACCTCAACCACTAAACAACCACCTCTACAACTGACTTTTTAATCTTTTATGATCACATGAAACATAAAACACACTAATTCCAAGGTTGTTAACATCACTATTGAAATGTTTTAATTTTTTTACCTTTCAAACATCAAAAAGTACATCATTAAATTAATTATGTAATGGCATAAAAATTAAAAACATCATGAATTAATTATGTAACCACATAAGTCAAATATAATTCTATCACGAAATCAATATCAAATAGATAATATAATCGCATAACTCATACATCTCAATGTCATTGATCTTCTTCTTCATCCAACTCTTTGTCTGTATCATCAAATCCAGATTTGACATTGTAAGAATTGGTCATATCATCATCATCATCATTGATATCAGTTTTGATAATGTCATCATCCACACAAATATCATCTTCATGAACATTAACTCCTACATCATCATGATCTAGTTCCTCCTCTTTGACATCTTTTTCAGGGGCATCATCAACTAACTGTTGATCCTGATCATCATCTACGTCATCTTCTATTTCTTCGGTATATTCTTCTTCCACCACATTATACTTTACTGGCCTTCCTCTTGGATCATGTCTAACAACAAATGACCAACCTGGTTTACCTGGAACCTCTAAGTAAAATACCTGCTCAAATTGGCTTGGAAGAACATAGGGCTCATTTCCAGCTCACTCGATCGACCTTGTATTAACCATGGTAAATCCATTATCACGTTCAATAATAGTTCTCTCAGGATCATTTTCATTTAATCGTAGCATGTACCATAGGACAACAAACATAATTAATTTGAAGGATTTAAAATCACACTCAAGTATATCATCCAAAATCCCATAGTATCAATTTTCTGAAACTTTTGGATGTATGTCGCTTCTAGATGAAACATTAGTCACCTGAAAGACTGCAGTTATACCAAAATCATAAGTTTTCTTCGTGTCATCCAACTTTTTGATTCAAAATTTACAACCATTGCACCACATAGCCTTGTGGTGTTTCACCTGCAATATGTCAAACATGTAAAAATTATCGCAATATCATTAGTTGATAAACATATTTATTCTTGGTTGAATGTATGCAAAGAAAACAATCTCAACATATATATACATTAATATAATCGAAAATAATTAAATAATATGGGTGATTAATATATTTATACATACCTATTTATCTCTTAAACCATATGCTAAATCAATTTCCCTTTGTGTAACATTGGAATCTCCATTACGATGAGCTTCTTTAACCAATGAAGCCACACCTTCCCATGTTAATGTGTGACCAGATTGTTGACATTGTTCAATCCATACCATCATCCAATCAAGATTGTTTGCGATGTACAAATGTAGTGCATCCCACTCTCGCCAATCAGACAAAAAATTGAAATTCATAAACGCGATAATTAGTTAAATAGCACAAGATAAATCTTAATTTGTAATTGATGTATATTGAAGATTAAAAATTAAATAAGTACAATATACATAAAAACCATATTTAAAATGTATTCCAATTAATCTCCATGACCATCTTATAATTACCTCTCACTTTCCTCAATCTACCTTTCCCCATCAGATACTCCCCTTCGAATTTGTTAATGGAGTTGGGATCCCAAATGCGATCTACATGGATCTTTGTTGCAAACTTAAGAATATATTCACTAATGTACACCATGGTCTAGTATACCATATATCCCTCCACCATAGAACCCTCAGGATGTGCTCTTTGTCTAACCAAAGCCTTAAAAATTTCAAGTGTCTCTCAACCATCCACATTGACCTTAGGTGTACAGGTCCACACAATTCAATCTCCTCAATTTGATGTATGATGTAGTGTTCTTGTGCATTGAAAAATGTCGAAGGTAGACACTTTTGCATTTCACACATTAGACGAGGAGTTTTTCTTCCAATAATTTATATCTTCTTTATGGATTTCTTTAGATGACAGCAATCTACAAGTGATTCAAGGTGCAAATATATTAACGAGATTTAACAAAACTATACAGTATATTACATAACAAGTAAAACAAATGGAAATTAAAAGATCTATACAATGAATTGAACAAATATCGCTACTTACCTCATGTATTTTCTAAGATCATATATAAATTGCTTGGCATTGTTGTCGAAGTTGTCTGGGAGAGATAGAGGTAGAACGTACTGCAACAATTATAAAATGATCTTTTCATTATTTTTCCAAAAGTAGTAAACATAATACACTAAAAATTGCATGCATTATACAAGTGTACATACTATACCATAATAATTACCTTAATGAAGGTATGTCAATCATGTGTTTTCATCCCTGACCCAAATTCCCCTTTCTTTGTTATTATATTGTTTATGTTCGTAGCAAATCCTGTGGGAAATCGAATTTTTCGAATGACTTCTTTTATAGCATTGCTTTGTTGCTTCGTTAATAACCAAGGAAGGGCACTTATATTAATTTGGTCCCCATTTCTATTTAATTGAATGACATTTTCATTGCATGATTGGCTTCCTAAATGTCACTACAAATTTTGACAATTTTTTCTTTGTCATGCCTTCCATCCAATATTTTCCATAACGTTTATGTTATATTATTTCTGATATGCATTGTATCAAACAAATTCACAATTTGTAGCTGCTCATAGTAGGGCAGCCTACAAAATTATCTAGGATAAATTTTTAGTCCATGTGGAAGCCGGCCATTAATTCCTTGACGACCTTTATGAAGCATATAAGTTAAACAAATTAACAATGACAATCATTGTCAATTACGGCATGAGTAAACACAACACAATATAAAAATATAAATTCAAAACATATCATATATGATAGATAAACAATTTGATCTGATACATAACCTTGACGATTAATTCTATTATATTCCAACTTCCATAGGCGAGGTGTCATTCTTCCTTGTTTTGATGTAGTATCTTCTTTCCAATTTCAAAGTTGTTTTTCAATAGTTCGATACTTATGATTTATGTGGAGGAAGTGTATACTCATCAAACACCTGCTTTCCTAAACTTGTTGAACAACGAGATTTCATCTTTGGACCACAAATTGGACATGCAAATTTTTCCTTTGTTTGAAGACCTACAAGATCATATATAATTGGATTAAATATGTCAATTTTTATAATTATATATAATGAATAGATTATTTAAAAAACATGCATGATATCTACTTCATAAAATTAAATATCGTTAAAGTGCAGTCGAATGTTATAACATACCACAAAAATGTGTTAGCCCTGGGCATCATGAATTCTCCATACAAGCATTGCATGGAATTGAAATTGTCTTTGTCCTATTGGTCTAGAGACGTCATACATAGTGACGCCATTCCATAACTTTAGTAACTCATCGATAAAAGGCTTGATATATACATGCATATCTTTAACTTGGTACTTACCTAGTTGAATGAACATAAACATTACATAATTATTATAACCATTTTACTGCAATATATATAAATTAATGTACATGACTATTAAATGAAAAAAATATGAGTCATTATGCAAAAAATAAGACAAATGAGATGCTACTACGCTAAATAAAATTGATGTAAGAAAATACCTGGAACAATCATTGACAACATTATGTGCTCCCTCTTTATTGATGTATCCATGGAGGAATGTTATAACAAAAATAGGCCACACTGAGTAAATAGATCTCAGCTCTCCAAATGGATTGACACCATCTGCTGCCAATGAAAGTCTGATATTACGAGGTTCTTCTTTAAAGTGTGGCCATTTTTCCTCCATGTCCCTAAATGCAGAACCATCCATAGGAATTCAAAGAATGTCATCTCCACTTCTATTTTGTGCATGGTAATCCATAAATTGTGCTAAGCTTTCACACCTAAATAATCATTGCATACGTGGAATAATGGGAATATAACGAAGAACCTTGCGAGACACCTTTTTTTTAGTTGATCTGTTCTATATCTACTGATATGACATTTTGGGCATTCTATTGCAAATTCATGTTGTTTATGATATATAATCATTGGGACATGCATCTATTGTTTGATACTCCATTCCAACATCTTCAATGGAAAATAACTTTGTGATGTGAGGAGGTAAAAATATCGATGGTGGTAAACAAAAATTCACCTATCAATCTACAAATAAAAATAATTTGTTAATATAAAGAATATTAATGGTACATATTTCATCCTTTATTTACTAGTGATGAACTAACAACAAAAATAGATGGAAAAAGATGACATATATGGCATACCTTAACATCCATGAGATTGTTATATTGGATAAACCATTTATAACCTTCAAGTTCACCAGCAATAATATAGCAGAAAGAAGAGTTTTTTGGGAGCCTTCATAAAGGGGCTTGTATGCCTTCTCAAGTACAGGTAAATCATGAACATCATCAAAGTCATCTCGATCATCATGATCAGCTGTGCCACTAAATGTGGCATGGATCAATGTATTTGTAACATCATCTTCAACTATATTTGTACCCTGATGAACTCTAACCATATACTCGTCAGCCCACAAATTAAGGAGTCTAACCATATGTCGGCCCACAAATTGATGGAAGGGGATGGTTGAATTTAAGTGTATGTCGAAATAGCGACAAAAATCACGGATCGTCATAATTTTGACGAATGTCGGGCATAAATTTTTTAAAAAATGAAAATTTCACATTAAATACATAGGGACACGATGATACATCTAATTACACATCTTTCATTGGAAAGTTTCATCATATTTTGTAGTCAAATGAGTTAGTGTCAGGAAAAATAGAGGATGCTTACCAGTTTTGATACTTCCAACAAATCATAATGCCCACTAGAATTCAAGGCTTGATATATAACATTTTTTTCCTTGGAAGCAACTGCTTCTACTATCACATCTTTTATTGCATTTGACCATAAACAACTTGCCAAAAACAAAATTTGATAAACTAGAATTTGAAACTCACAAATTTAGAAACATATCTATTTCAAAAGAGCAAGCATGTTACGAGAATTTAATTGGAACTCCATAGTATGGGTGTCAATGGATATCCAAACTAGAAGAAGGGTTTTAGTTTTACTCATATTTGAAACACAACATTTTATATGGTAGTGTGAAAAATCTCCAAAGCCAAGTTTCATAGTTTGGTGTGGGTATTCAGTTGGAAATGATTTTGATTCAAGTGATTGTTGAATTCTTGTAGCATTGTGCACTCATAATGTGTAGAATTATTGATGAAATGGTGGATGATTCTTCTCTACGCACACTTTAGTAGCCATCCATATTGTCTTCTCCCTCAGTATAGTTGTAAATCTTCTAACAATTTAAGATAGATATGACTGAGAGAGATCTATTTGTTTAACACCAACCAGCTTCTGGAAATTTCAAAGTTTGTTATGTAAATTTATTTTGATAGTTTTAATTTTTATGTGTATTTTTTTGGGGATAAAATGAGTGTTAAATGAAGCACAAGTTTATGATATATGAGTGTCTATACATTAATGTTTATAAAATATATGTTACAAGATTATGTCAAATTTAAAAATTGATTAATTTGATAAAAATAATATTGAGGAATGATGTTTTGTACAAATATTTAAGATGTAAAATGAAAGAGTTATAGAGGTCCAAAATGATTGGTTCATAACGAATAATAATTGCAAGGAGGGTTCTCCCCTTTTCCCAAAAACCATTTGTAAACACAAAATCATCAGAAAAACTCTTCCTTGACCCAATATTCAAATTTCAATACACAAAGATTGCAACAAATAAAAAAATTCTTCTTCTATTTAAATCATTCACATAACTACATCAAAATGCAACTGTATTAATTAAAATCAGATTTAATGGACTCCTATCTCTATTAACACACAACCTATGTCATCTCCTCTATATTTTCCAGCATAACTACTATAGCCTTCTTTCATAATTAAATCTGCCCATTCTCATTTCCTTCTTGCAACCTTCCTCATTACTCTGCATGCCCTCTGGATATTCTAATCAGCCTTTTAACTTTAATTTTCTTTGTGTACATTTAAAATTTATTTTGTTCAGCCCACTCTTCTAACGCTGCCCCTTCATCATTCATTTATTTGTTGTTTGCAATTATAAAGTCCATTATCATGGGCACAACCCCTCTATTTTATTCTTTCATAGACTCCTCTTTCCCCCTCAATTGTTTAGCCTACATAACCTTCAAGAAATATTTGAAATGCAATTTAAAATTATATTACTCCCTCATGTGATGCACATATTTTATTGGTCTCCATGAAATTTTTATTTATTTCAAACTGAAATCTTGATTAATATGCAGCCCCACCTTCTTACTATGTTGTGCTCACCTTGTTACTCAAAACTCTATGCATCCTCTCAAGCTCTATGCATTTTATTATTTATGCTGGAATTTTTTTCTTCTATGCCAACTCCATCTTTTCAAGTGGGTCATTCAAGGTCATCAGAGAAGGCTCCTTTAGGGAATCTAAATCCTCCCTCCCATCAGAAGCTATGAGATTAGAAAATGTTAAATAACTAAAATACCTAGCCTAGGTGATGCATACAATTAATAAAACCTACTACCTTTAGTGCCAAAGAGACCCATCATGAAGTTGAGGCAGTCATAGAAGTATTCCCATGAGGATCCATGAGAGCCCACCCTCATGATTGAAAATATACCAAATTATACCAAGTTTTGAAACATATTACCTGCAGAGAAATTTCAAAGATTTTGTACTCATCATAATCAATATTATTACCAAAATATAGACAATAAATACAGTCAATCCAAGCATTCAAGCATAAGCTAAGGAAACAAGTTGACGCTACTACTCCCTACACATCAGGACACAACCTAAACATAGCCAAGTGGTGTATGTAAGTTTGAAAGATGCCACTTTTGAATGTGTACTACATATCAAAGTTCTATTTTTTATTATTACATTTATGTTTATAGTTATACAACATACAGAGAGTTGTATGAAAAAGGAATTTCAAAGTACAACATATAAGCAGAGATATTTTGCATAGATAAGAAATAATTCTAGGATTCATTGATGTCAATCAGATTTAATAAGAGAAGTTGAAGAGTTATATTGCTTTCTCTTAAAATTAGTCACCAAAGGTTACAAACTATTTTATATACAGATCCACACTCAGAGAAAGATGGTAGTGTTGTATCATCTGGGCTATTGACACATAATAGATTAAATTCTAATGAAATCAATTCAATAAAAGAATACCATCATATACAAAAAACAAATCAACCTCTTAAAAAAAGTAATATAGTATAACCTACCTATAAAATTCAAATACTGGAAAATATCATGATGCCAAATCAAAATACAAAGAATTAAAAATCCCATTTCAGATGAATATGCATACCTATTACAATAATATACAACATTATCTCCAGAAAATGATATGGAAATTGCCTCATAATATCTTTTTGAAGACATGGCTGAATTTCCTGCACAATAGCCAAGAGTTGCAGTAAAAAAAAAGGATAATGTTAGGCATGATATCATATAGTATGATCAAATTGAATTTCTTCATTAAAAGTGAACAAGAATAATCTAAGAGTATATAAATTTGCAAATTTCAAAGCTAACATTAGCATGTCCAGTTTACCTTGGACTTTAAATGCTTCTGCAAGAACTTTCTGGCCTGCTCCAAAAGAACTACCTACTTTATTCATTTCTTGTTTCATATATATGGAAACAGAACAGAGGAAAATCAATGACAATTTCTTCTAGTGGAAAATCAATTGTTGGGTTGTTGTTTTCATCTTTGATTCAAAAATCAACGACAATTTCTTCTAGTGTTGAATATTATTGTAGGGGTTTCGACTCATTTAAGAAGAGTGATTATTTAATTGTTGTTACATTTTGAACAACAACATCATATTAAGGAGACCACATAACCAAAATAAGTGGGAATTTTCAATACATTATAAGCAAGACCATTCGATGATACCTAATATTTTGAATAATATAAAGGGAAAAATAAAATGCAAAGACAATGAGAAGAGGAGGCATTATGAGGAGGAAGTTTTAAATTTTTTAAAATATATATGCAAAGGGAGATGGTATGGTAGAGGAGTCGTGCAATATAGAAAGGAGGTTGTGGCATACAAAAAGGAGGGAAAGATAGGTGCAAAAAGGAAGATTTCTACACAGCCAAAGATAGGTGTAGAAGTGAAGATTTCAAATAGGCTTTTGAAATTCTCAAGAAAATGAGATCGGCGGCATAAGGCCAAATTCCTCAAGCTTTTCCAGCTTCCATTCTTCCTGTGCCAAAATGGGAGATTTCAGACAAGTTAAGGGCATCTATCAAGAAATAAAACAAATGGAGTTATAGTTTTCAGGTGTTGTAGTTGCAATTGCATTGGTAGACATGTATTCAAAATTGTAGAAGCATAGACATGGCACATGAGTTTTTTGACAGCAAAAAATGAAAGCACAGACAAGGTGTATGAATTTTTTTAGGAAAAGGTGGAAGCATGGACAAGGTGTGTGACTTAATCTTGACAAACTGCCTCGAACGAATGTGATCTCAGGGATTGAATGGCTACAAGGTATGAACAAGATGGATTTGCTAAGAAGACATCAGAAACAATCAAGAAAATACAATATGCAGGTGTAAGGCCAAATTCCACAATATTTACCAACAAAAAAAGACAAAAAAAACCAAAAAGACAAAAATGTGGGACACACATGTTTCTTAAAGTCCCTTCCTTTCATAGAAGCTTTATTATTGTAGCTTTCCCCAGATCTTGGACCCATTTTGTCATGACTTTCTTGACTTTTTGAAAAGCCCCTTGTCTGAAAAAGCCCTTGTTGTTATTGGAAAACCCCCGTTTGTTGTGCTTCATGACCGTTGTCTACTGTTCACTTTTCTTTGTGTCGGCTATCGTGCCTCTGTTCCTTAGTGCCTCTACTCCCTATTCTTTGATTCTTCTATTTGTTTTGTTCTTCTATGTTTTCTATTCTCGTCCAAGAAGCGGGAGAATTTAGATACTAGGGAAAAGCCTAAAAAATATAAAGTGCATAGGGAAAATGTGGAGGGAAATAAAAAATGTATTTTAGAAAAAAAAAAAATTTATTGTCTTAATTTAAGACAATTAAAAAATTAAAGACAAAAATAATATTTTTTCTTAATTAATGTCTTAAAACCCCTTTGTATGTAATAGTGTCGCTATTGTTAGAGGGCTTCTAAACTTGGTTGTTGAGGCATATAACATTTTTTTCAAGTTATCTCTCACTCAACTCGATGAACAACTCGTTAATGGGACCATTATCCAAGTTAATACTTATGGTTTTCTAATGAACATTATTGAGAATGGTGAAGCCTATGGTAAGTTGTTTTCATTAAAGAATCTATTATTTTTTATCAATTTCTTTCATCATTTGAATTTAGTGATTGTGTAGTTGAAAAAGCCACTACTACTTAGAGGGGGGTTTAAGACAATTTTTGAGATAGTCTTTGAGTAAATTGTCTTAACTTGAGATAAAAAAAAATTGTGCAGTGTCTTAAATATTGTTTTTAAGCGAGTGCCTCAAATTATTGTCTTAAAACATTGACTCTTTAAAGACAATATGAAATAGAAGTATTTATGTCTCTTTAGAGACAATTCAATTTTGTCTTTTTAGAGACAATAGTTGGGATTAAAGACATTGTATTTCTAGAGACAATACATTTTTAGTCTCAATTATTGTCTCTCTAAAGACAATATGAAAAAATGTATTAAAAAAATACAAAAAAAAAAAATTTAAAAAAATAGTGTGCTTTTCAACATTCAGTGTTTCCATATTCTTGTCATTCTTTTATTTGCTGGAATTTTTATTTTTATTTTTCCAAATGCAGTGAAAGAATTATGACATAAATTATCAATGATTTTGAAGTTGGGAGCAATGAACAGTTGTCAAATAAGAAAACCATAATGTTCATAAAAAAAGAGAAAATAATAAGCCCTAATTTGAATTCAGAAAGTTAATGCCAATAAGTATTTTTTTTATTCATAGTTTATAGAATTGTTCATACAATCATGAGCAACATTAACATCATAACATGGCGCAAGAAAATGATTCCTTTCTAGGAAAGAGAAAATGATAATATTTTCCTAGGCGGGTGCATGAAGTTGGGTTACACTTTTGTGGCCAATTCCAAAAAAAAATTGAAAATGAAATAACATGAGCGCGTTATAATGTGCTCGCGTTATGTCATTTTAAAGCAAAAGAAAAAATTGAAAGTGATTCATTTTCTATTGTCTATTTTTCTGCTCTGCCCACGGCCAAAAACTATGATTTTCACACTCATGTTCTAGGAGGCATTCTACAAAATTCATCAACAATAGTTGTTTTTTCTTTGCAAATATGGTGCCACGATGATGAAGAGGTGCGGGAGCCGTATTGTTTGCTATTTGTTTTGAATTTCTTAGTTTCAAGTTGATTTTGTTTGTTTTAGGTTAGATTTGATTTATTTTTTTAATTTATAGGAGATACAAATAATCCTACAAATCCTGAAAATCCTCAACAAGAAGAATAGGAAAATTTTCAACAAAATCAACCTCCCCCACCAATCACTCAACACCCTCCTGGAACTCAAAAAAATTTGAGGAGTGAAATTGAGAACAACAAAAAAAAATTGAGGATCTTATCAGTAGGTTGAGTGATCCAAATGTTTCAACCACATAAAGAATGACCCTAGCAAATTCAATGAAAGAGATGTTAAAAAATGTAGATTCAATAACCCAATAAATGACAGGATGGCAAGATAGGAGGCAGACAATTAGGGCATATTATGTAGATAAACTATCATATAAACAAGTAAAAGATTTAAAATTTACTAAAGGTGATTTTTTCTCTTTATTCACTAACCCTAGAACAAATCAAAATCTTAGCCTCAATGTGAAGAGGTTTCCTATTCATTGATGCCACCACCAAGAGATTAGGAACCATTTTTATGATAGGTGGTACTTGGTCTTTGATTACCCACCATGCAACAATTGTGAATTCCCCCAATATTTTCTTAGGAAACTATACAGTGAGTTCGTATTAAACCAAATCCCAAATTATTTTGATATGAGGGAGTTCTAGGGGAGAGGTGGGGGGTCGGCTCAGGATAGGCTCGATGCATAGCCAGATACTATGCAGCAAGGGAGATGACCTCTCGCTAGGCCGCCTCGTGAGTACATTGTTATGCATCCCATTGCGAAGGAGAGTGTCGAGAGACATTGCAGGTGATCAACACTTTGACCCCAAGTGTCATCCATCATACTAGCCCTATTGTACAGTGTCATCCAGGGGAGTCTTTGGGTGGTAGCCTTCGAACCCATGTGTGTCAATCTTGTGGGGTGTTCATATGACCCCACTGGCACTCAAGAGGCTGCTATGTAGGATCCATATGCTACTATGGGGATGGAGAGGATAGATGAAATTTTGCATCATGCATATGGCATTGATAGTCAAGTAAAATTCATTATGTTCATTGAATTTAATTTATTAAATTTTTATTTTGAAATGCAAGATTAACTAATTTAGTTTTATTATTTTAATAAAATTGCATGGTCATAGTGTTGAGACTAGATACACCGGTCCTCCACCTACTTATTTCTGTAGTACACCTATTAGTGGGGTATGTAACTAGTAAACAATTATAAATTTATTCCATGTTAATAGAATTGTTTTACGAATGGTATTTTAATATGTGATTTTGAATGTTGAATAGGCTAATATTGGAGGTTTCAAGCAAACAAGGTCTCCTAGTGCTAGTGGATTTACTCAAACGTACACATAGGTAATAGAATAAAGAGAACTTAACTAATGGATTCTACTTAATAGATTTGTGTAGTTTATATTCATATTGTTGGTTACGTTGCATTACACATCATTCAAACTCAAAGTATTACTTCAAATTCCATAACTAATAACTAGATGTTGATAGATGACAAATTTTCAACTGTACAATATAGTTGTTTAGAAAGTCAACATAAGCAGCATGATGCAATTAATACACATGGAGGCATGTGCTTTCAAAGGTGCACCAACACAACAAACTATCGATGCTTGGAAAAAATTTATGAAACCATAATAGTAAGCAATAGCATAGACAAGGAAGTTAGTGATGTGGAGCATCATATCAAAACACTCAATCATTAGGGTACATCTAATGCAAAGCATCCAACAAACACCATCAACATCATTTCTTCAAGGGATTTCAATCCCAAATAGAATCAAGAGAAGATCAAACATAATTTCATCATAAATATACTTTTCATTCAACCAAAATCCACTCAAATTCTCTTAGCCATTCCATAGGCCATCATTCATCATTCCACTAATCATTATTCCAATTGAATCATTCAAAGAAAAAACCATATTAGAAAACTTTGACTTAATCAATTAGATTCACATCATTCTTAGCCACCATAAAAACAACATAAACCTAATTATTGACACTTGAACAATTCATCCTTTCGTTTATTCACCAAGGCAACAAATCAACTAAACCATACCTCACTATTATTAGTCCATTATCAAGCATTGTACTCACCATATTTTGATTGCAGTAGTCTATTTATAGTTTACAAACTCCTGCTACAACAGAATCTTGATTATCATCTTGTGGTTAATCACCAATTTGCTCAAAAGGCTTCATAATACTCACCCAATCAACCATCAAAGTCACCAAACCTATCTAATACACCTTAACCAAATTTAGTAACATCAATCATATCATTATTTTGATAGTAACCAAGCATTCAATATCATCATTTCCACTGTTTAAACAAACATCTTTGTTTGATCAGACAATATCATATTCCTCTAGTAGGTCTGTCAACCATTGAATCGAGTAGTTACATTCCTATCTCAAAGCTTATTAAAAAAATCAATGCACATTTAGAAACACTTTCTAGCACATCACAACATATCAAATTTATTAGATGTTTGACATAAAGAAAATCATCAGATTTCAAACTATCCTCTGAAGAAAGGATAGTAGATTAGGCCTGTTTTACAAAGGAGACCCCTTCAAAACCATTCCAAATCACTCAAAACCTCAAAACAGTCTTCAAGCATGTCTTATAACTCAATATTTCAACATTTATAGGGATTGAAAACCATGAAAATGTTATGATCCAATAAACCCTCGTTTATAGGGTGTAAAAGCACAAATCAACACTACAAAATTTGACTCCATTTTCTGAAAAATGTTCGTCATTCTTTTGACAAACATTTGTCGGACAATCAACAAATTGACAAAAAAACTTTCATCACCATTTTTTCATCAAAATTAGATGATGAATTAAACTTTGAAATAACGGCACAGATTCGTCGGTCGTCGGCATCATAAAATGACTCAGATGTTCGTCAAAATATCGATGAAAACTTCATGTATCCACCGATGAATTACAACCAAAATGCAATTGCAATGGCTCTTTTGAAACGTTGAAACAACACCAAAAGTTCGTCGACATTTCGATGAAATGGGCAAGGAGTTACGATGAAGCCTTCGTCGTAGCTATAGCAACTTCGTCGAGCCTTTTCGGTGATTCATTGGTGGCCTTCATCAAAATTGCAATGAAACAATGCAATTTAAAAAAATATATATTCATTGATGTACCATCGCGGAGACTCATGGTGATGACCACTAAAGCCAACCCATTGGTGAGAGATGAATCATCAGCATAGGATAGAAAACTCACTCTGATAGTCCATGTCTTGCCAATGACTTCCGTCGGCAAGACAGATCCAATGTCACACTGATCTGACCTCTTCAAGAGTTTTAAATAGACCTACACCATGTCATCACGGAGACTCTTGGTGATAACCACTGAAGCCAACCCATCGGTGAGAGATCAATTATCGGTACATGATATAAAAATCACTCTAATAGTCCATTTCTTGTTGATGACTTCCGTCGGCAAGACAGATCCAATGTCACACCAATCTGACCTCTTCAGAAGTTTTGAACACTACTGGTTATTAGCAAGACACTCTGAGGCTCTCGCAGATTAAACAAGTGTCTAAGAGCAAGTAAATAGATGGAACCTATTAATTTTCTTATTTTGTGGTTCTTTAAATCATAGAATAGATACCATCTTCTTATGTATAATGTATTTATATTCAGATTTGAATTCGAGACCGGTTGTCATTGCACATTCCATTTTACTTGCACAAAGTATTCTATAAGCAATATATTGATAATGCCAAATGATTTATAGTGTTGTACAACTCTACCTATCATCATAGTTCTGTTGTTCTCCCCTAGAGAATCCTACAAAGACAAGTTTACAATACCAAGTCAAATAATATGAAAAAGACTTACTTCCATACAAATTAAATGATTATTCTCACAATGGAAATTGTCTAATCACAACAACAATTTCATGAAAGGTTATCCATGCTTCATAAGAGATGACTGATCATACATATAGACTATAAGATGCATAGAAAAATCATTACACTTGAGAACAACCAAGGGCTAACAAGGGAAGGAGTTAAGAAATGTTTGGATTCAAGAGAAAATGTGTAGGGAAAATGTTGAGCAGTGTCAAGAGAAGAGAGTTTGTAGAACATATTCTTGACCTAATCAAGCTCTTGAACAACTTAAACAAAATTAAAATACTAACACATACATGAGACATGTAATGAACTTCCAATATCTGTTATCTTTTTCATTAATGCAGAGGTAGGTAAAGGAGAAATAATTATAATTGTAACACTATTCATAGTCCAGTAAATTATGTTCGTAATTTGTGTTCAATGGACCTCATTTTTATCATTATACTGCTCATCTAATACCATATTTTAATCCAGGGTTCAACTATCTCAGATCTAAAGAAGTACCTTCAATTAACCATTTAAAGTAGAATAAAATAAGGTAAGACTTTACTTGAGAAAGATTGGGTACACTTGTAGGATTAAACTTCTTGCAATCATCATGATTTATTGGCACACAGACACAACCTGCAACATATGAAGTAATGGATGACTACAAGTTAGTGAAATGGTCCTTAATATGTGATTGGTTTGCAAATTGATTGGTAGAAAATAAGGTTACAAATAGATCTACATAAAAAATTATGAGGACAATCTACTATAATCATCAAAATAGATGAAAAATGCAAAGGAAAGAGCTAAGCTACATCTCTAGAGCCTAAAAAAAACACATGCAAGAAACATTAAAAAAAAAGAACAAACCAGTTTTTGGATGAATACAAAATGGTGTCTTTAGCAAGTGATTCATATGCTTTCACACCTAACAAGACATTAAGAAGATTTTAGTCTTCCTCTGTAAAATTAACTACTTACAAAAAAAACCCAAAAACTAATATTATATACCTCCATGTCTAGCCGAGGGTAGGTATAAGAGAAAAAAAATTCCTCAATGCAATGCTGAAAAATATCAATGTGTGTGTAGGTTTGTATTACTCAAAATATCATTTCACTGCCTAAGGAAAAATACCAAAGCGATGTTTTAAATTTCAATCTCCACATAGGCTCCCTTATTGCTACACATGCATATACAAGCATTATTCAAGCTCTAAACTATTCAAATATTAACTTGGATTTAATTAGCTATAAGATGGAAAGTTTTTGTTTAGACATAATCCATCATCTTTTACATATATTTATTCACTCCTAGTGCTTCAGATAAATTTGTGTAAATGAGACAGAAATGTGAATCTTTAATGACAAAGAAAATTCTTAAAAGGAGGGGGGAGAGAGAAAAGGATAGGGGGCAAGAGAATGCTTGAATTTATATAAAAGTATAACATTTTGATCATTATAACAATGAAACAAATCTTAAGTTTGAAGCATTAATATCATTTACAACATTTATGATCAAGAATGAATGTAAGTAGAGAAACTTTTGCATACCTATAGATGGTACAAAATTCCATGGTTAAGTGGAAGCCTCCCATCAACAAAAAGATCCAAATATCCATGTATCTATCTCAATCGAGCCTCTAAACCCTTCAGAGCTGTCAATTTTTCCACTAACCTGTTATGCACAAAAGTCAAATTTTAGAGTTATGTCACCACTAAAAATAGAAGAAACAACGCTTTGAAACAAAATCCACACACAACACAATGTGGTATTCATACAAAGCCATAAAAACAAACTAAACTCAGAACATTGGAATGGAAAAAACTTCAAATTATGATGCAGAGCATGGATTCAGGGTATAAAGAATCATTTTTCTGCCACCATAGTGAAAATTTATCACTTTCTTTCATCTTTGCATATTGGTTTGATGCTTCAAAGGATGCATTTCTTATATTGAAAATTTCATTACCTTATTGAGCTTCTCTTTGTTTTGATAATAGTTTAATATTTTCTACTTAACAGGGCCAACCACGTGATGGTGGAAGCACATTTGGCCCCTCCCCCCCCTCATATCATTCTCAATTCCCCATACCCAATCATATAACATTAATCATTCATTCATCCATTAATAACATATAACATTCATTCATCAATTCATTAATAACATATAACATTCATTCATTAACATATAACATTCATTAATTAACATATTCACATTCATTCATTAACATATAATATTCATTCTTTCAGTTTTTACATATTATCAAAAATATGGTTGTCATGATATGATTACAATCACTTTTTTTTGTTTCTTTTTTAAAGATAAAAAAATCTGAAGTGGAGTGTCATTTTCTAAATCATATGTCCCCCCTTTAGTTGTTGTGCCCTCTTCTCGTGATCTTAATGTATTCCTAGTCATCTTCTCACAACGTGGATGCCACTGCAAAGGGGGGTCTACTACAATAACAAGGAAATGTTAAACTGATATGTTTTATTATTATTGTTACAAGTATTTCATTAATTAAAAGAATATTAGAGTGGTTCTCTTTACCTAATGGGTCCACATCATGTTCTTGAACTTCTGTTATATACTCATGCTCAACATGTTGAACACCCTCTAAATCTTGATCTATAGTTGAAACACGAAAGGTTTCATTAATTAATACACCAATTGAAATTAAATATGTTTAAAAGAACATTAGAGTCGTCCTCTTTACCTAATGGGGTGACATCATGTTCCTAGTCTTCTGTAGCATGATCATGCTCAACACATTGATCATTCTCTACATGCTCTAAAGTTGAAACACGAAAGGTTACATTAATTAATACACCAATTGCAATTAAATATGTTTAAAAAAAAAATTAGAGTGGTCCTCTTTACCTGATGGGGCCACATCATGTTTCTGATCTTCTCTAGCCTGATCATGCTCAACATGTTGATCACACTCTACATTCTCTAAAGTACCAGGATGCACACCATGACCTTCATCTCTAGGTTGTGCCCCACCCTCATCAGGATGCATTCCAATGTCATGTGTAGTATTATCATTGCTTGAATGTTTAAAACAAATAGGTATGTAATTACTTTATGGTGGACACTAATATTGAATAGATTGCACAAGTATTAAATTTTAAATAAACTTTATTTAGTTTATTTACCTACTTGTCAGATGCAATGGAAGATTGTGTTTGTCCAGTCAAGATTCTTAGGCGTTCAACCACGGCTCCATAGCCTTGCTAGAAGACAATCTTTAGGTCCTCTTCTATGGGAAATCTGTTGAATTCATAGCCCTATATTTTTGTATAAGATCATGAATTTTGCTTCTATGGTGTGATAAAACAAAAAACAAATCAATTTATTATTTGGATACAATATTTCATTTATTGATACTTACAATTCATGCGGCTAATTTCTTATAACCACCAAAGCCAAGTTTGTGCTGCCCATTTTTTACTAGTCTTGCCTTTATTGCCTTCAATGTGTTGGGAAGCCTATGAAAAGTTTGAAATACATTAGATTATGTAAAAATAAAGAGTAATCAGTATATAATTACATTGTTTATAGTATCACATACCTTCCTTAGCTCGGTGGTGTCTTTCCTTTTTTTCTTTTTAGCCTTCTCCTTTTCATCTAACACCAGGTCCTTCCACTCCCTCTCTAGAATCATGGGGGGATGCTCGTACTTTTTTTTCTTCTCTAAATGTGACCTATATTGGTCGCTCACATACTTTAGATAAGTACCAACTTTCTTAAGGACCTTAGTTTGGTTGAATGTTTTATCATCGAACAACACAACTAAACGGTTAATGAGCTCATCTTTTAAATCTTGATTTTGGGCATTCCACCGTGTACATATGGTGGGCCTGAAGATCTCCAATGTAATATCACTTAGATGTTTATAAAAAACATCATTTCTTGCAAAATGATTGTGGGATCAATAGTCTAAAAAGAGCAATCAATAAGTAAATTTCAATTAGATTATATATAATAATAATTAAAACATTTTAAAGTACCTGGGACCTTCTCTATCTTTATGGAAACAAAATCCTTGGTCACCACAAATGTGACCAACAATGTTATCGTACTAGTAATATGGAAGATCCAGGAAATGCTGCTAAAATATCACTAGTACTAGTGGCCTCTGCATCCCCAAGTACATGTCCTGATGCATGTTCTGGCATATGTTTGCTGCTAGAGGGTGCACTAACGGATGCATGTATGGTATGTGTTGCCAACATTTTAGAAGACAATATAGGAACAAATGATGGGTTCAGATGATGTGATGTATGCATAGGAAGAACAGGATGGACACTTGTACCAACCCCTACTCATCGGGAAGCACTTGCAGTACCCTGATCATGGCCAGGAGCATCAAGAGGATGCAAAAAATCCTGTAAAAACAACACATATTTTAGTTCATGACATAAAATACTACAAAATATAAAACCATGAATGAACTTATGTTATAATTAAAGACCTCATAACAACTTACTTGCAAGTTTTGTGATCTCTCAGTCAATATTTTAACCCTCTCTCTTATCTCATCTATTTGAGGCACTATGAATAACAACTTAAGTATTTCTTCATTGCATTTTTTCTAGGTCTTCCTTATCATATCAAGAGGGTTTGTTGAATAAGAGATGTCATCATCACATAATATTGACTACACCTCCCTATGGATGCTCTCATCTACTATTGGTGTCTTTCCCCGATCAGTAGACTGCAACAATAATATTAAAAACATTATCAAAATTAACCCAATAAACTTATGAAAAAAATAATAATAAAACATTTTGCTCGTATCTAATTTGTACAATTACAATGAGTTAAACCTGTCGGGTAGAAGCACCTGAAGATACATTGTGATCTGTGCTCTAGGTCAGAGCCTTCTCCATACAATCAATGTCCCGTTGTGACAAAAATTAAATATAAAAAAATATTACCGAAATGAAACCAATAGACTTACCAAAAAAAACATAAGAATAAAATGGTATATTGGATTCATTAATTGGAGGTTGGGTAAAATGGTGCATAGTACATACCACCCCCATAGTAACTGTGTTTGTAACTAAGTGATTCAAATTATAATTGATTAGCAATTGTTCCCTTGCAGTTATTGATTTTATCGCACATATGAATACACGGTTTCCCTTGCGCACCTCGAATATGCAATTGGGTTGCTTATTTATTGAACCAAGTCATGTACTGTTTATAAACCCTCTAATGTTCCCTAATTTTTTTTGCCTTCCGTCAATGTACATAGCTACTCCTTTATTTTCATCCTTATCTTTTAGCTGTATATAATTTTCTAACAATGCATACCTACGCATACTTCATGTATATCAAACCAGTTGCATCCAATCTTTGTAACTGTAACAGGGTCAACCATACTCCATCAATTTAGTAACTTTTTCGTAACAGACCTTTATGTTGTCATTGTAAAATAGGCCCAAACCATGTAATGACGATGGTGTTATGCGATATATCCTCTCGTTGACACAAAAATCAGTGTTTATTGGAGGAAGTTCCTTGGGTACCCATTGTTTCCGTAGATGTTTGTACCTCAAGGGCACCTTGGCGTCGCCTATGCTCTCATCATCATAAGAACATGACCCCCTTCAGTAAGAAAAAATTCCATGTGTTTACATATTTTTCTTCAAATCTTTTGACCTCTAGTTGATCTCCCTCTTTTAGACATACTACATGTCTCGCTTTCCTCTTCTCTTCCTGAATTTCCCTTGCTCGAGAAAGAAAAATATGACAAATACCTATTTGGTGGTACCTGCACTCATAAGGATGTTGGATGAATTTCTTTCATGGTGATGTGATCCTAAGGTGACATTATGATTAATCTATCATTTCATCACTAGAATTTCATAGGTTATAAGGTAATCAAGTCTTGATAGATTTCAAGTTATTGTTACTACCATCCAAATGTGTCCATCACAAATCAAATCCACTTAACATTTTAACTCCCAAACTTTGTAGCAAGTGTTAAATGTGACTATGGTCCACCAATTACACAACCAAGGCCTCAAATGTATTCTCTAATTGTAATCAAAGGACTTTTATTCTTATTCAAGTAAATAAATTTGAAGGGAAACACCACCAAGTGGTTTATTGAACACCTACATGACTAAAAATAGCAATAAATTTACATTTTATTTCCATGTGTCTAAGTGTTTAATGGGGAGGGAGTGTGTACTAGGCCTGGTTAAGTCATCATAAGTTTATGCTTTGGCAATAATTTTTTTTTAAGTCATCTTAAATTTTCCTATGTCTAATTGCTTGGAGACTTTTGGTATGTTTTAAGGTAGGATGATTGATGAAAGAGCCCAAAGAGCCTTTCTCCATGGTATCCAGGTACACATAGCAGTGGTCTTCTCTTATACATTTGGACATGATTTAAAGAAATTAGCTAGGAATTATTCATTTAACCTAAGGTTTTCTCATAATTCCATCATTAGAAAAGTATGATCAAATTCTTCTATTATGAAGAATTGGTCTATGTGTCTCTAGTAATCACTATAAATGTTTGTAAGGATAAAATGACTAATTGCATTAGGTAGGAGAGAATCAACTTTGAGTTCTTCAAAGATTATATTCCTCTATTCATAATTTTTAAGGGTTGTGTGTGGAGGAGGTTATCACTACCAAGAAAGGAGGAGACCTTTCCTTGTATTCTTTTATAATTTTCATTATTCTTATTTATTTTACACTTACATTTACAAATACACATACATATGCATTTACTTGTTTTCATTTATTTCTCATGTAGTTTAATAGTTTGATCGATTTCATATTATATGTGTTGAATACTTTAGAATTTCAATTACATTAATTTATGGATATGTTGTATCTATAACACTACAAAACCATATGCTCTTTGCATTTACACTTGCATTTAGAAATACACATTTATATACATAGATATATATTTTTTTAATGATATGTTGCATTTATTGTGCTAGGAGAGCATCAAGTAATTGCATTTACATTTACATTTAAAAATATATATACATACATGCATACATACATACATATATATATATGTGTGTGTGTGTGTATATCATTTATATTCAGTGTTCAGAAACAACCCATTAGGTCTACACATAGATAAAAATTCATAAAATCAGATCTCCCATACATATTTTGTTGAAACCTAGGCTTGAACCTCTCATTTCACATGCTTTTCTTCACAAAACTCTTGAGGACAATAGCTATACCTTCTCTATTTCTCATCCTACACCCTATTCATGTATCCTACGATTACAACAATATCCATGGGGACTCTTACACAAGATACAGTAATCACAAAAAGTGTAAGAGCCCCTTTATATCATGTTTTGACTTAAAAACCCTCAAAAATAGGGTAACTCATATTATGATTTGTTGGTGAGTTGTATGGACAAAATCATTAGCACCAGCTCATTCTTGGAGTATTTTGAAAGAGAAGCAAGTCAAGTGGGTGTTAAGTACAAACCTTATAGTGTCAAGGTGAATGAGGTGATCAATCTTTATTGGCCAACTAATGAAGAGTACCAGAAATGGGTAAATATATAATAATTGAGGAAGAGTGAAAAGAAGTAGGCTGCTAACGGTTGACAAATCAGTTGTTGTAGTTACAATAGATTCCAGTTTTGTTTTTTGGTGACAGTCTAGTGCAAAAATTTTGAAGTTTTTTGTTGTTGCATCAACCATTCTCAGTAGGCATGATGAACAAGAAGACTCTCTAGGGAGATTGTTGTTGTAAGAAAAAAAATTTGGAATATCACAAGGCAGTCCAATTTGCTGGTGAAACGTGTGTTTTCTGGATCAATGTTTCATTGCTCCTTTTTCTATAAGAAGGATTTCAAGGCCAGAAGTAAGGGTTAGCAAGTTAGATATTTTTGGTCGAGTTTAGATGAAGTTGCAAAGAAAATTGTAAAGTCTGATGGTTTTAGGGAAAATGCAATTTAGGTTTTGAGTCATTATGTAGTAGGTTTTGAATTAATGGGGATTTGATGTTTTATGACAATACTAACATTTGAATTGATATAATTAATTCGAACTCATGTCTCTCCATTGTATAAGCATATCTAAATTTTGAATAAAATGATCAAAGTTTGTTTCATTCATCTCATTGCTGTAGTGTGTATGATTCTTGTTTTAGCTTTAATTAAAGGAATTAATTAAAATGATTGAATGGGATTGTAGGTGGATATGTTTTGTATAAGGATTTGATAAGTAGTTAAGGGTAGAGGATAGAGGGTTTAAGGGTTTAGGGTTAAGGGGAGAGAGATAGAGGGAGTGAGTGAGTGAGAGAGAGACCTAAGAGAGGGAGAGGGGGTAGTATATTGAAGATACTTTAGAGACAGAAAGAGGGAGGGAGTGGGAAAGAGATAGAGGGAGGGAGGGTTAAGGGTAGAGGGTAGATGGTTTAAGGGTGGAGGAGAGAGAGATAGAGGGAGTGAGTGAGTGAGAGAAATACCTAAGAGAGGGATAAGGGGTAGGAGGGAGAGACTTGAGATAGAGTGAGTGAGAGAGACACCTGAGAGGGAGTGGTGCTAAGAGGGAGACTTGAGAGAGAGAGAGAGAGATAAAGGAAGGGAGGGTTAAGGGTAGAGGCTTAAGGGTTAAGGGTTAAGGGAGAGATAGAGGGAGGAGGAGTGAGAGAGAAAACCTAAGAGAGGGAGAGAGAGGGAGAGGGAGAGGGAGAGGGAGAGGGAGAGGGGTAGGGATATTGAAGATAATTTTGAGAGAGAAAGAGAGGGAGGGAGCGGGAGAGGAGATAGAGTGAGGAGGGTTAAGGGTAGAGGGTAGATGGTTTAAGGGTTTAGGGCATGGGTGCAGAGGAGAGATAGAGGGAGAGAGTGAGTGAGAGAACACCTAAGAGAGGGAGAAGGGGTAGAAGGAGAGACTTGAGATTGAGTGAGGAGTGAGAGAGAGACCCTGCAGGAGGGTGCTAGGAGGGAGAGACTTGAGAGAGAGAGAGAGAGATAATTAAGGGAGATTTAAGGGTAGAGGGTAGAGGGTTTAATTGTTTAGGTTTAGGTTAAGGGGAGAGAGATAGAGGGAGTGAGTGAGTGAGAGAGAGACATAAGAGAGGGAGAGGGGGTATGATATTGAAGATACTTGAGAGTGAGAGAGGGAGGGAGTGGGAGAGAGATAGAGGGAGGGAGTATCATGTGGAGGGTAGATGGTTTAAGGGTTTAGGAGGCGTGGGAGGGAGAGAGATAGAGGGAGTGGGAGTGAGTGAGAGAAAGACCTAAGAGAGGGAGAAGGGGTAGGAGGGAGAGACTTGAGATAGAATGAGTGAGTGAGTGAGAGAGAGACCTAAGAGAGGGAGTGGTGCTAGGAGGGAGAGACTTGAGAAAGAGAGAGATAAAGGAAGGGAGGGTTAAGGGTTGAGGGTAGAGGGTTTAAGGGTTAAGGGTTTAGGGTTTAGGTTGTAGGGTGAAGGGGAGAGAGATAGAGGGAGTGAGTGAGTGAGAAAGAGACCTAAGAGAGGGAGAGGGGGTAGGATATTGAAGATACTTGTGAGAGAGAGAGAGAGGGAGGAAGTGGGAGAGAGATAGAGGGAGGGAGGTTTTAGTTCTCAAAAACATAGGCGAAATGCCTCAAGAGGTTTCCAATCTCTTGGTATGTTTCAGGGTAACAAACAAGGCCAAAATGGTTTAGACCTTCTTCTCTTCAGGTGCTGCTAGATCGAGGCAAGTATACCTATATGAATGAGGCAAACTTGGTTTGTGTTTATTTCCTAAAATAATTCATCCACAATGGAAAATGGGAGTGGATAAATGAATTTTATTTTGGTATAGATTGTATAGAAATATCAAGGCTAAAACTTAATATGTTCAATTTAACAGATGTAAAAATGAGTGAAACCTAAATGGTGAAAATGTATAGTCTAGTGCCTTATTGGGTATACATTGTCAAATGAGAAATCTAAAATGAGTAACTTTTTATGGTAGATACTCTAATTGTTTGGAAAATAAATTTGAGTTTATAACTTGTATAAGCATGCAAGAATATGATTACCAATTTCTTCTTAATGATCGAAATGAGATTCCCTAGTTACTATGATCAACTAAAAGGATTTAATCTTTTCTTGAAAGAACCAATTAATCAACCATACAGATACAAGAAGTGCCCACCGATAAACTGAATATAAGTTTGTTATATCAATTGAAATAACTAGAAAACATCAACCTTGGAGACAACTTCAATAATACTTTCAATTAACACAAAAAACAACAAATACCAGAAATATGCCACCACATTAAACGATTTTCATTGATATCTCCATAGTTTCAAACATGCATCATAGTCTCATAATTGCAAAAAATTGTAATGTACTGTATCTTTCTCCTATTCAATACTCGCTATTTGCTACAAAAAATGGATATTTATACATCAACTGCTCGAAAGGACACGTCCTCTCAAAAATGTCTTAAGTTAAGAAAAAAAGAAAAAAAAAGAAGTAATTAGGCTCTATTAAGTCACAAATGAATCTTTGACACGTGGTCCAAGTAGTCATGGTGCTTATGTGTATTTGCATCTCCCAATGCATTCTGGATCACGATCTCCATTTCACCATCTTTTCATTCTGTTTGTATGCTTCATCCAGTGTTGTATCTTTCACAGTAGTTGTCTTCAAAATTTCTTGCAATATTGATTCACTTTCACCTTTCCACCTAGTCATTTCTTTTAATTTTCCTCTATCATCGAAGAATGCATTCAATCCCTTTTTGGGGGCATCAATTAATCCCTGTGCATCCCCTCGGAATTCTTCAAAGAAGTCGCTATGCTTGCTCACAAGATTATTTGTAGCCCCAATTGCTACATTATCGGAAACATCCCTTTGGTTTATTTCTTGAAGCTTCTCCAGAATCCTACCATCCATTCTTTCGTGTTCTCACAATGTAGAAAAGTTATGTGAGTGTGTTCCCCAGAGCTTATTCAACCAAGTTGTTAGACTGGCTTGTATTTTCTTAATTACTACTACAAGTGCATCATATTTCCCTTGAGATTATGCACTTGATCCTTCCCAATGATCTTTTTCTTGTGAACTTTCACCATGAGTGAGCAGCTTGGTTGACTTCATTGTAACTCCTAACAAATCTTTTAGGTGGTAATTTTCTCTCAACATCCTCTCATTATTCATTTTGTACATTTCTCTTTCCTTGATTAACATTTGTATTTGAGCTTTGTTCAATTTTTCTACATTGATTCCAATCTTTGCAGTTGCCACAGGATCAACCTCCCCAACCTTTATATTCATAATATGCCTGAATGCTTTCCTAGTATCAATGACAACTGATTTCCTGTGAGGTGGATACAAGGCCAAAATCATCAATGACCCTTCATCTTGATTGTATTTTGACCCTGCATATACTTTTGTCACCTTATCTAGGTTGAGCTTGTGTGTAGCATTACTGTCCTTCAAAAAACTATCAAATACTAATGTAGAATTGAGATCCAACCCTGGAAATATCATAACACCAACATTTTCTAACATTCTCCTTCCCTTCTCAGGGGTCATACCTATGATCTCTCTGTCCACACTCATCTTTAGGTACTTCAATAGTTGTTCTTCATTACTTGGTGTAACATTATCAACCATTTCTCTTATCTCTTTTCCTTTTTTTTTATACAAGAATGCTTTAAATTCTGGAGAATTTATAAATTCATTATCTAATACAAATGAATTGTACTCCATGTTCCTTGCATCTGTATCTATACTCTCTTCCGCATTTAATTCCCTGGCAGGGCGGGTGTAGTCCTGAGTTCTCAATCTTGACATCTTATTGGATTGATCCTATGGCACATTACCCTCAGATGCCTCTTCCCCAGAAGATAGCAGCTATGTACCTTGCAACCCTTGATTATATTTTTCCACCACCATTTTTGCTTCTTCATCTTCCAGGTTCCTTATCATATCATCAAACTGATAGGGTACATGTTGATATCCTCCAAAGTTTATCTTTTGTCTAGCAGAATTGATATACCCTTTTGGATCAAAATTCTTTCTAGGTGGTCTTCCTTTCATGTTGTATTGTAGTAGCTTATCAAGAATCAAATTGTACCCTTCCTTCGCCAATACAGTAAAATCACCGAAGCACAACATACTGGGCATGAAAGCCTCTTTTCCAAAGGAGCTCAAATTCATAACACTAGAAAAGTCCATCTGCCTAACAATTTCCAAGTATGCAATCATGTTTGAGACTATTTTAGGCAAAATGAATGGGGCATCTTCAAATCTATAAACCCTAATCATGGTAGCATTATCCAAACAATAACAATCCCCCCAATTGTGATTAATTGGACCATTGAAGTCCTTAGGCCTGAGAAACCTCTTTATCTCATCAGATATAGAATAAGCACATGGATGATTATAGAATTTGTACAATGGTTTTACAAAATAATCCTCAAACTATATGAAACAAGAATCAGCAAACCTGGTATCCCAAATAGTAGTCCATAATTGAACAAGTAATGACATACCTTCCAAGGTTATCAAATTGGGAAATTCTCATCTCCTAAGGCCACAACCCTAACTCCTGTCCAAAATACAACACTATATGAATCAACAATGAATAATGCCTAAGATGTAAGATAGAGGCTCCACTTTTCACTTGCATCAACCCATAATCAAGCCCCTTAAAAATGTATGATGCATAATCAAAAGGTCTAGAGTTATGATACTGAATATTTGCTAAAATTATCATAGGCACGATTGACATATATTCTGGGACTTCCATTCCCAATACTTGGCCTACCGAGAAATAAATATACTTCATATAGGGTTCAAAAATATCAACATGGAAGGGGGGTCCATCACTATCCTCTAGTGGAACTGGTTTTTCGCCCTATCTAATTATGTGCAGTGGAAACCTCCAACCTTTATAAATTGTGTCCATCCTCCCAAATTCCCTTTATAATTCTTCATATATGATTTTCTCATTCCAAACCCCTTCCAATTTTAAAACCTTGCCTATTGCATCTTCTGATATATGTATCAATGGTTTCTCGGATGTGTCATAGATGGCTTTGAGTTTTGAATTATAATGAGTAGCCAACAATCTCACCAATTCAACATTGACAAATACATTAGGGAAGACTAGCTTTCCCAGATTAAGCTTCCATGGATTACATACTGGTTCAAAATGATTTCTCTGATAGTAATGAAAGCTAAAAATTTCATTGCCTCTTATTGGTGTCCAAATATCTCCTATGAGCTTACATTTTTCATATAATTTATCCACTTCTGCCCTAAGTTGTGAAGATCGCCTGGCTTTACGTCCAGAGCCAAGTAATTGGTCGATAAGATCTTGGCTTAGCTTCCACTCAATGCCCTCTAGCTCAATTTCAGTTTCCTATTTTTTCCCTCTAGACTAACTACTTTCCCCATGTTTTCTCCCCTTCAATTTTCCTAAACTAGTGGCTTCCATTCTTCGAAAATGGCAGAAGTCAAAACTACAAAAGTCAAGGTGCAAAGAGCTTACTATATTTCTCTTGAAACTTTTGAGTCAAAAAATTCCCTGGTTCTTCGTTCATCCTTCTGCTTTCTCCGCTATCAATTCCGCAATAGTGTTTTCAATTGAATTTTCCTTAATTCATGAAGTTACTTATGCTTCATGGTGCCATTAATGTTTTAGCTAAAACAAGAGTGTAGCAAGTCTTTTTTTGAAACTCTCTCTGTCACATCATGTAATATTGTCAGCGAGACATTTTAAAATCTTGGGCAATCCTTCTATTAGGGATTCTACCAACGTTCATTAAAACATTCGCTAAGACACCTTGTAGTTTCCCTGACACTTCGAGTCTCCCCAAGAGTTATTTTGATTCACTTGTATCTTTGCTATCGATAGATCATATATCACTAAGATGTCTCATAGTTTCACCGTCGTTATGAGTCTCCCTGAGATTTATCCCTTCAATCTCAAGTATATCACCATAACTCCCACCGACGCAAACATGTCGTTGTGACTTTGTAAGTCAAGAAAATGTTCCTCCGCTTACTTTGTATCTCACCGAGATATTTCCTTTGGTATTTTTTCTAATCACCAAGACATAATTATTTTCTTGTTGATGGAACAACACTCAGCATGACTCTCATATCTCTCTCCGATGAAACCAGTCTCACCGATGATTAAAACGTATTGCCAAGGCTTTACAAATGAAATTTTGTCAGTGTGACATAGGGGGTCGGTAGGAATCCATGAACTCATATCGACAAAATCTTCCTTTGCTTTATCGGCAAGACTAGATGGATGCTACAGGACTTCACTCTGACAGCCCAAGTCTGGCTGATATAGTTCTTTGTGCTTCAGTCAGTAAGACACATATATGCTCGATATGACTCACCTCGATCACTATTGTCTTGCCGATATGATCATTTTGTCATTGACACTATGAACTACATCATGCCGATATGAATCCTCATATAAATTATATTGGTACAACATTCATGACCTCTTGTTGATGCACTGAAAAATATGTGTTAGTATAAAATAACTTATGGGTCAGGAAGACCTATATCACCTCATGCCGATATGACTTTATATATTCAAATTCTTGGGATCAGGTGAATTTTATGGGACCAAATGGTAAATACTGACTAGAACATGGGTGACAAAGAAAAATACATCAATTTTATATTCATGATATGGGCCTCTTTGGAAAACTTTCATGAGTACAAACAACTATAAAAATTTTAAATTTTACAGTTAATAGGAGGGTTAAGGGTAGAGGGTAGATGGTTTAAGGGTTTAGGGTTAAGGGTGGAGGGGAGAGAGATAGAGGGAGTGAGTGAGTGAGATAAAAACCTAAGAGAGGGAGAAGGGGTAGGAGGGAGATACTTGAGATAGAGTGAGTGAGTGAGTGAGAGAGTGAGAGAGAGACTTGAGAGAGGGAGGGTGCTAGGAGGAGAGACTTGAGAGAGAGAGAGATAAAGGAAGGAGGTTTAAGGGTGAGAGGGTAGAGAGTTTAAGGGTTAAGGGTTTAGGGTTTAGGGTTTAGGGAGAAAGATAGAGGGAGTGAGTGAGAGAGGAGCCTAAGAGAGGGAGAGGGGGTAGGATGGAGAGACTTGAGAGAGAGAGAGAGAGGGAGGGAGGAGGGAGTGGAAGAGAGATAGAGGGAGGAGGGTTCAGTAGAGGGTAGATGGTTTTAAGGGTTTAAGGTTTTAAGGGTTAAGGGTAGAGGGAAGAGAGATAGAGGGAGGAGAGAGAGAGAGACCTAAGAGAGGGAGAGGGGGCTAGGAGGAGAGACTTGAGATAGAGGACGAGTGAGAGAGAGAGATACCGAGAGAGGGAGTGGTGCTAGGAGGGAGAGACTTGATAGAGAGAGAGGGGGAGTGCAGAGAGATAGAGGGAGACAGGGTTAAGGGTAGAGGGTAGAGGGTTTATAGGGTTATGGGTAGAGGGGAGAGAGATAGAGGGATTCAGTGAGAGAGAGAGGGGGAGTGGGAGAGAGATAGAGAGTAGAGGGTTAAGGGCAGAGGGTAGAAGGTAGAGGGTTAAGGGTAGAGGGAGGGAGATAAGAGTGAGTGAGTGAGAGAGAGAGAGAACCTAGAGAGGAAGAGGGGGTAGGAGGGTGAGACTTCAGGAGAGGGGAAAGAGGGAGGGAGTGGGAGAGAGGTAAGGGTAGAGGGTTAAACATAGAGGGTAGAGGGTTTAAGGGTTTAGAGTTTAAGGGTTAAGGTTTTAGGGTTTAGGGTTTAGGTAGAGGGAGAGAGATAGAGGAGTGAGAGAGAGAGAGACCGGGAGAGGAGAGGCAAGAGGGAAGGAGAGACTTGAGAGAGAGAGAGGGTAGAGGGTTTAAGGGTTTGGGGTTTAAGGGCTAAGGGTTAATGGTTTAGGGTTTAGCGTTATGGGTAGTGATGGAACTTCAAAGTTTTGTTCTTTGTGTTCTATTTTATCCTGCCTTGTGTCTCTAGCCATCTATGGTGTTTGGGAAAAGCCTAAGGTTGGGGTTTTACCTTCGTCTTCATGTAAAACCTTAGTATTCACCTTACACCTTGGATGGGATCTATTTGGTCGTTACTTTTTGGGAAGGTTTTAAAACGACTTAAGCCCCATCGCTTTGTCTAGGCTAGGCCCCCTTTTGCTTTATTGTTTTATTTCCTTCACTTGACTTTAATTTTCCTAAGTCTTTTGTTGGTCTCGTGTTCCCTTGTTAAAATAACTTATGTCATTGTTTGTCGTCGGCCTCATGATGTCCCCTTATTCCTTTAGGGGAGAGGGCCCATTAGTCATGCAGGCTAACTTTCTCAGCATGTAGTAATTGACTGGAATATCGTAGAACCTTTTTTTTTTTTGAAATGTAGACTGGTCTCTTATTTATCTATAACTAAGTTTTGGAGGAGCAACTCATCATGCAACTCACCACATCAGCAGATCTTTTGAGAAGTGTCTAAAATTTGAATTTTTAAAGGTTCAACCAAAACTTAATCATGGAACCCCAAATAGTTGAACAAAAAATAATCATTTGTTGCTTGTATACTATCATATTTTCATTTAAATAAAATTAATATACAAGGTATGTGCAGGATCATGATGGGCCAAAAAGTGGCAATATTATGGGTATTTGTAGGGTATGTGGCTGACAACTTTTTTTTATCCAAAATTGATGAAACAAAAAAGGGTTTTTAGAGGATATTCTCAGCTTTCCACCAATATAAATTATGCTTTAATTTGAATTTAATAAATAATTATTATATATTTTCTATTAGAATTATGACTAAAGTCCCAATCAATAGGCCGATTGAAAAACATCTATAACTTTCAACGGTATCACATTTTTGAATCCAAAACATGTGTCACATTATATGCTTCACATACTATAGGATTAAAAAAATAAATTTCATGAAGTTTTGACCAAGTTAAGGTGGTCGACATACGATTTTATATTTTTAAAAGTTGTAATAAAAATTCATAATTAATTATTTGCTTGGAAAAAATTACAAAAAAATATGCATCACATCCGGGCATGAGTCCTCTACTTATATATAAAATCTTATAAAAAAATATTATCATTTTATTATGGTTAGGGTGGTCAAACAGACACCTACTTCTTATTTTTCCCCTGAAATTTAAGTACTATTGCATTGAAATTTCAAATTTTCACCAAATAGATTTTATTTATTTTTAAATAAACCAAGTAGTTTAGAAACTGCATTCAATTTTCTAGAGATTCTATTCTTACATATTTTTGAAATAATATAGATAACTTATCAAAATTTTACGTCAAGTTGCCTAACACTAATTTTTCTGATTTTTTGCCACTTAAGAGCCTATTTTTTCCATGATGATCCTGCACATACCCACAACCTAAGTGGACAAAATACTTATTAATAACCATAAATCTTTGATATCTCTACCTTTTATATTCAACACATATGGACTAATAGTTGAAAACAAAAAATCTATTTGTTGTTATAAAAACAACACAATTATTTAAAATACAACTTATATTGAACAAAAATGCACCAAAAGTTGAACACTAAAACTTTTTGAAAATCCTTCACATTTAATGGGAAAATACATGTTATTTATTGTGCTTACCTTTTATATTTGTGATAGGACATGTAGACACCTAAAAATGACCTAGGCCTGCAAGCTTCATTTTTAACCACTTTCGTCTGAGCATAATTATGACATTTAATTGTGTCTTTGATCCACATTCGACTATTGATTAAATAATTCATAATTATTTAATTAATTCATGTCCTTTATTCTTCATGATTATTAAATAAATAAATTTTATTTATTTATTAAATATGTCATTAATGGTCTAAGTCTTCCCTTAATTAAATAAATTTCTTAATTTATTTAATTACCCTTCGTCATATATTTCTTCCTGATTATTAAATAAATAAGTTTTATTTATTTATTTAATATGTCACTAACTATCATAATTAAATGAATTAAGTAATTTATTTAATTATTAGTCTTATTTGTTAAATTAAATAATTTAATTTAATTATTTAATTTCTAAATTTGATATTCCTCTCATTTTAAATAAATTAAATCATTTAAAATGTCATCTCTTTCTTAACTATCAGCTCATTTTGGTAAATAATCCCAAAAATGATTATTAATTATTTCACTAAGTGCACATTTGGAACTAATTTAATTCCAAATTGGTAACTTTCCTCTGGAAATTAATTGATCGGGTAGGTTCTTGATCTTTCTGATATTGATCTTCAGTCAAGTCTTTATCTTATTCATTTTCGAAAATCTTTATTTTCAAATTAATTTCCTCATTTATTCTCCACCGCTGATTCGATTTTCTAAGATGACATCTCCACCACTCGATTAATGATTTTTCCCTAACCCTAATTAGGGATTCTCATATTTAATCTGGACCTCTGGTTTTAGGTTTTCGTCATAAATCAATCTCACCCGTCCATTCAAAATGGAATTTTCTATAAAATGTCATTTTCCTCTCACTTTTTGATTACACACAGACATATTACATAGACACACACACATATTATAGAGACGTATTGCATATATACTCACTTGCACTCTTAGATTTCCATAGCAATTGCAGCAATTATTATCTTTATTTGATCAAGTCTTAGCATGTTTAGGCATAGAAATTCTTAGGCATTTAGGCATAGGCATTAGACATTTTTGCAAATCCTTCAAAGCTTGGTGTAGGACATAGACATCTATTTGCAGATTGCTCGCACAACGAATCTGAGGGCATCCCGTCAACCAGCAAGGTAGAAGGTACTATGGAGGTAATCATGGAGAATTTGATTAACAGGTATAATTGTTTATTGTTTAATTTCCTTTGTACTTGATAGGTCTTTGAGTTTCTCTGTTATTCATTGATTTACTGCTAACACATTTATTATTAACCTAAAAGAAATCCTCAGTTACATTGGTGAACCCGTACGTGAACATCAATTGCGTCGTTTCGTACTTCAAATGCGTTTCAAAATGACAATTGCATCATTTTCTTTCTCAAATGCGTTGCATCAGAGCATTTGTGTTACGAAATTTGACATTTGCGTTGCATAAGCGTGATTGCGTGGCGAAAAAGGGCGAATGCGTCACAATTTTACTATTGTGGCTCTCTAATTGGCAATTGTGACTCACAAAGGCACCTGCGTCGCGATTTTTGGCAAATGCGGCACAAAATCGCGGTCCTCTCCTATTTTGCATTACACTTGTGTCACGACACAATGAATGCATCGAACATGATGGTGAATGCGTCGAAAGCAAATGCATATGCATCACGGCACATTTGTTATTTGTCCTAGAAACCTAATTATGACATATAAAATGAAAAAATTACAAAGGAGGATAGGGGTACATACCGCTGGCTCTGAGCCCTCTGGCCGCCTGAATGTCTGTACGATCTCACCGAGATGCTCTGTCACTGGAATCACCATCCTCATTGCTGTCCTTTTCGCTCTGAGTTCTCAAAATTTGCAAGGTGAATAGTAGGAGTGAATTGACTTTTACCCCTTTGTCAACCTATTTATAAAGTCAAAATGACATTTGTCAACTAGGTTATTACTAGAGGTTCATTTGACCAACTTTGACCACCCTGTTGGCTGCCTTAAACATGTCAGAATTCAAAACCAACTGCGTCGTTGTTCTTCTAGTCATCAAATTGACTTATTGGGACCCTTTACAAATTTTTCAGCTGTCGCCCCAAAATTTGAAAATTTTCCTAAGGGGGCATTGATATTCCATACTGTCACTGGGGAATGACTTTGACTTATTTTCTTTGTCACAATGTGACATGCTACATTATGAAAAAGAGGGGTAAAATGTAGACACCTAAAAATGACCTAGGCCTACAAGCTTCATTTTTAACCACTTTTGTCCGAGCATAATTATGACATTTAATTATGTCTTTGATCCACATTCGACTATTGATTAAATAATTCATAATTATTTAATTAATTCATGTCCTTTATTCTTCATGATTATTAAATAAATAAATTTTATTTATTTATTAAATAGGTCATTAATGGTCTAAGTCTTCCCTTAATTAAATAAATTTATTAATTTATTTAATTACCCTTCGTCATATATTTCTTCCTGATTATTAAATAAATAAGTTTTATTTATTTATTTAATATGTCACTAACTATCATAATTAAATGAATTAAGTAATTTATTTAATTATTAGTCTTATTTTCTAAATTAAATAATTTAATTTAATTATTTAATTGCCAAATTTGATATTTTTCTCGTTTTAAATAAATTAAATCATTTAAAATGTCATCTCTTTCTTAACTATCAGCTCATTTTGGTAAATAATCCCAAAAATGATTATTTATTATTTCACTAAGTGCACATTTGGAACTAATTTAATTCCAAATTGGTAACTTTCCTCTGGAAATTAATTGATCGGGTAGGTTCTTGATCTTTCTGATATTGATCTTCGGTCAAGTCTTTATCTTATTCATTTGTGAAAATCTTTATTTTCAAATTAATTTCCTCATTTATTCTCCACCGCTGATTCGATTCTCTAAGATGACATCTCCACCACTCAATTAATGATTTTTCCCTAACCCTAATTAGGGATTCTCATATTTAATCTGACCTCTAGTTTTAGGTTTTCATCATAAATCAATCTCACTCGTCCATTCAAAATGGAATTTTCTATAAAATGTGATTTTCCTCACTTTTTGATTACACGCAGACATATTACATAGACACACACACATATTATAGAGACGTATTGCATATTTACTCACTTGCACTCTTAGATTTCCATAGCAATTGTAGCAATTATTATCTTTATTTGATCAAGTCTTAGCATGTTTAGGCATAGACATTCTTAGGCATTTAGGCATAGGCATTAGACATTTTTGCAAATCCTTCAAAGCTTGGTGTAGGACATAGACATCTATTTGCAGATTGCTCGCACAATGAATCTGAGGGCATCCCATCAACTAGCAAGGTAGAAGGTACTATGGAGGTAATCATGGAGAATTTGATTAACATGTATAACTATTTATTGTTTAATTTCCTTTGTACTCGATAGGTCTTTGAGTTTCTCTGTTATTCATTGATTTACTGCTAACACATTTCATCTTAACCTAAAAGAAATCCTTAGTTACAGGACAAACTATTAATATAAAATTATGCAATGCTTGTACATTGCTATCCCAATTGGTGTACACATACGAACAATATTTTTTCACTATGATAACAATACTTGTTTAAATGAGTGTCTTATTTTATTAAATGAGCATTTTATTTTTTAAATGATATACTTATAATGGAGAGTTATGATATTTTATTTGAAACAAAAAAATACTTATTTCACTTCTTCATGAATGTATTTATGTTTTTTTCATATAACATTTAGAGGTTCTCATGTGTTCAAGTATGGGTCCATTTTTTATCAACATTTGGTATTTTCTTTATTTACAATATATAGTATAAATATGTGGTAAGAATGGGTATTATATCATGATTGAGTGCACGAATATTGGACCCCACACGACTACTGGGCCCTCTCCCCTAATAATTTTTTTTATTTTACAAAGGGACAAGTTCGCATGGCCATAAATCAATCATCGTGTGATCTCAGCTGTAACACCCCTCCGTTTTGGATATTTGGATCGGCAAGGTTCTTTGTATGTCTGAGTATGCTTATGATGTGGAAGTTATATGTTGATGTGATGTTCTTTTATTCTGATGTTATCCTTATGTCATGATTTGGAGTAACTTAGAATATATCTGATTAAATGATGTTTATGTTATTGAGCTTATCTTTGATGTTAGATGTGTCAGTTAATAATATTGTATTGGTGAAAGGGACGGATTGTATCACTCGCTTGCGAGCACCCTATGATTCTGAGATTTCCTCTTCACGGTGTGATTGATCATATTATGTATATATGCACGTTCGACATGCTCTTTGTTGTAGGTTGGCAGGTACATGACATCGACTCCACCTGGTTTCTAGGTTTGAGCGTGTCCATTGACCAACGGAAATTAATTGGGAGATAGTAGCTAGGTTTTCCGAACCAAGTCGTCACCCTAGTCATAGCATGTTGTTGGGTTGTCGTCAGGGTCAGTTGTTTTATCTTGGTAAGTTCCCCTTGAGTGTTTATTTAATTTCAAGTTTAAAGTTTATTAAATGACTTGCGTAGTTTAATTAATGATTAAATATGTTAGTTGCAAGTTAAAAGTGATTAAATAACTTTTGAAATTTATAAATGATGAATGTTTTGTCTTATTGAGATGTTGGAAAATTAGTGATTAATTAATTAATTTAATTGAATTAATAAAATAATCTAATTTTGAATTAGATTTATTTTATTGACTAATTAAATTAATAGGGATAAATTAAATCAATTTAGTCATGTTGGCATCATTAGATATTTGGATTAAATAAAAAAAAAATTAGAAATATGTTTTATATTTTACTTCTAGAAATAAAGTTAAAAATAAAATAAAGCTAAAAGGTATTACATTCAAATTGGAATTGGAAATTGTTTTAAGTTATTAAAAAAAAATTCAAATGTTTTCTTATGCCATGACTTTGGGGTAGAAAGGATATTTTCAGAAATAGTTGACTATTTTGGGAAAGATATTTGTGAAAAGTTGAATTTGAAAGTGAGTTTGCATTTGTATTTGAATTTAATTAGAATTTGAATTAGAAGTTGAATGTGAATTTGAATTTGGGGAAGTTTGGAAAAAGGATATATTTTCATTTAGGGTTTTCTTTCAATCTCTCTTATGGAAATATTGGTTGCAAAAAGAGGGCTTTTTGGGGATTTTTGGGATGGATTCTTGGTTGAAGGATGAAGATCTTGGGAGGAGATTGGAAAGGATTGAAAGCATCAAAAGATCCCTCCTCAACTTATTCTTCAAATTCTTAATACAGGTTTTATTCTAGTTTTGTTTGAAGCTTTGAAATCTTTATTTCAATTTGAATGGAAGGGTAGGAAATCTAATCTGAAACCTTTTGAAATCATGGAAAGATTAGAAAACAAGTGTGCAAAATTTAACAATAGGACTCAAACAAGAACACATGAAGATCTTGAAAAAAATCAATTTGAAGTTGAAAATCTCCATCAAGAATTTGTGCAAAACTGTGATTAAACTCTTACTTGTTTTAATTGTATTTTATAAAATGAATTTCCTCTATTTATTTTGGTTTTGGAATCAATTTCTGCTTGTATATATATAGATATAATACATATATACATATATATATATATATATATATAGATATATGTTGTGTGAGTAAATATATATATATTATATATATATTTTGATATGTTCATTTTAAAAGTATTATGGGTTTTTTTTTAAAAGAATAGAAAAACGCAGGAACAGGGGCGCGTGCTTTTTTTGAATTCGCATTTTTTTTATTTAAGAAAAATAAAAATCAAAATACAAAATCTGTTTTTAGGGCTTTGGGGAGGGCGGCGGCCATGGCTACCGCGGCCACCCCCGGGGAGGTGCTGCCTGTGGCAGTGCCGTCCCCACAGCCGTGGGGAAGGCGCTACAACCGGCAGCGTCGCCTCTTGCAGGGGAGGCCAGTCGCGGCCAGGGCCGCGTCCCTCCTCTATGAAGGTCGGCAGCCGGCGTGCGGCGTGCCCTAAATCTGTGGTGTAAATTCGCTTTTTTGTTGTTTTTTATATATTTATATTATATAAATATAATATATATATTATAATATATATAATATTTAAATATTATATATTATAATATATATATTGTATATATATATATAAATAAAATATGTATGGAATTTTAGTTTTATTTAAAAATAAAATATATATATATAATAATAATATATGTTATATATTATATATATATTTTAAATAATGGGGTTTTATTATAATGCATGATTTTGGGGAATTTAATGGAAGGATTTAAATGGGTAAGTATTTATTTTACTTTTAATTTTAAAAAATAAAAATACAAGTAATTAGAAATATTGTTTTTAGTTGAATTATTTATTTATTTCATGTTGAAATAAGGATCAAACGATTTAAATTTAATGTTATTTATTAAGACATCTGGATTTTGAAACATAATTATTGGTTTATACTCCTTAGGTTGTCAACATACTTTGAGCTACAATTGAGCTTATGCGAATAATGTTAGCTATTTACTTAATTTCTTGTGTGACGTAATTGATTGACTCATTAGTTAATCTGATTATTTTGTTAAACAAATGGTTTCATTTATAGTGTATGATCGTGGAACTAGAGAAATAATTGATTATTTAGGTTACACCATTGTTTTGATATATGTTTGTATATTTAAATAATAAATATATACTTAATATATATTTATATTTAAATATAAGAATTTCAATATGAATTATTTTTATTGAAGTTGAGGTGAAATGGTTTTTAGATTTAAGCAATATTATTTAAAAGATGGCTTGATCATTATGAATAAATCAAAGAAATGGAATAGACTTTTAGATGTAATCTTTTGTCAGTTATCAATAAAATTTGATTAATCCTCAAGTGTGTGCAATTATTGTTAGTTATTAATTGTTTTCTTTTACGTTATACCATTGTTCTGCTTGGATTTAAAATATCCTAACGATAGATTGTGGAATGATGCTCATTCTTTTATTGAAAGGAATAGATAAGATTTGTGAAAGTTATATTGTTGAGAATTTATAAGTATCAGTAAAGGATTAAATATATGATGCATATATGTACTTTGGTTTTTGTTTGATGAGAAAAGATTGTTTGCCGAAATTGATCTCAAGTTATTTAAAGAATGTGTGCGTCTATGATTGTTGATTTAAGTGATCTCTTGTTGGTATGATTTGGAAAATTATTGTTATGATTCACGAGTGTGCTTTGGCTATGCTGGACTTTATTCCTTGAGGTTAGGGACTCTTTGATTTCATTATGATTTCGTGTTGGCCTTGTTGATCATGTAAGTCTTCCAGTTGTGTTTTTCTTGAGATGATGTTATGTCTCTTGTAATTTGCTTTGTCTATCTTGGATTGTGTGTGAGTTAAGCTTTAGTGGAAACCTGGTTCTTTGTACGGGTTGTGTGACCTCGTGATTAAGGTCGAGTTGTGTATCAGTTCGTTATGTGGGTTACCATTATGTTAGTCAACCTTGTGTTAGCCTTGGGTAGTGCACGCTTGACTTCAGTTTGGACATCTGTAGTGATGTGTTACCTATCGAGGTGTGTTGATTATTTGTGATAAGTGTTAGTGCATTGTCTACCCTTGGCATGCTGTGGTTGAGTTATGCTGTCGATAGGAGCGGGTTTCTACGGGCCCAAAGTGGTTCCAGGATAACTTGTGTGAGAGTCAGTTAATTAAGTGAAAATTAAAATAACTTACTAGGGAGAGAGTAGCTTGAACATTAATAAGATAATTTAGCCTCGCTCATTGGCTCAAGGGCTTGTACGAGACTTGAGATGAGTCGGGAAGGCCTGGAATGGCAAGATCGTTATCTCGTCTTTATGAGAGATAATCGATTCCGCTGTGGTGTGCATGTGGGGCCGGGAGTTAGTTGAGGTTTCCAGGATATCCCTAGAGTGGGGCCAGGACCTAGGAAGACTTGCTAGGAGATCCCATGCAACCTTTATGATGACACTCCTCCTATGACAAAGAAGCTTGGTATGGCCCACTAATGCATTTGACTGCAAAATATGACGAAACTGTCTGACAAAATATGTAAAATTCGATGTTCATCGGGTGCTTGTAAAATTTGATGTGTAATTTCCAATTGTTTCAAAAGTTTATCC